>CM076570.1:603665587-604157850 GCA_034641835.2 Pinus albicaulis | reverse complement strand
CTGTCTACTGAAAAATTCACGCTGCTACTGACTCTGCAATATGCCATCTACACTACTGCCAACTCTACACTACACTCCCCAATATCTAACAGTTTCTAGTCTATGCAGCTTTAAATCTGCCATCTAACTGCATCAACTACCATTGATTCATCCTACTATTTTATCCTGTCAGCACCTATAGCAAGGTAATGATCCATGAGGATAACACCTCAATGGACCCTGCCCAAATTTATGCACTCTTGGGACTATTTCTTTACATCGCCCCACCTCTCACCTAGAGGTATGGCTGCATGTGATCCCTCTACCCACTTGGCTCGAAATTCCCCCCTACTGGAGGTCTATGCTTGAGTGGATGTCTCCACTCGGCCTCCTCTCTTCTTCTCCAATTGTGGCTGCTCCACGACATTCTAAGGCTTCTTGTGAGGCTGCATGTTGAGGGGTCTAACATGCTCCCTATCAACCACCAGGTCTCTAACCTTTTCCTTGCTCCTCAAGTATTTTCATGCATCTTTGACCTCAAGTGCGTGTAGGTTCATGAATCACACACCAATTTGATTCACCTGTCTCGTGGCAACATGTCTAAGGAAAACCTTCCCTTTTCTCAAAATCACATTGTAGCCACGATCTTCCAATATCGCGATGGAAACAATATTCTTCTTTAGTCCTGGAACATAAATCACATCTTTGAGTCTAAGAGGGGAGCCAAAATCCCTTTGAAAATTAATTGTACCGATATTAGTCGCGCTATACCTCCCATCATCTCCAAACTCTATGTTCTGCTTGAGCCATTTCTCCTCCAAGCCACTAAATATATCTATATTCCCCTTCATATGGAATAAGGCACCATTGTTGAGATACCACATGGTTCCCATTACATTGCTTTCCATGCATGCAATGAGAGTGAAATCAAGCTCAAATTGTGAAGCTAGAGCTTCACTTGTTGCTGCTACTGCAGTCTCCTTCTTGTTTTCATTATTTTGTGGAAATTTCGTGGCAAAGTGCACCAATCCATGAAAGTGAAATCACTTGATGTTGGACAAGTCTTTCTTCTTTCCCTCCTTGCCCTGGGACTTATTCCCCTTGGATTTATTTTCTTTGGTAACTGATGAAAAATCCTCTTCCACTTCTTTGTATGAGGTCCCATCTCTGGTGTTTCGCCTTATCTCTTCTTACACTAAGTCAGACCATAAAGGCTCTGACTCTGGTAGATTTTCCCTCCCATATACCAAATCCTAGTAGTTTTTCCAGACTTTGAGAAAGCCTAGAAGTGCTAGGTTGGCCATATCATCTTCAAAAATTGGTACACCAACACTTCCAAGCTCATCTAGACATTGGATGAACTTGGTCAAGTACTTTGGTATTATTTTTCCCTTCTCCATCTTGATTTTCTTGAGCTTGACCTTCAGTGCCAACTTCCTGTGGTCACTGTTGTTCTAAAACAATTTTTTCAAGACCTTCCACATTTCATATGGAGTTTTCTTTCCATGGAGGTTCGATACAATATGATCGTCGACACCTCGTAGTAGGGTCCTTCTCGCCTTTGCTACATTCTTCTTACAGTTCACCAAATATTGAGCATCAGTTGTTCAAGGTTTAGGAATATCACTGTCTATGAATTCCTTCATCTCATTATCTTCCAACACTTCATCCATCCTGTCTTTCCAAGATATGTAATTCGATCTTCCCTCTAGGGCATACTCAAGTGTCAATCCATAGAACATCATCCTACTCATCCTGAAGAATGATACTGCAAATTCGATTCACTTGCACAGGAAAAAATCTTATTCTTCTCTTCTATAATGATTTCAACTCTGATACCATGTAGAAATTCCTTGTAGATTCAAACTTCTAATTGTAATTTCCTAAAACAATAGAGTTGAATCTACTCTACTAATTACAGAAACCAATTTAAACGATTGTGAAATCATGACGCATACAAGAGAAATAATTCAATCAACACATTACACAATGCTTTACTGGGGAAAGCCATAACTAAAAAATCCCGCTATATGTATATTGCATTAGTCAAAAAATATGAGAAGATAAAATGATTTTTCAAGCCTTAGAAACCTCTGCACTATATCTATATGTCTGACTGCTTCACAAGATACCTCTAGTAAATACTTAACCAAATTTTTGCTTGCCCAAGTCCCTATTTCCTTGTGTTCTTTCCTTGGGTAATTAGTCCCTCTTAATTAGGGAAATCCCCATCCAATATTACAAAATCCATCTAGGGCCTTTATCTGACTGCATGCACCACCTGTACAATTTGGGTGATTATACAACTAATAGTACGTGGACCTTGATCTCCAATCTCAACTGGGTAACTCTCTGTTCACACATGCATGAGTTAGTTATGGCTGATATATCAGTTCTCTAGTTGATCACTGAGTGTGGTTCAAGTTTCGCTTCCACACTTTGACCTTCCATTTTTTCTTCCAACTGTTGGAACTAGTAAAATTGGCCTTAACTCAGATAAACTGAATTGATTAATTACAACTCAAAATAAACTCAACCAGAGGTCCTAAAAAATAGGAACCACTATACATGACTCAAGTTAGACCCTCAACTCAAATTAACTGAACCAACTAAGTCAAAATAACTTAGTTAACTTGTACAAGCTGTCATGAGATGTGGAATTACAATTTTATTCTAATTTAATTCAAGGGAATTGAATGAACCAATTAAGTCAAACTAGCGTAGTTAACTTGTACAAGTTGTCACGAGATGTGGAATTACATTTTAATTCTAATTCAATTCAAGGGAAAATGAAAGTAGAATCTTTCTTGGTGCCATTTCCAACATTTCTTGTTTCCATTTTCAACAATCGAGACAATCTTTGTCACAATGCGATGTTGGACCATGGTTTACCATGGTCGACTTTCATATTGAGATAATTTTTGTCACAATGCAACAACGGATCATGCTCAACCATGGTTGAACCCTTATTTTAATAAATCCAAATGTTTGATATTATAAACCCAAGAGAATAATAAACTCGGGGGATTAATACTAAAACCCCAAGGGATTATGAACCCGAGGGAATAATATTAAACCCAAGGGATTAATATTATAAACCCAAGGTATATAAACCCTAAGATAAATATTATAAACCCTAAAATAAACATGGTTGACCATGGTTGATTTTCATATTTAGACAAACAATGTTACAATGCAATGTTATACCATGCTTAAGCATGATTTATTTTCATATCAAGACAATCTTTGTCACAATGTGACGTCAAACCATGGTTGGTTTTCTTATTGAGATACAGTTTGTCACAATGAAACATTGGACCATGGTTCATTTTGTAGGTTTTAACCCTGTACAGAAATTATCTGCAAACGAATCGAAAGACATAAAATAAACAGTAGTGAGAGCATAAAACATAAAATAGATAAACACAGAGATTTTCCCCTGGATCCCAAATCGGGATGACTAGCTTGATTTTTCATTATATTCCTTTTAGTGTTACAACACACACACACACACACACACACACACACATATATATATATATATATATACATGCCGAAGCATACATAAACCCCAATCCATTAACCCTGGATTAGAACATAACCGTATTTCCCTTGACCGGATCTACAAAATACCAGGGGCCGAAAACCATCATGCCCCAAAACCATGTGCAAACCCATGCACAAAACCATGGGCGGGTCCGCCCACCAGAAAATAAGGACCAAAAAAGTTTTCTGGGGCGCTGCCCCGGACCCCGACAGGGGGGGTTACCGCCCCCCTTGTGATCCCACCGACGTTGCGCCCAGTGCAACATACAGGGGGGGCTATCGCCCCCCTTGTGACCCCCCCGCGTGTGATTAGTCGTGGAAAGAATATAACACAAACCCAACGGATTTTACAAAACATGGTTGACCATGATTAATATTATAAAGCCAAGTGAATAATAAACGTAATGTATTAATACTAAAATCCCAAGGAATTATTATCATAAACCGAAGGGATTAAACACAAAAGATAAATATCATAAACCCAATGGATTATTATTATAAACCAAAGGATTCACATTATAAACCTAAGGGATTAATACTAAAAAATTGAGGGAATGATATTAAACCCAACGAATTAATATTGTAAAGCAAAGATATATATATATATATACCTTAAGATAATTATTATAAACCTTAAAAAAACACGGTTGACCATGGATGACCATGGTTGATTTTCATATTGAGACAATCTATGATACAGTGTGACGTTGGACCATGCTTGACCATGAATGATTCCCATATTGCGAGAAAATTTGTCATAAAGAAATGTTGGACAATGGTTGACCATGGTTGACTAAGGTTTATTTTCATATTCAAACATTATTTTTCACAATGCAATGCTATACCATGGTTAAGCATGGTTGTCACAATGAAACGCTAGACCATGGTTGACCATGGTTATCACAATGTGACTTTGGACCATGAGACAATCCTTGTCAAAATGAGACCACGGTTATTGACCATGATTGACCATGGTTGACAATGGTTGATGTTCATATTGAGATAATATTTGTCATAATGCAACGCAGTACCATGGGTGAATATGGTTGACCATGGTTAACAATTGTTGACCATGGTTGATTTTCATATTGACCATGAAAGACCACAGTTGACCATGGTTGGCCATGATTGTTTTTCATATTGAAACAATCTTTGTCATAATGCGACATTGGATAATGCTCGACCGTGATTGAACCCTTAGATTAATAAATTGAAGGGTTTGATATTATAGACCCAAGGGATTAACATTAACCCCAAAGGATTAATATTATACCCAAGGGATTAATATTATAAACCCTGAGATAAATATGATAAACCCTAAAATAAACATAGTTTACCATAGTTGGTTTTAATATTGAGACAGTCAGTGTCAGAATGTGATGTTGGACCATGGTTGACCATACTTGAGCATGATTTATTTTCTTATCAAGACAATATTTGTCACAATGCGACATTGGACCATGGTTGACCATGGTTGATTTTCACATTGAGAAATTGATTGTCACAATGTGACAGTGGATGATGGTAGACCATGATTGACCATAATTGATTTTACAAAATAGGTTTAACCTTGGTTGACCATGATTGACCATTGTTGATCATGATTGATAATACAAACCCAAGGGAATAATAAACCCAAAGGATTAATACTAAAAACTTAGGGGATTATAAACCCAAGGGATTAATACTAAATCCCTAAGGGATTACGAACCCAAGGGAATAATATTAAATCCAAGGGATTAGTATTATAAACCCAAGGTACATATAAATCCTAAGAATAATATTATAGACCCTAAAATAAACAATCTTGACCATAGTTAACCATCGTTGAGCATGACTGACCTTGTTTGATTTTCATATTGAGACAATATTTGTCACAATGCAATGTTGGATTTTTCTCCACCATGGTTCAACCCTTAGATTAATAAATCAAAGGGTTTGATATTATAAACCCAAGGGAACAATAAAACCAAGGTATTAATACTAAAACCCCAAGGAATTATGAGCCCAAGGGAATAATGTTAAACCGAAGGGATTAATATTATAAACCCAAGATATAATAACCATAAGATAAATATTATAAACCCTGAAATAAGCATGGTTGATTATGGTTGTTTTTCATATTGAGAAAATAAATGTCACAATGAAATGTTGGACCATGCTTGAGCATCATTTATTTTCACATCGAGACAATCTTTGTCACAATGCAATGTCGCACCATGCTCGACCATGGTTGAACGCTTAGATTAATAAATCCAAGTGTTTTATATCATAAACCCAAGAGAATAATAAACCTGGGGGGATTAATACTAAAACCCGAAGGGATTATGAACTCGAGAGAATAATATTAAACCCAAGGGATTAATATTATAAACCCAAAGTATATAAATCCCAAGATAAACATTATAAACCCTAAAATAAACATGGTTTACCATGTGTAATAATCCTTAATCTCTATGTAGATATATTCAGTTTTTACAAGAAACTATTTTTAGAGTGATTGGCTAGGAAGCCAGGGTGGACTTGACTCAAATAAACAATAGATTATGATGATGTAATAAATTAATTTTATTGATGGAAAAATATTGGAATTAATTGAGAAAGAAACACTTGAGTAAGAGATGCTTGCCAAGATCTGGAAACCAGTGTGGTGGATAGGATCAGGATAATTTTTCCTTAAATCTATGAGTTGTAGAAAAATACTAAGTAAAGGGAAAGTAAAGCATGTCGGGAGAGAAAATAATGCTTTAAAGTAAAAAAATAAAATAAAAAGAAGAAAAATCCTAGGCTAGTGGGTTGGTAGACCCATAAAAGGCGGGACACCACTAAGGAAAAATATGCTGAGCAATAATGTATAATATAAATTGTTTAGAATCACAAGAGATTTTTTATTCTAGGAAATTCCATCTCATCTTCGAGGGAACCTAAGGATTTGGTTCAAGGATGGGAGGAAAAGTGTTTTCCCAGCTAAATTTCTAGCCAGTAGTCGGTCATAATTCTCTTTACTGTTAAATTGTGGATTTTATACATTTTAAACATGAAGTTAAATTTAATGGATGTTGTTTACAGAATTTTATTAATGTATATTTTTTGATATGCAATAGTTAGCATAATTGGTGGCATGAATAAATTAGTAATAATTTTTGTTAGCATGGCTTCTCTGTGTATATAGTCTACAAAATTTTGAGTGTGAGATAAAATATTGTAGTAGGAAATGTGAATGAAATATGTTCATTAGGGTTACTGTGATTCTGTGTATATGTAATTAATAAATAAATTATTACGCTTAAATATGAATGATGAATAAATTCGCAGGAAATTTTTTCCCCAGTAGAATATGTAGTAATTAATATTCTTAGGTGAATGAATTAGTATATTTACATCCTACTAAGTTATCGATTGATTTATTAAGCTACATAAATTCATTTTAATGGCTTATATGCATGATTGTATTTGATAACTGCACATACGACAGATAAAAGGTACGCCGAGGAAAGCCTTTCCATAGAAAATTAAGGGTAATTGAAAATTGATTATTTTTTTTAGTAGGGCGTTAGTAGTAACCCTCATAATCTGGGTACTAGTGTGAATAGGTTAGGCTAGTATGAATCCCACATGGTGTAACAATCAATAAAGAAATAAAATAATCATAATGAAGGGATTATTCTGTAATTTCTAACCATTCCTTTGGTGAGACTCTATGCTCATTAGATGCGGTGGGATTCAGTCTTAAGACAAAATCCACACTATAAACCACTGACATCATCTAGAATGGGAACAATTAGCTATAGTAGTTTTAATAATGAGAAGTAGGGCACCACTGAAAGCTAACATCTTTTGAGGCAACCAAATTATACTTATACATTATACGAAGTCTAGGACGAAAGTAAAGTAGTTAAGTAATAGAGAGGGTTATATAGTTTATACCGGTTACCATACGGAATCATTAAACCCAAGAAAAAATTAAAGGTTGACTTAGGCGTGATCACATAAGTCGTAATTTCCAGAACTATTACTTGACCATGATTCATAAACTCAAAATATACGACATAGAGTTTTAACCAGTGCAGTAATAACAGTCGACTCCAAATTAACTTAGAAACCTCGATAAATTACAACACATTAATGAAGGTATAAACATATATAAGGTGATGTCACTCCATTTTATAAGCAGATGTATTCTATGCAATTGAAGAATATTAGAAAGGAAAATTGTATGCAGAGAAACCCATAGCTGACTATACCCAGAAAAATCCAACTAAATTACTAATATTTCGTTATTACAATATAAGCATACTTCAAAATTCTTGAGCAGTAAAATAAATATGTCGGGTTGGACCTTATAATTTATAATAGTCAAGGAGGACATTTAAAGCCACATTATATTTTATAATAGTCAAGGAGGACATATAAAAACACAATGAATACTTTTTCATAAAGAGAAAATGTTGGGAGGAAATGCAAACCTGTTGGAATTTTACTCCCAACCACTGCCATGAAAAAGGAGTAGCACAACCCACAATTTCATAAATTTTTTAGCAGAGAAGGACAACAGAAGATCCAAGAGCTGGAGGTGTTTACACACAATCCACACAACCACATTAAAACAGAGTACCGAGCCATACTCTGCGTTTATTTCCCAACCACTGCATTGACTTACCTTTTAGCAACTTTTAGCATTTAACCTGTAAGCCTTTTCCATTGTTAACTTAAGTCTGTGCCAATGCGATATTGGCAGGAACTACCTTACCTTTTGCCACATGAAACAAACCTTACATTCCGCTTATTCCTTTGTATTTCCTTTATCACAACTTACCACACTTTACTGCCCGCAATTTCTCATTCACAATATTTTAAACTTACCTTCCGCACATTTGCATGCTAAGTTATTTTACCGCCAACGCGATATCAGCAGGACCCACAAACCTTCACTGCACTTTGCAAACCAATGAAATCCCTTGTATTTCGCCTTCCGTACTTACCTTTTTGTTTAAGCCGCTAGTAGAGCACATTGCACACTTCACAAGTTTTAATTCTTAACTTTATGCTGCCCACAAGTTATCTTATTTTATTTGCAATGTGATCGCAAGAGGGGGCACATGTCAATCTCAGGAGGGAAACACATTTCGTGTAGCGCAATTTTTACTGTTTATAGTTTGAACACCTACAAGCTATGTTATTTGATTTGCGATGCGATATCGCTATCGCATATCGCATGCGCAAAGTTTTAAGTTTACCGCCGGACCGCCGTAGGCTAAGTTATTTTGGTTGTGATGCGATAAGTGCCATGTCACTATCGCATATCACAGGTCACAAAGTTTAAAGTATAGCATGAAAGCTAAAACAAAATTTTTCCGATTAGCGCAGAAACGATGTGGACCATGACCATATTACATAGAATTTGAAGTTTTCCCTTTTGTGTGTTTGAACACGTTTTACGTGTTTTCTTGTGTAAAGAATAATATTCCCTACTTGCCGATTTAATGCAGAAATGGGTCTTTTGACGACCAAGGATGAATGTTGTTGAACGTCCATTCACAGAATTGAAGCAACATTGAATAGATTAGGTTTTCAAGCTTTGGCCATTTTTGAAATAAGGATTGTAATTTTCATTATGTAGAGAGAGAGTGATGGAATGAAAAAGCAGTTTCAGTCCTCTCCTGTGTTTATATGCTGCTTGTGTATAATTGACTGTTATTTTCCACATTTGTTTGAAGTCTCTATGTTGTGGGGGAAACACATTTCCTCCGTCTGATTGTATTCGGAAATTCCAACATGGTATCAAAGTAGGTATAGGCTCTCAGTAAAAGAAGCACAAGCTCACTTTCTTTGCTGTAGAAGCTGTAATATTTATTTGAGAAGCATATTTCTCCAGCAGTGAGAAATATTTTGTTTTACACAGTCAAGAATATTTTTTTGTTTAACAAAGTCAAAATGGCAGCATCAGGCACAAGCCTGAAAAATCCTCAACTACCACAGTTTAATGGGAAGAACTATGATTATTGGGCCATTACAATGAGAACCTTGTTTGTTTCACAAGATATATGGGAGCTAGTGGAACAAGGTTTCCAAGAACCAGCAGACACAGTAGCGCTAGCTGCTCTAACAGTTGCAGAAAGAGATTAGTTGAGAGATAATGAGAAGAAGGACTCCAAATCCCTCTTCTATCCTATCGAGCAGTACATGAGAGTATTTTCCCAAGGATTGCAGCAGCAACAAGGTCTAAGGATGCATGGGATATTCTCAAGACAACCTATCAAGGCATGGAGAAAGTAAAGGCAACAAAGCTACAAATGCTGAGGAGAGACTTTGAAACTCTTTGTATGAAAGAGTCTGATAACATAGACTCATTCTTCACACATGTGATTGGGTTGGTCACCCAGATAAGGTCTCGTGGAGAGACACATGAGGAAAGAAGAATAGTGGAGAAAATCTTGAGAAGCCTACCCTCAAGATTTGATGCCATTGTAGTGGCAATATAAGAGACCAAGTATATCTCACAATTTTCAATGGATGAGCTTCATGCATCCCTGATATCTCATGAACATAGACTGTACAGAACAAAAAATTCCTCATTGGAGCATGATTTCAAGACACAAATGTCTTTTGGAAAAGATAGAGGTTGAGGAAGATCAAACTACTGAGGAAGAGGAAGAATCCCATAGTGAGGTGGAAGAAACAACCCTGCAAGAAAAAGTGGAAGGGGTAGAAATCAGAATTAGAGTGAAGGCTCAAGCCAACACCAACCACAAGGAAAAATGTATGACAAATCCCAAGTCCAATGTCATTATTGTAAAAAGTATGGCCATTATGCCAATAAATGTAGAAAGAAACAAAATGACATGAATAATAGGCAAAATGTAAATTTTGAAAAAGAATATAAGAACTAGAGTAATGTGCTTCTAACATGTGATGTAGTACAAGAAAAACAAGAAGATGTATGGTTCTTAGACTCAGGTTGTAGTAACCACATGACTGGAAACATATAAATGTTTGCCAATCTAGATGAAAATGTGAAGTTTGAAGTGACAACGGAGATTGATAGCAAAGTCTCTGTTATGGGAAAAGGAAGAGTGCCAATATTGACAAGGAAGGGAGAAAATAAGTTTGTGCCAGATGTATATTATGTACCTAGCCTGAAATGTAACCTTCTAAGCATTGGACAACTTGTGAACAAGGGCTACAATGTATTGTTTAAGAATGATGTGTGTAATTTCATGGACATACCTCCAAGTAAAAGGGTCATTGCAGAAGTGCATATGAAAAAGAATAGGATGTTTCCTCTCAAGCTCAGAACAAACTTGAAGGAAGGAGGTGTGGTAGCAGCAGTCACACAAGAGGTCTTTCAAGAAGAAGTGAAAGACGAAAACTAGTTATGTCATTTGAAATGTGGACATCTAAATTTCGGAGATTTGAACCTCTTGCATAGAAAATGGATGGTTGAAGGATTACCACTCATTGAGAAACTAGACAGCCTATGTGAAGACTACATATTGGGAAAAAAACACAGAGAAGCATTCCAAGCAGGGAAGAGTATAAGGGCAAAGGCACCCTTAGAGATTGTCCACTCAGATTTGTGTGGACCAATGCACACACCATCTTTAGCTGGAAGCCAATATGTTTTGAAATTCATAGATGATTACACCAGAAATACACGGGTGTATTTCTTGACACAGAAAGTGAAGTATTTGAACAGTTATACAACTTCAAAGCTCTTGTTGAGAAGCAGAGTGGGCACTACATCAAAGTGTTGAGAACTGTCAGAGGTGGAGAATATATCTCTAAATATTTCCTACGTTTTTGTAGGGAGAATGGCATACACAAGTAGTTTACTACAAGGTACACACCACAAAAAAATGGTGTTGCAGAAAGGAATAATAGGGCCATCATGGACATGGTCAGACATATGTTGAAGGCAAAACATTTTCCAAATGAGTATTGGGCTGAAGCTGTAAATTGTGCAGCGTACATTTTGAATAGATTCCCAACCAAAGGTGTTATGAACATAGTTTTGGAAGAAGCATGGAGTGGAACAAAGCAGTTTGTCACTCACATGAAATTCTTTGGATGTGTGGCTTATGCAAATGTCCCGGATCAACTAAGGAATAAGTTGGACAACAAGGGGGAGAAGTGTATCTTTTTTAGAGACAATGATGAGTCCAAGGCATACAAACTCTATAATACATCCACCAAGAAAGTTATAATAAACAGAGATGTGTAGTTTATTAAAGAAGAAGCTTGGGATGGAAGCTTAGAGAAAACAATGAACATGAAGACATGTGTGTCTCACGAAGATCAAGAGGAATGCACAATAGCAAATAATTCCTCCACGGTGGTTCCTCCTCCACCTACACAAGCACAACAGAGCACACCACAAGTAGGAAACATAACAAGCTTGATAAATCAAGGAAGTGCTTCTCCAAGAACACCATAGGGATAAAAAAACTCCCTCGAGTTCAAGTGGAACTCCAAGCACACGAAGAAGACCAAGATTTAAAAATTTGAGTGAAATTTATGATCAAGAAGCTCATAATGATAATGGTCTGAACTCTTTATTTTCATTTTTTTTCATTTTGATGACCCAATTCATTTTGACGATGCAGAAAAAGAAGAAAAATGGATTGAAGTAATGAACGGAGAGATTGGTGCAATAGAAAAAAATGACATATGGGAGTTAGTGGACCTCCCACAAGGTAAAGAAGTCATTGGAGTAAAATGGGTCTATAAGACCAAGAGCAATGCTGAAGGCAAGATTGAAAGGCACAAAACAAGAGTTGTTGTGAAAGGCTACAAGCAGCAACAAGGAAGGGACTATGAAGAAACCTTTGCACCTATTGCAAGGATGGAAACAATGCAAACAGTGTTGTCCATAGCAGCACAACAAAAGTGGAAAGTCTACCAAATGGATGTGAAGTCATCATTCTTAAATGGAGCGTTGAAAGAGGAAGTGTATGTTGAACAACCTCCAGGCTATGAGATTGAAGGGCAAGAGCACAAAGTTTGCAAGTTGAAGAAAGATCTTTATGGGCTGAAGCAAGCACCGAGAGCATGGTACAATAGAATTGATGCTTACCTGACAGAAAATGAGTTCGAAAAATGTCATAGTGAACCCACACTCTACATCAAAGAAAATGATGGTAAGATTCTTATCGTTGTTTTATGTGTATATGATTTAATTTTTATTGGAAACGAAGTTTCTCTCATTTTTTATTTTGAAGCAGTCATCAAGAGTGAATTTGAAATGACTGATTTGGGTTTACTAAGATGCTTTTTGGGCATAGAAGTAAAGAAAAATGAAAAGGGAATTTTTATTTCCTAAGCAAAATATGTTGCAGAAGTTTTGAGGAGGTTTAACATGCAGCACAACAAAGCAGCAGTAACTCAAACTGTCATGGGGTTAAAGTTAAGAAAAGAAGATTGAAGCAAGAATGTCGATTCGACATTGTATAATAGCATAGTTGGAAGCCTAATGTATTTGACTGCAACTAGGCCTGATATTATGTATGTTGTAAGTTTAATTTCTAGATTCATGGAGACTCCAAAGGAGACACAATAGCAAGCAGAAAAAATAATTCTGAGGTATGTGAATGGAACAAATGAGTATGGTGTTATATACTCCTCAAATCATAATTTTAAGTTGATTGGATACACTGACAGTGATTGGGCTGGAAGGGTAGATAATAAAAAGAGCACATATGGGTATGTGTTTCATTTGGGATCAGAAGACATTTCATGGGCTTCCAAGAAGAAACCAATAGTTGCTTTATCAACATCAGAAGCAGAATATGTGGTAGCAACAGCAAAAACATACTAAGCAGTATGGATGAGAAGGATGCTAAGAGATTTATGTCATGAGAAAGACAAGGGAACCACAATTTATTGTGATAATAACTCAGCAATAGCATTATCAAAGAATTTTTTTTTTCGCAAGAGAACAAAGCATATTGATGTAAAATATCATTTTATAAGAGAATTGTTTAACAATGGTGAACTTGTTTTGCAACACTACGGGATAGAGGAACAATTTGCTGATATCCTCACAAAGCCATTAGCACAGAAGAGTTTTGAATATCTCAGAAAATTTCTGGGAATGACTGATGGTGGCAGTTTTGATTAAGGGGAAGTGTTGGAATTTTACTCCCAACCACCGCCATGAAAAAGGAGTGGCGCAACCCAAGATTTCATAAAATTTTTAGCAGAGAAGGACAACAGTAGATCCAAGATCTAGAGGCGTTTACACACGATCCACACAACCACAACAAAAAAATATCGAGCCATACTCTACATTATTTCCCAACAACCGCATTGACTTGCCTTTTATTTTTCCCTGTAGTGCATTTCACAAATTTTAGCATTTAACCCATAATTTTTTTCCATTGTTAAGTTAAGTCTATGCCGATGCGATATCGGCAGGACCTACCTTACCTTTTTCCACATGAACCAAACCTTGCATTCCGCTTATTCCTTTGTATTTCCTTTATCACAACTTACCACACTTTATCACCCACAATTTCACATTCGCAATATTTTAAACTTACCATCTGCACATCTGCATGCTAAGTTATTTTATCGTCGACGTGATATCAGTGGGATCTACAAACCTTCACCGCGCTTTGCAAACCATAACAATCCCTTGTATTTTTCCTTCTGCACTTATCTGTTTGTTTTAAGCTGCCAGCAGAGCACATTGCACACTTCGTAAGTTTTAAGTCTTAACTTTATGCAGCCCGCAAGTTATCTTATTTTGTTTGCGATGCGATCACAAGAGGGGGCATAATTCAAGCTCAAGAGGATAACACATTTCGCACAACACAAGTTTAACCATTTATCGTTTTAGCGCCCACAAGTTATGTTATTTGATTTGCGATGTGATATCACTATTGCATATCACATGCGCAAAGTTTTAAGTTTACCGCCGGACCGCCGCAAGCTAAGTTATTTTGGTTGCGATGCGATAAGTGCCACGTCACTATCGCATATCGCAGGTCGTAAAATTTAAAGTATAGCACGAAAGCTAAAATTTATTTTCACCGATCAACGCGGACATGATGTGGACTAGGACCATATTGCATAGAATTCGAATTCCACCCTTTTGTGTGTTTAAACGCGTTTTACGTGTTTTCCTGTGTAAAGCAGAATATGGCCTGTGTGCCAATTGAATGTAGAAATGGGTCTTTTGACGGCCAAGGATGAATTTTGTTGAACGTTTGTTCACAACATTGAAGCAACATTAAATAGATTAGGTTTTCAGGCTTCGTCCATTTTTTATATAAGCATTGTAATTTCCATTATGTAGAGAGAGAGTGATGGAATGAAAAAGCAGTTTCAGTCCTCTCCTGTGTTTTTACGCTACTTGTGTATAATTGATTGTTATTTTCCGCATTTGTTTGAAGTCTCTGTGTTGTGGGGGAAACACATTTCCTCTGTTTGATTGTATTCAGAAATTCCAACAAGCCATATGCATAAGAAATTTCACTGTAATATTCATTGGAACAAGTCAATTACATCATGATATATAAATGGAACTTGTCCATTTAGGGAATATAAACTCATTTCTAAAACTCAGAATAAACCATACTGCAAACATTGGGTAATGATAAATTACAGATTAATGCCCAAATGGGCTACAATGAGTACATTACTTCACATTTTCTTTCAGAAACTGAAAATAACTTCCTTACAAAATATTCAAAACAAGACTATGAGCTATTAAAAAAATCCTCTGCCATATGTGGTGATTAACACATAGGAAAATCATCATAATATTAGAAACATAAATCTTATTCTCATGGGACAATCCCAACGTGTGGGTTTATCTCCACTTTAATTAACAACCCCAAGCTAATCACTGAAGAAGTACACCTTAAGGACAGGCGTAGAGCACCAACTTGGATGGGGAATAAAACTATATCATGCATCAACAAAAAAAGAGAAAATATCGAGTGCAATTATCTAGGAACTTCCAAGGGCGCCATTACGGTACCTGCATAGGGAATGAAAGGCGAACATTAAAGTTTTGAGGGCGTGAGAAGGCACAGGAACAAGATAGGAAGCAGGAATTAAAAAAAAAAACACTGAAGATAGAACGGGGCCAAGTATACCTAGTGAATAGAGAGGTGAACTATGTATACTCATGTAGGAAAGGAAGGGAATATTAGCGCCCCAAAGAAAATACAAAAGAGAAAAAAAAATTAATGGTTAACATTTTAACTTGAGACAAAAGAAACAAAAACCCCCATCCGACAGGGAAGAAGGGAAACTTGAAAATAGACCTCAACCTGATGAGTTGCAGGGCAGGTTCTCGATAAACCTGACTTCGTTTCCAACACCATCGAAACCTATGACAGAGGCACAATAGTTAGAAAAAAATTAACAATAGGAGGAGAATAGGAAATAAGCGAATAAACAAAAAGTTCAGGGTAGACATATGACATTCCCTCGTCTTACCACAAGACCTATCTCATTATCATGGCTTCATCCAGTTGTTAGTTGGTATAAGGGAGATAATCTCCGTGGGGAAGACACCTTTAGCAGTTGCAGGAAATATGAGGAGAAGAAAGTCACCTTTCACCATTCTGCATCCCAAATGTGATGGAAAATACGCCTACGAGGCATTAGATTTTAAATCCTTAAATGCATACCGTTGGGTCTGAGCGGAACCATCTTGGTAGCCCATTATACCACAATATGCCAACTCTAAGGAACAGTACATAAACCCTGTGGCGTTCACATGAAGGGATGTGGTAAACTGCGTGTGTATGGTCCCATGGACCTAATTGATTTGGTGACAAATTCAATGGGACAAATTCAAGGGATTCCACTTTGAATTTTTTTAGAAGGTTTTAGAATTGAGAAATGAAATAAAATGACATACCTTTGGATAGAGTGCAGGGTGTATATTTGTAGCCTGGAGATATAAACTTTTGTATTGAAATAAACAAATTAACATAGTTATAATAGGTACCATCTATTTGGTGGTAATGTAAGAAAAAGCGCTCCAACATTAAGCAAATTTCTTGTCTCCTCTGATATAGTAAATATAGGCCGAAATTCCAATAAGAGAAGAATCCATAAACACAGTACTTCATATTAACACCTTAAAATGGGATCGACACTTAGGAACAAATAGTACCATAGGGAATAGATTTCACATATAGTGGGTTTAAGGATAGAAAACTCTATGAGTTCTCGATTGCAACTGCGGAAATAATATAATGATAATAGTTTTCTTTGTTCACATGTATATAAAAGAAGGAAAAAAAAATAGGCATTGATCTGGACATATGACACCATGGTTGATTTTCATATTGAGACAATCAATGTCACAATGCGACGTTGGGCGAGGCTTAGGCATGATTTATTTTCATATCGAGATAATATTTTTCACAATGCAACGTTGAACCATCGTTGACCGTGGTTGGTTTTCATATTGAGACAATGTTTGTCACAATGCAACGTTACCATGGTTGACTCTGGTTTACAATGATTTATATTATAAACCCAAGCGAATAATAAACCCAAGGTATTGATATTAAAACCCCAAGGGATTATGAACCCAATGGAATAATATTAAGCCCAAGGGGTTAATATTATAAACCTAAGGTATATAAAACCTAAGATAAATATTATAAACCATAAAATAAAAAATATTAACCATATTTGACCATGGTTGTTCTTCATAGAGAAAATCCTTGTCACGTGTGATGTTGGACCATGGTTGTCTGTGATTGATTTTCATATCGAGAAAATATTTGTTACAATGTGACGTTGGGCCATGGTTGACCAAGGTTGATTTTCATATTGAGATGATATTTGTCACAATGGGATGTTGCACCATGGTTGAGCATGATTTACCATGGTTGACCAAGGGATTAATATTATAAATCGAATGTATATAAACCATAAGATAAATATTATAAAGCCTATAATATAAATGGTTGACCATGGTTGTTTATCATTTTGAGACAATCAATGTGACAATGCAACATTGGACCATGATTGATCATCATTTATTTTCATATCGATACAATCTGTCACAATGCGATGTTGGACCATGGTTAACCATGGTTTATTTTCATATTGAGACAATATTTGTCACAATGTGACAATGATTGACCATGTTTGATTTTCATATTGACCGTGATTAATCATGGTTGATCATGAACGACCATGATTGACCATGGTTCACCGTGATTGATTTTCATATTGAGAAAATATTTTTCAAAATGTGACATTGGACCATGCTCGACCATGGTTGAACCCTTAGATTAATAAATCCAAGTGTTTTACATTATAAACCCAAGTGATTAATACTAAAACCCCAAGGGTTTATGAACCTAATGGAATAATATTAAACCCAAGGGATTAAAAATAAAAATCCAAGGTATATAAACCCCAAATATTATAAACCCTAAAATCAACATGGTTGACCATGGTTGATTTTCATATTAAGACAATCAATGTCACAATGCGATGTTGAAACATGCTTAACCATGTTTAAGCATGATTTATTTTCATATCGAGACAATCTGTTGAAATTTCACAAAGAAATGGCACCCCAAGGGGGCTTCTGCTTTAATTTTCCCTTAATTAAATTAGAAGAAAAATTGTAATTCCATCTCATAACAACTTGTAAGTGTTAACTGAGTCAAGAAGACTTAGTTAACTCAGTTAATTTGAGTTCGACGTCAAACTGGAGGCGCATAGAGTCCACTCTAATTTTTAGGGGGTTCAGTTATTGTTATTTGTGAGTTGTAATTAGTTAACTCAATTATTTGAGTTAAAATTAGTTTAACTAGTTCTAACTGAGAGATGAATTAGTGATAGGTCCAGTGAAATAAATATTATTTAATTAAAAATTAGTGGTAAATAAATTAACTAATAATTTTCTATAAATATATGTTTCATGTCAGTTCTAAGGAAGTCCCAGTTGAGATTGGGGTTAAACGGAAGATAACTACCAGTTGTATAATTATAAAGTTGTACAGGTCATGCATGAGGTCATCAGGTTGCCTTGAAGGAATTGCACAATAAATTATTGGGAGTTTTACTCATTAATAGGGCCACAATTCCTCCAAGAATGCGTAAGCAAGGCTGGTCAGATAGAGACTCAGAATTGGTTGAATTGGTTAAGTATTGGACCAATTTTTCCAAGATCAAAGTGATACAGTCAGAGATAATGCATAGGTTTCTTGGGAAGGGAAATATCATTGTATTGTTTCATGATCTTGATTTTATGCAATATGTAGATAGTAAGGTTTTAAGCAGTTTATTTCCCCAGATACATCTTGTGTTGTGCGATTGATAATTTCTTTCTCTTACTTGTTATGTGATTGTGTGATCGAAATTCATTTCTGTAATTTTTAGAAGTGATTCAATATTTTGTTTTAGTAAATTAAAAGATAAATTTAATCCATTTAGATATTTATACATGGTATCAAAGAAGGAATCACAATAGAAGAGAAGAACCATAGTTTGTTTTGAAAAATTTCATCGAATTTGCAGATTTATTATTTAGGACCAACATCAGATCAAGATGTCTTGCAATGAATTGAGACTCGAATATGCCCTTGAGGGAAATTAGAATTACATATCATGGAAGGATAGGATGGAGGAAGTGTTAGAGAAAAACAGACTGAAGGAATTCATAGACATTAATATTCCCTAGACCGCAACAAAGTATGCTCAAATTCTTGATGCATGGAAGAAGAATGTAGCAAAGGCAAGAAGGATCTTGTTAGAAGGAGTTCGATATCATATTATCTCAAACCTCCATATAAAGGAGACTCCATATACTATTTGGAAGGCCTTAAGATATCGGTTTCAGAATAACAACGAGCACTGAAAGTTGGCACTGAAAGACAAGCTCAAAAATATCAAGATGGAGAAGGGTGACACGATATAAAAATACTTGACGAAGTTTGTCAAGATGAGCTTGGAAGTGTTGGGCTAAAAGCTTCCCAGGATGATCTAGTGAGCCTATCACTTCTAGGCCATTCCAAGAGCTGGAATAACTACTAGGACTCTTTGAATGCGAGGGAGAAGCTACCAAAGTTGGAGAAATTGTGGTCCGACTTGGTACAAGAAGAGATTCAATCGGTACGAGAAGACATTCGGCGAAGCACAATAGATGGATCATCATCAAATAATGATGATGAGGATAACTATGCCTTGGCTGGAAAGGCGAAGAAAGGGAAAGGGAAGATTTCCCATTCCAAATCGGAGTCTGGAAAGGTAGGCAAGAAGCATGACTTGTAAACGGTAAAATGTTTTCGATGTCATGAGCTTGGAAACTATGCTACAAATTATCCACAGAAGAATACCAACAAGAAGGCTTTAGGAGGAGCAGTAGGTGAAGCACTTGATTCAACATTCGATTTGGATTTCACTCCCATCACATGCATGGTGTCATCAATGATGGGTTCTGTGTGGTACTTAGATAGTGGAGCTTCATTCCATATGACCGACAACAAATAATTCTTCAGTAGCTTGGAGGAGAAGGATCTCCAGATGAACACGAGATGGGAGATTATAGGAGGTATAACACTATCAGTGTAGGTATAGTTACCTTTCAGAGTGAGTCAGGTAATCGAATCACATTAAAATATCTCATGTATGTTCTTGGTTTAAAGAAGAATTTGGTTTTTGTTGCTATGTTGGAAGACTGTGGATATGATGTGATATTCAATGAAGGAAAGGTGTTCCTTTGTCAGAAAGGCATGGGACATGTGAAAAGGATTGGGGTTTGAGTAAAGAACCTCTACAAATTGGATGTAGAATACTATAATGCCTTGAGAACGAAATTAGAGAAGGTGGAAAACTAGGAAATCAGTGAGTTATGGCACAGGATATTGGGACGTCTACACCATAGAAATTTGAATATCATGCAACAAATTTATACAAGACTTCCAAAGGGTGCACTTGCACAGAGAGATACATGCAAAGAGTGTACATTGGGTAAGTATACCAAATGCACCTTTCATGATAAGGACAATTGAGTAAAGGAGATCCTTGAGAGAGTTCACTCAGTCATGTGTGGGTTGTTCTTGACAACTTCCACAAAAAATTAGGTATTATGTGATTGTTGTAGATAATTTTTCATGAAAATGTTAGATTTTCTTCATGCAGAAGAAATATAAGACGTTCTCCAGGTTTTGCGAGTTCAAGGCACTTGTCAAGAAAGATATAGGGAAGAAGGTGAAGGCTCTAAGGAGAAAAAATGGTGGCGAATATGTCTCTAATGAATTCAAGAACTTTTGTGACTCAAAATGAATTTTAAGGGAATTGATATCACCTTATAACCCATATCACAATGAAGTTGTAGAAAGGAATAACATAACTAATGTGGGAGTAGAATGAGATATCTTGCATGATCAGGGCCTACTGTTGCATATATGGGTAGAAGCATGCAATACAAAAATATTTGTGCAGAACTTAAGTCCTCATCAGATACTTGGGATGAGTACACCAAAGGAAGCATTTTTAGGTAAGAGACCAGATGTGCCGCATTTTAAAAATTATGGTTCATCATTTTATTGGCATGTGACCAAAGATGCCAAGAAGAAGCTAGAGCCAACAACAAAGTTGGGGATATTTTTGGGGTACACTGATACACCTCACAACATTCGGGTTTACTTGGAAGCACATAAGACTATAGTGGTCGGAAAATATGTGAAATTTGATGAAGATAAGGCCATGTGAATTTCCCTTGAGAGAGAGCTTTAGCGACATGCATTTGAGGAGCTCTTGGATCCAATGGAATAACCTCAATATGTGGATCAGCCACAAGAAGAGGAAAAGAGAGTGGAATAACCCAATCACACAGGACCATCCACCATAGATGGAAGGAAGCACACTAGAGAGGATGACAGATTGTTTCTAGATGCGAGAGAGAATGTGGGAGCACTAACATCATAGTGCAGGCTGAGAAGGTCTCAAAAGAAATACATTAGATACATGTCTCTTATGATTGAAGGTGTAGAGATAGAACAATCCTATTTTGCGGAAGTAGTGTAGCAACCAATTTTGGTTAATTCCATGGTTGAGTAGTATGACTTGATTATCGGAAACAATGCATGGGAAGTTGTCGCAAGACTAGAGGGGAAGTCAATTGTAGGATCTAGGTGGATCTATAAGGTGAAGGAGGAAGTAGATGGGAGTGCGGAGAAGCACAAGGCCATATTTGTGGCCAAAGGGTTCTCTCAGGTGGAGGGTATTGATTATGATGTTACTTTTGCACTAGTTACAAGGTATTGATCAATCATATCCATCCTTGCACTCTCAGTGTAGATGGGATGGAAGATATATCATATGTATGTAAATACAACCTTCCTCAATGGGGTGGTTGAGGAAGATATGTACATTGAGTATCCAGAAGGTTTTGAGACGTTAGATAGGGATTCATATGTGTGTAGACTCAAGAGAGAACTGTATGGGCTGAAACAAGCACCTCATGCTTGGTACACCAGGATCGACAGTTATTTCTTCGGGTTGGGCTTCACTAAGATTGAAGCATATGCGAACCTTTATCATATTGTGGTATATGGTAATATTTTGATTATTGTACTTTATGTCAATTATCTGATACTGAGAGGTGATGAGTAGCTCATTAAGTATTAGAAAGAGGATCTTGAAAGATAATTTGAGATGAAGGACATGTGGCTCTTGCACTATTTCCTAGGATTGGAAATATGTAAAATAGATGGGGAGCTATTTGTATCTCAGGGAAAGTATGCCTGCGATATCCTCAAGAAGTTCCACATGGAGGGAAACAAAATCATGGAGACTCCTCTAGCAGGAAACTAGAGGAAGGAGGATGCTACTTAAGGAAAAGTAGTGGATGCTACTGTTTAGAGGCAACTTGTGGGTTCACTCATGTGTTTTGTGAACACACAACTAGAAATATGCTACGCAATTAACCAACTTAGTCAAGCTATGGTTAATCCTTCCAAGATCTTTTGGAAGGTAGGCAAGCATGTGTTGAGATACCTCAGAGGCACTACAAAGTATGGGCTATGGTACAAACGGATAGAGGGAGTAAAGCTTGAAGGCTTCATCGATGCAAATTTGGAAGGGAGTCCATCTGACAAGAAGAACACA
The DNA here is from genome assembly GCA_034641835.2 of Pinus albicaulis. NCBI lineage: Eukaryota > Viridiplantae > Streptophyta > Pinopsida > Pinales > Pinaceae > Pinus > Pinus albicaulis. The sequence goes on along the minus strand of CM076570.1, from coordinate 604,135,227 downwards.
TCAGGGGTCATGTTCAACATAGGATCAACAGTGGTTTCTTGGTACAATAGGAAACAAATATAATTTTCACTCAGTTCAATAGAGATAGAGTACATGGCAGCCAGTCGAGCAACATGTGAATCCATATGCATTAGAACGATACTTGTTGGTTTGTTTGGTTGACATATGGATTCGACGGTGATTTATTGTGATAAATAGAGTTGCATAAAACTCTCGGTTAATCCATTTTTTCATGACAGGTCCAAGCATATTGATATTTGATATCACCATCTTAGAGATTGTGTGTAGAGGTAGATTATGTCATTAGAGTACATTCCCATAGAGGAGCAGGATGCAGACATCTTGACAAAGGAACTATCAAGAAGCAAATTCGAATTCCATGCAGACAGGATCAGGGTAGCAGATAATCCCTTTCTTGTTTAGAGGGAGTGCTAAAATGGCACACCAAGGGCGATTTTGATTTAGTTTTCCACTAATTAAATTATAAGATAAATTGTAATTCCATCTTATAACAGCTTGAAATTGTTAACTAAGTCAGGAAGACTTAGTTAGCTTAGTTTATTTTAGTTGGAAGTCAAATTGGAGGCATGTAGAGTCCAATCTAAGTTTTAGGGGTTCCAGTTACAGTTATTTGTGACTTGTAATTAATTCACTCAATTATTTGAGTTAAAATCAATTTAACTAGTTCTAACTGAGATATGAGCTAGTGATAGGGCCAATGAATTAAATCTGATTTAATTCAAAATTAGTGGTCAATCAGTTAACTAATAATTCACTATAAATAGATTTTGCATGTCAATTATAAGGAATTCCTAGTTGAGACTGGGGTGAAAGGGAAGATAACTATCAGTTGTATAATTATAAAATTGTACAGGTCATGCATGAGGTCATTAGGTTGCCTTGAAGGAATTGCATAATAAATTCTTGGAAATTTACTTATTAATAGGGCCACAATTCCTCCAGGAATGCGTAAGCAAGGTTGGTCATACAGAGGCTGAGAATTGGTTAAATATTGGACCGATTTTGCCTAGATCACAGTGAAGCAGTCAGATATAGTGGAGAGGTTAATCAGGAAGATAAATAGCATTTTATTGTTTCAAGGTCTCAAATTTATGCAATATATAGACAATGAAGTAGTTGCTTTCCCCATATACATATTGTGTTGTGCGATTGATAATTTTTTTCTCTTACTTGTTATGTGATTGTGCGATCGACATTGGTTTCCGTAATTTGTAGAAGTGATTCAGTATTTTTTTTAGTACATTACAAGATTATTGAATGCATTTAGATATTTCTACACAATCTTTGTCGCAATGCGACGTTGAACCATGGTTGACCATGGTTGGTTTTCAAATTGAGACAATATTTGTCATAATGCAATGTTAGAGAATGGTTGACCATGATTGATTTTACAAAACACGGTTGATCATGATTTGTATTATAAACCTAAGGGATTAATACTAGAAACCCAAGGGAATAATAATAAAGCCTAGGAATATAGACCCTTACATAAATATAATGAAGGTATTAATATTATAAACCCAAGGAAATAATAAACCCAAGGGATTAATACTAAAAACCCAAGGGAATAATATTAAACTCGAGGGAATAATATTAAAACCAAGGGATTAATATTATAAACCCAAGGTATATAAACCCGAAGATAAATATAATAAACCTTAAAATAAATAAAAAATGTTGACCATAGTTGACCATTGTTGATTTTCATAGAGACAATCCTTGTCACAATGCGGCATTAGACCATAAATGATGATGATTTATTTTCATGTCAAGAAAATATTTTTCATGATGAAACATTATACCATGGTTGACCAAGGTTGATTTTCATATTGAGACAATTTTTGTCACAATGCGATGTTGAACCATGGTTTAGCATGATTGACCATGGCTGACCATGGTTGATTTTATAAGACATGGTTGACCATGATTGACCATGATTAGCCATGGCTGAAAATGCTTGCCACAATGTGACATTGGACCATGAGACAATAATTGTCACAATGTAACCATGGTTATTTACCATGGTTGACCATTGTTGACAAAGACCATTGTAACCTATCACTGAGGTGTAACAGTTAGCCATAACTTAACAATAGGAGGAGAATAGGAAATAAGCGAATAAAAAAAAAATCAGGGTAGATGTATGCCATTCCCTCGTCTTATCACAAGACATGTCTCATTGTCACAAATTCATCCATGTGTAGTCGGTAGAAGGGAGAGAATCTCGATGGGGAAGACACCTTCAGTAGTTGCAGGGAAGATGAGGAGGAGAAAGACACCTTCTGCCATTCTGCTACCCAAATGTGCTATAAAATATTCCTAAGAGGTTTTATGGGTTCAAAACTTAAATGAATATCGTTGGATATGAGCGGAACCATATTGGCTACCCATTATACTTCGGTATGCCAAATCTAAGGCACGGTACACAAACCCTATGGCATTCAGGTGAAGGGAGGTGGTAAACCGCATGTGCAAGCTCCAATGTACCCAATTGATTGGGCAATAAATTCAAGGGATTCCACTTGGAATTTTTTTAGAAGGTTTCTGAATTGAGAAATGAAATGAAATGACATACCTTTGGACATAGCGTAGGAAGTATATATGTACCCTAGAGATAAAAAACAATTTATTGAAATAAATAAATTAACATGGTTATAATAGGTTCCATCTATCTGATGGTAATGTAAGAAAAAAATTCTCCAACATTAAGCAAATTTCTTATCTCCTCCGCTATGGTAAATATATATAGGACCTTTAATATTTAACCTTTGGCTGAAATTCCAATAAGGGAAGAACGCAAAAAAATATTAATTCATAATAACACCTTAAAAGGGGATTGACACTTAGGAACAAACAATACCATAGGGAATAGCTTTCACATATAGTGGGTTTAAGGACAGAAAAATATATGAGTTCTTGATCGCAACTGCGGAAAGAATATAATGATAATAGTATTCTCTATTCATATGTATATAAAAGAAGGGAAAAAAAATATTTTGGTGTTGATCTGGACACATGAAACCATGGTTGATTTTCATACTGAGATAAGCAATGTCACAATACGAAGTTGGGCCATGCTTAAGCATGATTGATTTTCTTATCGAGACAATATTTGTCACAATGTGACATTGAACCATGGTTGACCATGGTTGGTTTTCATATTGAGACAATTTTTGTCACAATGAAACATTGGACCATGGTTGACCATTATTGATATTATAAACCCAAATGAATAATAATCCCAAGGGTTTAACACTAAAAACCCAAGGAAATAATATTAAACCCAAGACAATAATATTAAACCCTAGGAATATGGAACCTTACATTAATAAATCCAAGGAAACAATAAACCCAAGGGATTGATATTAAAACCCCAAGGGATTATGAACCCAAGGGAATAATATTAAACCTAAGGGATTAATATTATAAACCCAAGGTATATAAACCCTAAAATAAATACTATAAACCCTAAAATAAAAAATGTTGACCATAGTTGACCATGGTTGATTTTCATAGAGAAAATCCTTGTCATAATGCGACGTTGGACCACGATTGACCATGATTAATTTTCATATGGAGATAATATTTGTCACAATGCAACATTGACCATGGTTCACCAAGGTTAATTTTCATATTGATACAATCTTTGTCACTATGGGACATTGCACCATGGTTGAACATGGTTGACCAAGGGATTAATATTATAAACCCAATGTATATAAAACATAAGATAAATATTATAAACCCTAAAATAAACATGGTTGATCGCGTTTGTTTATCATATTGAGACAATAAATGTCATAATGCAATGCTGGACCATGCTTGAGCATCATTTATTTTCATATCGAGAAAATATGTGTCATAATGTGATGTTGGACCATGGTTAACCATGGCTTATTTTCATATTGAGACAATTTTTGTCACAGTGTGACAATGATTGACCATGGTTGATTTTCATATTAGCCATGATTAACCATGGTTGATCATGAATGAACATGATTTTCCATGGTTGACTGTGCTTGATTTTCATATTGAGAGAATATTTTTCAAAATGTGATGTCAGACCATGCTCGAACATGGTTGAACCCTTAAATTAATAAATCCAAGTGTTTGATATTATAAACCCAAGATAATAATAAACCAAATGGATTAATATTAAAACGCCAAGGGATTATGAACCCAAGGGATTAATATTATAAACCCAAGGTATATAAACCCCAAATATTATAATCCCTAAAATAAACACGATTGACCATGGTTGATTTTAATATTGAGACAATCAAGGTCACAATGCGATGTTGGACCATGATTGACCATGCTTAAGCATGATTTATTTTCATATCGAGACAATATGTTGAAATGGCACCCCAAGGGGGCTTATGATTTAATTTTTCCTTAACTAAATTAGAAGAAAAATTGTAATTCCATCTCATAACATCTTGTAGGTGTTAACTGAGCCAAGAAGACTTAGTTAGCTCATTTAATTCGAGTTGAAGGTCAAACTGGAGGCATGTAGAGTCCACTGTAAGTCTTAGGGGGTCTAATTACATTCATTTGTGAGTTGTCATTAGTTAACTCAATTATTTGATTTAAAATAGTTTAACTAGTTCTAGCTGAGTGATGAGATAGTGATAGTTCCAGTGAATTAAATATGATGTAATTCACAATGAGTGGTTAATCAATTAATTAATAATTCACTATAAAAGTTTTTATGATGTAAGTTCTAAGGAAGGCTCAGTTGAGATTGGGGTTAAAGGGAAGTGAAGTATCAGTTGTATAATTAGAAAATTGTACAAGTCATGCATCAGGTCATCGAGTTTCCTTGAAGGAAATGCACAATAAATTATTGGGATTTTTCCTTATTAATATTGCCACAATTCCTCCAAGAATGTGTAAGAAAGGCTGGTCAAAGAGAGGATGAGAATTGGTTAAGTATTGGACTGATTTTGTTTAGATCAGAGTGAGACAGTTAGAGATAGTGAAAAGGCTTCTCACGAAGGGAAATAACATTGTATTGTTTCATGATCTTGAATTTATGCAATATACATATAGAGGGGTTTTCAGTAGTTTCTTTCCCTAGATACATCTTGTGTTGTGTGATTGATAATTTCTTTCTCTTAATTTTTATATGATTGTGTGATCGATATTTGTTTCCGAAATTTGTAGAAGTGATTCAATATTTTGTTTTAGTATATTAAAAAATCATTTGAATCCATTTAGATATTTCTACATGGTATTAGAGAAGGAATAATAATATAAGAGAAGAACCAGAGTTTATTTTGAATATGTACATCGAATTTGCAGATTTATTCTTGAGGACCAATAATAGATAAATATGTCTTTCAATGGCTTGAGACTAGAATATTCCCTTGAGGGAAATTCGAATTACATAGAAGGAAGGAAGGGATGGAGGAATTTATATAGGACAATGGATTTAAGGCATTCATATACATTCATATTCCCCAGCCCACAACAGCATATGCTCAACTTCTTGATGGATGGAAGAAGAACGTAGAAAAGGCAAGAAGGATATTGTTAGAAGCAGTTCGAGATCATATTGTCTCGAATCTCCATGAAAAGGAGACTCCATATGCTATGTGGAAGGCCTTAACATATTTGTTTCATAATAGAAGCAACCACAGGAAGCTGGCGCTGAAAGAAAAGCTCAGAAAGATCAATATGGATAATGGTGACACAATCTAAAAATACTTAACAAAGTTTACTCAATGTCTATATGATTTTGGAAGTGTTGGGGCAATAGTTTCCCAGGATAATTTGGTGAGCCTAGCACTTTTAGGCCTTCCCAAGAGTTGGCATAGCTACCAAGACTCTGTGAATGTGAGGTAGAATCTACCATAGTGGGAATGATTATGGTCCGATTTGGTACACTAAGAGATTTGGAAGCACCAGAGATGGATTCTCATCAAATACTAATGATGAGGAGAACTGTGCCTTGGCTAGAAAGGTGAAGAAATGGAAAGGGAATGTGTGTCATTCCAAATCAAAGTCTGACAAGGTAGGAAAGAAGCGATACCTTTCAAAGGTAAAATGTTTTCACTATCATGAGCTTGGGCACTATGCTACAAAGTTTACACACAAGAAGACAAACAAGAAGGCCTCAGGAGGAGCAGCAGGTGAATCACTTCCTTCACAGTTTGAGTTGGATTTGACTCTCATTGCATGCATGGTTTCATCTATTAAGGGTTCTATGTGGTACTCAGATAGTGGAGCTTCGTTCCATATGACCGAAAACAAAGAATTCTTTAGTAGCTTAAAGGAGAAGGATCTCTAGATGAACACGATATTAGAGATGACAGGAGGTATAGAGCTACCGGTATAGGTAAAGTTACCTTTCAAAGGGAGTCATGTAATCCACTCACACTAAAATATGTCATGTATGTTCTTGATTTAAAGAAGAATTTGGTTTTGTTGCTATGTTGGAAGACCGTGGATATGATGTGATATTCAATGAATGAAAGGCGTTCCTTCGTCACAAAGCCATAGGACAGGTGAAAAATATTGTGTTCGAGTAAAGAACATATACAAATTGGATGTAGAATATTATCCTTCCTTAAGAGTGAAAGCAGAGAAGGTGGAAAGTTGAGATATCGGTGAGTTATGGCATAGGATATTGGTCCATCTACACTATGGTGCTTTGAATATCATGCAACATATTCCTACAAGACTTCCAAAGGGTGCACTTGGGCAGAGAGATACATGCAAAGGGTGTACATTAGGTAATTATACCAAATCCACCTTTCATGATGAGGAAAGTTGAGCAAAGGCGATCCTTGAGAGAGTTCACTCAGATGTGTGTGGACCATTCTTGACAGCTTCCACAGAAAAAAACATGTTATATGTGATTTTTGTAGATAAATTTTCATGAAAGTGTTGGATTTTCTTCATGCATAAGACATATAAGACGTTCTCTAATTTTGTGAGTTCAAGGTACTTGTCGAGAAATATACATGGAAGAAGTTGAAGGATCTGAGGAGTGACAATGGTGGAGAATATGTATCTAACGAATTCAAGAACTTTTGTGCCTCAGAAGGAATTTCGAGGGAATTGATAGCACCTCATAACCCACAACAGAATGGGGTTGCAAAAAGGAAGAACAAAACTATTGTGGGAGCATCACAAGCTATGTTTCATGATTAGGTCCTACCATTGCATTTGTGGGTGGACGCATGCAATACAACAATATTTGTCCAGAACATAAGTCCTCATAGGATACTTGGGATGACTACACCAGAGGAAGAATTTTTAGGTAAGAGACCATATGTGTCGCATTTTAAAATTTCTGGTTCATCTGTTTATTGTCATGTGACCAAACATGTCAGGAAGAAGTTAGAGCCAACACTAGAGTTGGGGATATTTTTTGGGTACACTGATACACATAACAACTATCGGGTGGACTTGTCAGCACGTAGGATGATAGTGGTCAGACGAGATACGAAATTCAATGAAGAGAAATCCATGTGAATGTCCCTTGAGAGGGAGATTCATTTGCATGCAATTGAGGAGCTCTTGGCACCAAAATAAGAACCTCAGGATGTGGAGCATCCATAAGCAAAGGAACATAGAGTGGGAGAAACCACTCATGCAGGTCCATCCACCAAAGATGGAAGGAGGCACACCAGAGAGGCTGACATATTTTTGCTAGATGCGAGAGAGAATGTGGGATCACCCACATCACAATGCAGATAGAGAAGGTCCCTAGAGAAATACATTGGATACATGGATCTCATGAGAGAAGGTGTAGATATAGAACCATCCTCTTTTGGGGAAGCGGTGCAACAACCAATTTTGGATGATGCCATGGTTGAGGAGTATGACTCGATTATTAGAAAACATGCATGGGAATTTTTCCCAAGACTAGAGGGGAAGTCAGTTGTAGGATCCAGGTGGATCCACAAGGTGAAGCAAAAATCTTATGGGAGTGTGGAGAAGCATAAGGCCATATTTGTGGCCATAGAATTCTCTCAGGTGGAGGGGATTGATTATGATGATACTTTTGCACCAGTCGGAAGGTAATCATTAATTAGATCCATCCTTGCACTCTCAGCACAAATGTGATGGTAGATATATGAGATGGATGTAAAGACAACCTTCCTCAATGGGGTGATTGAGGAAGCGATGTACATTGAGTAGCTGAAAGGTTTTGAGACCTTAAACATGGAGTCACATGTGTGCAGAGTCAAGAGAGAACTGTATTCTCTAAACAAGCACCTCATTCTTGATACAATAGGATCGACATCTATTTTACTGGGTTGGGATTCACTAAGAGTGAAGCAGATTCGAAACTTTATCATATTTTGGTAGATGGTAAGATTTTTATTATTATACTTTATGTTGATTATGTGAAACTAAGAGGTGATGAGCAACTCAAAAATTCTTGCAAAGAGGATCTTGAAAGAGAATTTGAGATGAAGGACATAGGGCTCTTGCACTATTTCCTGGGATTGGAAATATGGAAAAGAGATGGGGAGATATTTACATCACAGGGAAAGTATGCCAACGAGATCCTCAGGAAGTTCCACATGGAGGGCAACAAACCCATGGAGACTCCTCTAGAAGTAAAATGGAGGAAGGAGGATGATACTTAAGATGAAGTAGTGGATGATATTATTTATAGGCATCTTCGGGGTTCACTCATGTATTTGGTGAACACATGACTAGACATATGGTACATAGTTAACCAACGTAGTCAAGCTATGGTTAAACCTACCGAGCTCTTTTGGAAGGCAGGCAAGCATGTGTTGAGATAACTTAGAGGCACTATGGAGTATGGGCTATGGTACATACGGATAGAGGGAGTAAAGCTTCAAGGCTTCACTGATGCAGATTGGGTAGGGCATCCATTTGACGGGAAGAGCACATCAGGGGGCATCTTCAACATAATATTAGTAGTAGTTTCTTGGTACAACAGGAAAAAGAGATCATTTGCACTCAATTTAGTAGAGGCGGAGTACATGGGGACCAATCATGAAGCTTGTGAGGCCATCTAGATTCAGAAGATACTTGTTGGTTTGTTTGGTCGACTGATGGATTTGGCGGTGATTTATTGCGATAACCAGAGTTGCATCAAGCTATCGGTGAATCCATTTTTCACGACAGGTGCAAGCATATTGATATTCGGTATCACCGTCTCAGAGATTGTGTGCAGAGGTGGATTATGTCATTAGAGTACATTCCCATAGAGGAGCATGATGCATAAATATTAACGAAGGCACTGTCAAGAAGAAAATTGAAATTCCACAGAGATAGGATCAGGGTAGCAGATAATCCCTTTCTTTTTGAGAGGGAGTATTGAAATGGCACCCCACGGGGGATTTTGATTTAATTTTCCCTTAATTAAATTAGAAGAAATGTTTTAATTCAATCTCATAATGTCTTGTAAGTTTTAATTTAGTCAGGAAGACTTAGTTAGCTTATTTAATTCAAGTTGGAGGTGAAACTGGAGGCATGTAGATCCCACTCTATGTTTTTGTGGCTCTAGTTACAATTATTTGTGAGTTGTAATTAGTTAACTCAATTATTTGAGTTAAAATCAGTTTAACTAGTTCTAACTAAGAGGTGAGCTAATGATAGGTCTAGTGAATTAAATCTGATTTAATTCACAATTAGTGGTCACACAGTTAACTGATAAATATATTTTTCATGTCAGTTCTAAGGAATTCCCAATTGAGGTTGGGGTTAAAGGGAAGATAACTATCAGTTGTATAAGTAGAAAATTGTAAAGGTCATGCATGAGGTAATTAGGCCGCCTTGAAGGAATTGTGTAATCAATTCTTTAAAAATTCCTTATTAATAGGGCCACAATTCCTCTAATAATTTATAAGAAAGGTTGGTCAAACATAGGCTGAGAATTGGTTAAGTATTGGATCGATTTTTCCTAGATCAGTGTGAGACAGTCAGAGATAGTGCAAAGGTTTCTCGAGAAGGGAAATAACATTGTATTGTTTCATGATCTTAACTTTATGAAATATAAAGGCAAATGGGTTTTCAACAATTTCTTTACCCATATACATCTTGTGTTGTGCAATTGTTAATTTATTTCTCTTACTTGTTATGTCATTGTGCGATCGAAATTGGTTTCCGCAATTTGTAGAAGTGATTTCGTATTTTATTTTAATGCATTACAAGATCATTTTAATCCATTTAGATATTTGTACATAGTATTTGTCACAATGCGATGTTGAACCATGATTAACCATGGTTGGTTTTCATATTGAGATAATGATTTTCATAATACAACATTGGACCATGGTTGACCATGATTTATTTTTAAAAAAAAGTATGATCATGATTGGTATTATAAACCCAAGGGATTAATACTAGAAACCAAAGGGATTATAAACCCAAGGAAATAATATTAAACCCTAAGAATATGGACCCTTACATTAATAAACCAAATGGATTAATATTATAAACCCAAGGAAATAATAAACCCAAGGGATTAATACTGAAACCCCAAAGGATTATGAACCCAAGGGAATAATATTAAACCCAAGGGATTATAAACCCAAGGGAATAATATTAAACCAAAGGGATTAATATTATAAACCCAAGGTATATAAACCCAAAGATAAATATTATAAACCCTAAAATAAAATATGTTAACCATAGTTGACCATGGTTGAATTTCATAGAGACAATCCTTGTCACAATGCGATGTTAAACCATAAATAACCATGATTTATTTTCATATCAAGACAATCTTTTTCACAATGCAACATTGGACCATGGTTGACCAAGGTTGATTTTCATATTGTGACAAATTTTTTTACAATGCAATGTTGCACCATGTTTGAGTATGATTGACCATGGATGACCATGGTTAAACATGATTGACCATGATTGACCATGTCTGACAATGCTTCTCACAATGTGACGTTGGACCATGAGACAATCTTTGTCACAATGTAACCATGGTTGACCATTGTTGACAATGGTTGATCATGGCTATTGACCATGGTAGATATTATAAACCAAATGGACTAATAAAACCAAGTGATTAATACTAAAAACCCAAAAGATTATAAACCCAAGTGATTAATATTATAGACCCAATGTATTATAAACAACAGTCAACCATGTTCAACCATGGATGTTGGACCATGGTTGATCATGGCCAACCTTGCTTGTCACAATGTGACTTTAGACCATGAGACAATCTTTGTCACAATGTGACCATGGTTATTGACCAAGGTTGACCATGAATGATTTTCATATTTAGACAATATTTCTCACAATTGACATTGGACCATGGTTGACCAAGGTTTATTTTCATATTGAGACATCGTTATCAAAATGCAACATTGCACCATGGTTAACCATGGTCGGCCATCATTGACCATGATTAACTACTCGTTCATTTAAAATTCAACCCTGCTCCATCCACCCTAAATTTGAAATGAGACGTTGAACCATGGTTGACCGTGGCTGACCTTGCTTGTCACAATGTGATGTTGGACCATCAGACAACCTTTTCAATAATGTGACCATGGTTATTGAGCATGACTGACCATGATTGATTTTCATATTGAGACATTATTTCTCACAATTCGACGTTGGATCACGGTTTATTTTCATATTGAGACAATCTTAATCACAATGCAGTATTAGACCATGGTTAACCATGGTTGACCATGGTTGACCATGGTTGACCATGATTAACCATGGTCGACCATGGTTGACCATGATTAACCATGGTCGACCATGGTTGAACATGATTAACCATGGCCGACCATGGTTGACAATGATTAACCATGATTGACCATTGTTGATTTTCATATCGATACAATATTTATTGCAATGTGACATTGGACTATGGTTGACCATGATTGGCCATGCTTGATTATGGCTGACGTCGGTTGATGATGGTTGACCATGGTCGATTTTCATATTAAGACAATATTTGTCACAATGTGACATTATGCCATGGTTGACCATGATTATAAACCCTAGGAACAATATTATACCCTAGGAATATGAACCCCTACATTAATAAATCTAAGGGATTGATATTATAAATCCAGGGGAATAATAAACGCAATGGATTAATATTAAAATCCCAAGGGAATAATATTAAACCCAAGTGATTAATATTATAAAATCAAGGTATATAAACCCTAAATTAAATATTATAAACCCTAAAATAAACATGGTCGGTCATTGTTTACCATAGTTGATTTTTATATTGATATAATCTTTCTCACAATGCAACGTTGGACCATGGTTGACTAAGGTTAACCATGATTCATTTTTATATGAAGACGATCTTTGTGAAAATGAGATGTAGGACCATGGTTGGCCACAATTGACTTTCATATTAAGACAATGTTTGTCACAATGGGACATTGGATGATCGTTGACCATGGCTGACCATGCTTGTCACAATGTGACGTTAGAGCATGAGATAATCTTTGTCACAATGTAACCATGACTATTGACCATGGTTAACCATTGTTGACCATGGTTGATATTTTCAATACAATGGACTAATAAACCCAAGGGATTAATACTAAAAACTGAAGAGATTATAAACCCAAGGGATTAGTATTATAAACCCAAGGTACTATAAACCATGGTCAACCATGGACATTGGATCATGGTTGACCATGGATGGCCTTTCTTGTCACAATGTGACTTTGGACCACGACAAAATATTTGTCACAATGTGAACATGGTTATTGTTCATGGTTGACCATGATTGGTTTTCATATTGAGACAATATTTCTCAAAATTTTACGTTGGACCATGGTTGACCAAGGATGATTTTCATATTGAGACAATTTTTATCACAATGCGATGCTGGACCATGGTTAACCATGGTCGACCATCGTTGAGAATGATTAACCATGATTAACTGCTCATTTATTTAAAATTCAACCCCGCTCCATCCACCTTGAAGTTGAAATGATACATTGGACCATGGTTGACCAAAGTTGACTTTCATATTAAGACCATCTTTGTCACAATGAAATGTTGGACCATGGTTGTCCATGGATGACCTTGCTTGCTATAATGTGACCATGGTTAATGACCACCGTTGACCATGATTGAGCATGGTTGACCATGATTGATTTTCATATTGAGACAATATTTCTCACAATTATACATTGGACCATGGTTAATTTTAATCTTAAGACAATCTTAATCAGAATGCAATGTTAGACCATGGTTAACCTTGGTCGACCATGGTTGACCATGATTAACCATGGTTGACCATGGTTGATTTTCATATTGAGACAATCTTGATCATAATGTAACGTTGGACCATGTTTGACCATGATTGGCCATGCTTGATGATGGTTGACGATGGTTGATGATTGTTGACCATGGTTGATTTTCATATTGAGACAATATTTGTCTCAATGTGAAATTATACCATGGTTTACCATGATTATAAACCCAAGGGACTTATATTAAACCCTGAGATTAATATTTTAAACCATATAATAATATTATACCCTAGGAATATGAACCCCTAGATTAATAAACCCAAGGGTTTGATATTATAAACCCAAGGGAATAATAAACCCAATGGATTAATACTAAAATCCCAAGGGATTAAAAACCCAAGGGAATAATATTAAATCCAAGTGATTAATATAATAAAACCAATGTACATAAACCCTCAGATAAATATTATAAACCCTAAAATAAACATGGTCGACCATGGTTTACCATAGTTGATTTTCATATTGAGATAAAAATTTTCATAATGCAACTTTGGACCATGGTTGACTAGGGTTAGCCATGATTTATTTCATATGAAGACAATATTTGTCATAATGAGGCATAGGACGATTGTTGGCCATGGTTTACTTTCCTATTAAGACAATGTTTGTCACAATGGGACGTTGGATGATCGTTGACCATGGCTGACAATGCTTGTTACAATGTGACATTGGACCATGATACAACCTTTGTCACAATGTAATCCTGACTATTTATCATAATTTATCATGGTTATTGACCATGGTTGATATTATAAACCCAACGGACTAATAAACCCAAGGGATTAATACTAAAAACTTAAGAGATTATAAACCCAAGGGATTAATACTAAAAATTCAAGAGATTATAAACCCAAGGGACTAGTATTAGAAACCCAAGGTACATAAACCATGGTCAACCATGGATGTTGGACCATGGTTGACCATGGTTGGCCTTGCTTGTCACAATGTGACTTTGGACCATGAGAGAGTCTTTGTCACAATGTGACCATGGTTTACCATGATTGATCTTCATATTGAGTCAATATTTCTCACAATTCAACGTTGGACCATGGTAGACTAAGGTTTCTTTTCATATTGAGACAATCTTTGTCTCAAGGGATTAATATTTAAAACCCAAGGGAATAACATTGAACCATGGTTGATGATGGTTGATATATATATATATATATATATATATATATATATATATATATATATATCCCACAACCCCACACTAACCTAATATTAAAATTTCAAAACCTTCTTTCTAATAATTAAATTAAAATAATAATTATTAATAAATTAATTCTTAAATAAGATTAACGATTAAAAAAATATTCAATAAGCTAATAATGACTAATTATTTATTTAATTTAATTATTACTAATTTCAAAATTGCCAATTTTAAAATTTATTATTAAAAATTAAATTAAATTAATAATTATTATTAAAAGTTAAAAATTAAAGTCCACAAGGTATTGGATAGATGATGGTCGGGTGCTCTATTAAGGCACTCCTTAATGTGAATTTAGTGGTTCAATTCCCTGCCCCGATCAAGATGATATATTGGACATGATGAAGATATAGTCCAACCAAACTTACAAAAAAAAAATAAACATTAAAACTAATTTAAACTTTATCATTAAAAATTAAACTTTATTATGAGTAAAAATTAAAAACTTAAAATTACACTTATTATTAATATTAATAATAAGTGTAATTTTATGTTTAACTTTAGTTTTTAATATTAATCTTGGTAAGTAATATTAATATTACTATTAATTATTAATTATTATTATTATTATTATTATTAATTTTATAACTTAGATTTGTGTGGTCCTTATTGTTAATGAGAGTGTCTTTTGGATTAATCACATAATTGAGAATTGGTTGACATTTCAAACTATCTAATGTGATTCATCCTAAGGACAAAGCTGAAAAAACCAATCTTTCTAAATGTTTAAAGAGCAGAGATGCATTGAGGCCAAGAGTTAGCCGTTATAAATTATCCATTAAAAATTAGTTCTTTGGAATTATTTGTTAGGAATTAGTTGTTTGGAATTAGCAGAAAAGAGTATCATTATTAAATTAAATTATTCGAAAAAAAAGAATAAATTAATATTAAATCATAGAATAGGAAATAGTCATTAGGGGAACAAGATAATTGTTAGGAATTAGCCGATATGAGTTAGAATTTTAGAAAAATATCTAATCAATTATTTATTTGATTTGATTTTATGATATTTTTTTTAAACAATTTTTATTTAAAATATATATTAAGAAATCATAAAAACATTAATAAATTTAATATTTTAAATAAAAATTGTTTAGTAAAAATATAACAAAATAAAATAAAATAAGATAAATAATTGATTAAATATTCTTCTAAAATTATAACTTGTAACGGCTAATTCCTAACAATTAGCTTATTCCCCTAACAACTATTTCTTATTCTATAATTTAATATTAATTTATTATTTTTTCGAATAATTTAATTTAATAATATAATAATAATAAATAAGCCCCGATCGGGGTGCAATCCAGCTAGGAGTCTCATCAAGGACAACGATCATGGTAATGAATATGGGTTATGATAGAATGAAGGCTTGTTAGACCAACAACAAGTGGAGCGGGAGGAAGTGTGTAGCTGGCCGCATGTGCGTGGCATGGAAGGATGGTAATTCACGTCATCATAGTAATACAAAGAAGGTAGTATTGAGCGTTTGGTTAATTTTTTGGCATGGATTGGTTCAATGTCTATCCACCAGATAGCCAACTCGACGTTAGAATTCTGGAGGTGCGATTTGCAAGCTGTTACGACCAGAAGGGAGGATTCGATGTCAACAACCAGGTGACAGGTAAGGGGTATGTGTTGTTTCCTTTCTCCCACCAAAGTTCTGATAATGTGGATATTTCTAGTAGGACTATGGTTTCTATAGTTCGATGGACTCGTATTTTTTTTACTATTAATGTCTTGCATAACAAGAATATCAGATGGCATACTTTCTATTATGATTTCTAGTTGTCGAAGTTAGTCTCTATCCTTTATGCTATCATGCTCCAGAGAATGGGAATTTTCTGCTTTTGTCTCGGTGGTTTGGCATGGAATTATGTCGGGTATGAATGGATTTATGTAAAGCCCTCACCGCGGATGCATGTGATCTATCATATTGTTGTTCTAGTTTTGCATATAATTGTTCTGGCCCAAATTGGAGGGTGGTTTGTTGTGGGGGATGGGGATTATTCATTTGAGAGCATTGGGACTCGTCTCTGAACCTCGTTACTTCGTGTAATGGTTCGGGAGAGGGTGGCAACGCAAGGAAAGAAATGTTGATGGAGGGTGGTCAGCCCGTTTGATATTATTTGCTATTACCAGGGGACTAATGTTCTATCGATCCTATGTTTACTATTGAATATTGTCTCAGGTGCCACTTGCATGTAAGGCGACCCATTCGAGGTGGTGTGGGTGGTTTCTTAGACGTTGTTCTGGCTCAGAAACTCCATTTTTTTCCAAGTGCTAGTATCAATGATGGCTCAAGCGAAAACTGTGAAAGGAGAACCATATGTGGAAGGCCACACATGGAATTGAAAAAGAGGTTCTTGGGTCACAAGAGGGGAATCCTCCTTTCAACAACCTAATAAAGCTGGCCGAAACCCACAATCTCAACATAACAATGACGTCGTGTATGCATATGTGAGGGGAATTCTGAAATAGGTCCGACAGGTCATAACAGGATGGGAAGTTGATTTTACCCACCAAGCGAAGGAAAAGGAGTAAGAAGATGACTGTGAGCTACTGGTTCCTGACCTTGGAAATTCACGTGGTTGGGTCTCCCAATATAAAAAGACAGTCCACCTATACTAGATGATGAAAAATTTGGTGGCCAAAGCCATCATGCACACCTTTAAATACTTGTAGATTGATCATACCCTCTAGGAGATACATAAAGACTTCTAACTTGTCCAGTTTTAGGTCCCACAATAGAATGTCTGAATGGGACGAATTGAACAGCATCTTTGGTGCCCTCACTACTCGAAAATCCCAAGGTCTAGCGTAAAATATCCCGCGCCTTTTGAGTCCTCCTAGTAATAGTTAGTGTTTATGTTATTCCAGTTTCTTGCATAATTTTTTGAATAGTTTTTTTATGATGCCCATAGTGATAAGTAGATCTAGAATTAGTGTGAAAAACATATTGTGGGTTTCAGACATTAAGGGCTACCAGGCTAAATTTGATAGACTTAAAGACTTTTGATTTTGGTTGGCTTATAATGCTTTCTGATGGCCAACAAACTTGGTTTCCCAATGGGTAGGTTGAGGCCATGGAAGACCCATCATGATGTAACTTGCTTTATTTGTGAATGAATGAATGAAAGGTCCTTATACTCAGCTTACAAAAAAATTAATAAAATACTCTTTCTGTTAATTCCAAACAACTAATTTCTAATGACTAATTCATAACGGCTAACTCTGGACCCAAATGCATCTCTACTATTTAAACATTTGGGAAGACTGGTTTTTTCACCTTTGTCCCGAGGATGATCCACATTAGAATTAGAGGAAATTTCAGCCTAAAAGTGGCCTCCTATGAAAAAATAATAAAATAATAGTTTAAATAATAAAATAAGGATTATAAATTTTTGAGGGAAAAGAAGAAAACTACTTTTTTTAATTGCATTTTTGACGTATATCCCTATAGGTTTACTCAACTTTGAAGTGTAGATGCTTGTTGGATGCATAAATAAATTCCACATCCAATGAGTACCCATTATGCATACTTTTGAAAAGACCCACATTCATAAAAATTGCAGATACATTAAAAAAGCGTATTCAACATGATTTTTTAATGTATGTTTAATTTTTATCAATGTATATCTTCTCAAAAGTATGCATATTGAGTACTCGTTGGATGTAGATTTAAGCCAAAAATTCCACATCCAATGAGTATTTACACTTGAAGTTGAGAAAACCTATAGGAAGATAAGCCAAAAATACAATTAAAAAATTAGTTTTTTTTTTTTCTTTCCCCTCCAAAATATTTACATGTACCTATTTTTAAATTTAAAGGATTTTGATTGGTTCACATATTATAACATGAAAATTAAATTAAAATTTCATGGGCACTTTTAGACTGAAATTTCCTCTATTGTGGTTTGAAACGTCCACCAATTTTTAATTATATGATTAATTTGAAAAACACTTTCATTATTTTATTATTAATAATTAATATTAATATTATTAAAATAAGTATCTTTAATTACTACTCTTTTAGGAACTTTAAAACCTTATTATTAAAAATGAAATTTAATTTAATTTTATTATTAATTAAATTTAAGCACTACTAATTTAGGAATTTTCAATTTTAAAACTTTATTATTAAAAATGAAATGAAATGAATAAATATTAGATTAATAAATTAAAAATTATTTTATTGTTATTAAAAATTAAACTTTATTATTGTTAATAAAATTAAAAAATAAAAATTAAATTAAACTTTTACTATTAAATAAAATAAAATAAAATAAAATTGAACTATTAATATAGGAGTTAGATGGTTATAATAAATTATTATTATTATAAAAAAATTTGTCTTTGATTTTCAATGTTTGACATGTGTCTTTAGAAACTTGGACTCAAGTTTGAGAAATTCGGACTCAAGACATTTAATCTGTCAAAGTCACGGGTATGGCACCCTATCTCGGGCACACGAGCCTAAAGGAACTGGAATTTTTAGCATGTCTTCTTCCCTAGCACATAACACAACCACCCCTGAAATTTGATCTTAAATCTCCTTGCTAACTAGATCCATCCTCAAGTGATTGTGCTCTTACGACTATTATAAATTATTAAATTATTATTATTATAGATTATTAATATTAGTGTGATAACTTTTAAATTTAGGGATTTCAATTTATCAAATATTATTGAGCTAGAGTTCAGGTGTCAACTCCACTCCAATATTTTTAAAAAAATTAAACATTAATATGTTATAAACTGTAGAGGGTTTTTTTTCGATTCCATGTTAACCTGAGTCAACGAATCTTTTTAACACAGATTGTGACCGTTTTTTTTTTTTCTTTTTCGGAGGGAGAAAAAACTCTGGCCTGGAAGCTTATTGCTTCACGAATATGAAACTGGGGGATCTCTTCACAACCCACATATTTATGCAAATTTGGGCCATGATTTTGCTGTAAAGTTGGTCATAAATTTATTGGTTTAAAGTTGGGTAAAACGACCAACGAATTCGTAGTTTGGCCATGACAATGGGTAAGAAAATATTTTATATAAAATAATTATCACCCAACCATGCATGGCTTGGGTTTATCGAAATTCAACTCAGTGAGGTGCTCAACTCACAGTGATTTCACTGCAAATCAAAGGTTTAAAGATATTTAAATACATTTTTTTAAATAATTGTAACTTACAGAAAAGAAAGGAAATTCGCGCAAACCTGATGAATGTTTAAAGGCATTTAAATGCCCATTTCAATAGCTTCCTTGTCCCAACTGCCACATCCATGGATTTATGACTCAGACAAAGGACATTTGAAGCATATTGGCTTCACATACAATGTCGAAAATCGATTAAAAATAAATAAAAAAATCAACAGCTACTGATCCACCTAGGGCCTATATAGAAAACCTGCCTAGGACTAATTATGGCAAGGCTTCCATCATTGTTTTCAATGTATACGATGAACTAATCATGTAACCTTATACATGCTATTATTCCAATCTCAAATCTCATGCATTGGTGCTATTATTTCAATTTCATTCATTGGTATAATTAAAATGGATTATCATAGATTTTTAAAGAGTTGTTTTTAAGTGTGATTTTTTGAAAAAAATTCTAGTTTATTTTTTATTTAATTTGGATTTTATTAAAATTATAAGTTGGATGGGTAATCTCTTCACAATAAAAGTTTTCAAGAAATTTTTGAGGGTGATGATTTCATATATATCTTCTAAAAATCATTTTAAACAACACAAATCAAGATTTTACCATAAATTTTATACCAAATTCCTACCAAAAAAATCCACTAAAAACTCCAAAAATATCACACTTAAAAACAACTCTCCCTCATCATAATTTCATGATTTTGTGTTGTTCCCCAACGTACTTGTTTATGTTCAACGCTTTGTGCCTCTCCAATGTATTGATTTGGCCGCATGCAAACGTTGCACCCTTTACATATCAATTGTGTAACTTTCACATGTGCAATAAATCCTCAACATGTATTTATATATCCTTTAGCCTTTACAATGCCAAGATATATATTCTTTATTTCTACCCCTATTGCAATCCTCGATATGGACTTTCACCATGTGGGAGCTCTAGGGTACTTGGGGTTGTTTCAAGGGTTGATTAAATGGTTGTTCCTTTTTCTATTTGAAGATGTTATTGCAATAGTATTTGACTGTAAGTGGGATCCTTCAAAGCATAAACATGATGTCACATATATCATTCTACCATGATTTTTCAAATGACACAATTTGTTGCTTATGTAAAATCCTAGAGAGATTGCCCTGAATACCCAAAGTAATATAAATTAGGCAAAGTGAGGCACAAATAAGCGTTCATAATTTTAAGTGTTGAAGCATTGAATAATTAATAAGCACAAGATGATAGATTATGATAATTCTATATGCTAGGGGTGTTTCAAAGTTCCTGTTTGAGGGAAAGACATGAAATGTGATTGTTAATAATGCGACTGAAAATTCCATATAGCATTCATGAAAACTTAAACGAACGAGAGGATGAAAATCAAGATAAAGAAACACTAACAACATAACATGTCTACTTATCATTAGCAATGCGTACCTTAGAGATATAGGGTCTGAATGTGCATGATGAAAGCAACAAATTCAAAAATCCTAATGGATTGAATTGAATGAGGATCAAGGTGAAGGCAATAAGCATGCGCAATGTGCAGCATGAATTCAAAAATCCTAATGGATTGAATTGAATGAGGATCAAGATGAAGGAAGTAAGCATGCACAATGTGCATCATGAGAGCAAGTGTAAGGTTTCAGAGCATCTTAGATATGAAAGATCTGACCAAGTCAAAGACAAAGCTCTAACCATTGGAATGTTGAAAAGCACGGGACCCAAAATTGAGATGTACTAGAATTTTAGGGGGTTGTTGTAGGGCTTACAACATATATCTATACACTAATTTTAAAATAATATAATTTAAATATTTAAACAATTGATTAAATATCTTTATATAAATAATATTTAAATAAATTTATATTTCAATTATTTCATTAAATATAGTTTAAGAAAATTTGATAAAAAAGTTCAGGGGTGTTGGATAGATGGTGATTTGGTGCTCTGTTAGCGGTACTCGGTGTGAAATAACTAGTTCAATTGATGATCAGGTGCTTTGTTAAGGCACTCCTTGATGTGAAGTAACTGATTCAATTCTCTGCCCTGATGGGGGTGATATATTGGACATGATGATATAGTCCTACCAATCTTATAAAAAAACAATAAAAAAAACTTAGTAAAAAATAATATAATATAATTAAAATCATCAAACCATTATTGATTTAAGTTTTATAAAATGCATTGAAAAATAATTTGTAATTATGAAATTTTAAAAACAATTAGTTTAAAAATAAAAGAATTTTAATGTCCATTTATTTTCACTTATTTAATACTAAATTCATTGTTAATTTTTTAATATCTATATTTTAAATTCAATTAAATTTGGAGATTAAATTAAATTTAAATTTTCCTAGTTTTGAGGTATTGTGAAAAAGAACAATAAAATAATCAATACTTTGTATGATAATGATTGTAAAATTGTTAGAAAAATAATTAGGAGTGCCCCCAATGAATCTTTAAGGCTTGATGAGATAAATATATTTAAAGTTCTTATTAAAAGGAAGAAAATACATTATGTAAATAGAAAGTAGGAGGAGCTCTTCTACCTATTTAAATTGGATCCGAGCAAGTTTTCGAAGAAATATATAATTCATAAAATTAAATAAAAAATTCGATTCCCTTGAAGAACTCAAAATATTACCTTGAAATTATTTATGAATCCCTTAACGCCATGAACACCATCTTGAATTCCCTTATAGAGGATGAAATTTTCTTTTATGGAAGACACTTAGTTTGAGTTTAAGAAACTCATAACCATGAAAACTACATACATTCATGGCTACCAAAGCTAAAAATTTTAAAATAGGAGGGTCTATCCTCATCCCTCACAGACACAAACTCTTCAATTTGGCACTGAGCCCCGGCTTCCCTAAGCCTTGGACTAAGAAAAAATCATTATATCTATACTTGACATTGAGGATAAATGCATTACCTCTAATATTTGAACCATCATGATTAGCCACATTTTAGCCAAGATGTATGGAATAATTTTGCAAAAGAAGATTAGCATATGGCTAAAAAACCATGATAAAAGAGGTAAAGGCCAAGCTAGGTTTAGGAGGAATCATTTAACTATGGAGAATCTTGTTGCTCACAAAATCATTACAGAGGATTGTTGCAATAACCAAATTGTTCTCTTATGTTGTTTCATTGAATTTAAAATAAATTTTGACACAATTCCCAAGGCAAACCAATGGAATCAACTAGAAGAGATAATGGTTCTTTTGAAGTTGATTTTTTCTATAACAAGGTTGTATGAGAATGTTATTTCCAAGTTTAATACCACTAAGGTTTGGTCATAATAATTTAAATGCAATACCAAAGTCAACGATGTTGGAAACTTTATTATACTTTGGCAGGGGGGGAGATTAGTATAGTGCATTCATGGATATCGGTTTATGTTTACTTTTATTTTTAATGGTTATCTAGACTATTAAATGACCAGAAATACATCATATGAATAGAATATTTAACATATAAACCACTACATCAAAATTAATACAGAAAATCAACACATGTGGACACTAGATATAAGTGGAAACTTATGAAGGGAAAAAACCATGAATTTTTTGTTGTTGTGATGGAAATACAACATCCTACTTCCTCTATTAAATCATCTTTTGGAGGCTCCAACCTCTTTGCTATTTTGCAAGATACAACTTGCTAGGAAGCTCATACTCCCTTCGTTACATTAATTTTCTACAAAATTCTACCTACATGAGGCTCCTATCTCAATTTTATTTATGCAAGATATTGCTTGCTAGGAAGCTCCTAGTCCCTCTTCAATAGGCTCCAACCTACTATTTTTCATGCTACTACCTAAAAGGAGACTACAATCCCCTGATACATAAAAGGTTATATGTTATGGTTTACTTGGTCTTTGTATCTATTTTGAACTATGTGTTTGTCCTCTTTACAACTGGTTATCTATGTCTCCTTATTTTTGCATCACATTTGTTCCTCTTCATCTTCCTCTTTGTACCAGGTAACTCGTGAACTATGTCTCACCACAAATCAATCAACTCTATAAAAAACTAACATTTCCTTATCAACTAATAGATATTTCTCTACTAATGTCTACTTTTAAGACCCCCTTGCCATTGATGTCAAAAGGGGAGGTACCAAGAGGATTGAAGCAATAAGAAGAAATTTTTCTCAAGACAAAATGGGGAGGACAAAAAATGTGTTTCCATAAATTCCAAATGGGGATATTGTTGGCAATTTTTCATTGATGGAAAAGGGTGTCAAAGGTAATATGCTTGTTGAAGGTTTTCTTGTTGAAGGTATCGTTGTTAATGCTCCTATGTAAAGTTGTTAGTAGTCCTAATGCTCAAAGGTATGCTTACTTCAAGTGAACATATTGTGATATCGTGGTGTTAAGGTTGTTGATGCATTATTGAGGTATGTTGAAGAGGTTGTTGATGTATGTTGCAGAGGTAAGAGTTGAAGAAATGGTTGCAGCTTTCATGTGACAGTTGAAGGTTTTATGTTCACACAATGTAATTCATGTTCATTCAGTTTAGTTCTTGCTCAAATTTTCATTGACAGTAGGCTCGATTAGAGAGGTATGGCCTTGAAGATTCTTGGTGATTGGAGTAATTGGTTGAGGTGTTATAGAATAGAGATGTAAAAAAATGTTTTGATGAAATAAAGTCACATGGCCTTGGAATTATTTTGGCTTATGAAATCAATATAGTTGGTTGATTTTATATTTTTAAATATAATTTGGTGGACTGTTGATTTTGTTTTAATATTAAAAATCTGAAAATGCATGAAATGAATAGGTGGAAAGAAAAGAGGAAATTTTGCACTTCAAATTCATCCATGGAATGGTAACAATCAACAAACCATGTTTATAAAAGTTATGCTTTTGGAAGGCATAATGGTTTATTAGATTTTGAGTTGAAGAGTTTTTGTGATACCCAGTTCGTGAGTTACCTGGAATAAAGAGAAACATGAAGAAGAGCATATGTGAAGTTGATTTGAGGAAGAGAAGTTCGAGAAAAAGAGATGGAGGTATGGAGAATTATAGACCAGGTAAACAAGGACATTGAATCTTTTATGTATCAGGGGATTGTAGTCTCCTTTTAGATATTAGCCTGAAAATAGCAGGTTGGAGCCTACTGAAGAGGGAGTATGGGATTCCTAGCAAATAGTATCTTCCATAAATAAATTGAGGTAGGAGGCTCCTGTCAGTAGAAGCCTGTAGAAAATTAATGTAAAAGAGGGAGTAGGAGCTTCCTAGCAAGTTCTAACTTGAAAAATAACAAAGAGGTTGGGGTCTCCAAAATTATATGTAATTGAAGAAGTACGAGCTTGCCTTTGCATCACAACAATGAAAAATTCATGGTTTTCTCCCTTTATATGGGTTTCCACTTATATCTAGTGTCCATATGCATTGGTTTTGTGTGTTGATTTTTATGCTATCATCAAATGTTGTTTAAATATTAAATATATTTTTCATATGATGTTATTCTACTCATTTAATAATTCATATAAATGTTGAAAATAAAGTAGAATTTTTTTTTATGTCCATGAATGCAATATACTGATTCACCCACCCCTTAGTATAGTTAGGTTTCCAACAAAGAAAGGGTGCACTTTTCCCCTAAGGTTTTTTAGCATATACATTGATAAGCTAGAAGGGCGTTTTGACTATGTAGGATGTGTTTCCCCCATGCTTACTAGTATAGTCATAACTCTTCTCCTTTATGATAATGATAATTTTCTTTTGGCAAGGATTCATTACGTTCTTGGTAAGCAATTGAGAATCCTCCAAGATTTCTATTCCAATATGGGGATGATTTTTAATATTGAAAAAAAAAATCATGATAATAAAATCCCAAAAGATCACATACAATACTTTCATGTATGTCAACAAATTGGAGGAAATTCCTTCATACAAATATCTTGGAATCAATATCAATCATAAGCTTATATGGAATTATAGCATTGAGAAAAGGATAAATCGAAGGTGGAGAGATTATTATGCGATTAAAACAATTGTAATTCAACTGGTACTTGGATATGAGATAAAAGGGAACTCCTCTATGAGACTTTTGTCACTCTTATTATTTTATATCGATATGAGGTTTTGGGTTGCAGTATCTCATGAGAGTCATGAAGGAAGGTATAACAAGGTCCAAAAGAATTTTATAAACTATAATATTAAGATTAAATAAAATACACCCTATCTTATCTTGTTGATTGAAGCATGCCTTTCCCCCATTAAAAACATAGATATGACTAGGTATCTTATGTGTTAAAAGAACTTAAGAAACATGTAAGACAAGAAGTTTCCTAAAATAGCTTCTAACTCTATAAAAAACCATCACTTTTAACTCAAGCAAGAATGGCATAAGGTTTCCCACTTTTGGATAAACCATTGGAGGATAAAGGAGGAGACCATTTTTATAAATATGGATATTATTAAAAATATTATAACATCAAAATTTAAGGAGAAATTGTGGGGTGATACAAGATAAGAGAGAAAATGGAAACTAAGATATTTTAAGGAGGTGATGACCTAAATGTTGAAAATTAAAATTATCTCTTTATCTTGACTAAGTGTGAAGAAGAAAATAAGCATTGCTAAATTCTCATGAGCTTCATAGTGACACTTGGTTTTGGCCAATTGCCAAAACACTATGTATGAAAGAGTATCATTTTTACAACATTAAGAGGGTTGAAGATGAAAAACACTTTCTTTATAGATTTTTGCATTGATATTCACATTAAATTTACATTTTAAAATAATTTTCACGCTACCAACCTTCTTGAACTTTCAATTCAGCAAAACTATAGTGATTTTGAAAAGATCCTCTTAATATTTTTCAAATATAAAAACAAAATCCAAAAAAATTGCAAATAATCTCTTACCTTTTTAAGCTTTAACATACCATTTTTTAATATATATATATATATATATATATATATATATATATATATATATATATATAAGAGTAGAATGTTTAAAACATATTACTAATCATAAATGAATATTATAATTTAGAATATTTTTATAAATTTAAATATGTTTTAAACTATTAATTAAAGAAAATAGTATTCATTTTCAATTGTTTTTTTTAAATTAAATTTATAAATTTCAAATTTTTTTATAATAAATATAAATGTTATACAATAATTTTTTATTAATATTATTTTTATTTTCAAAATATAAAATTAATAATTAAAATGTTATTATTTTATTTATTTTATTTTATATTTTTAATAATTAAAATATTATTAATTTATTTTAATCTCTCATCCCTTTTTTTTCAAAATGGTACGAAATATTATTCACATTAAATTAATAATACAAAACTTATATTTATTTAATTTAATTTAATTTATTTACATATAAATGTAATTTAAATATTTAACTATAATAATTATTTTAAAAATAAATATAATTTTACTAACGTAAATTAAAAATATTAAACTCAATTTCTTTATTATATACGCATAGTAAGCTTTCACATTATTGTAGTCTATTTTTTAATGTGACTTTCTAGCAATCATAGTAGTTGATTTTGTTAGATGACTATTTAGCCATTATCCATCATCCCTTATCAGGAGGATATTGGTGACCACTCTCCTATTCCACTTGGAACCTCAATATTGCTTCTTTCGGTCTCCTTAATTGTAGCACAATTTACTATTTTTGGTAGTTTTCAGGTTTTGAACTTCTGGAATCGTTTTGAGGCCCTAAACAATGTTCTTTTGAAAAATAGGCAAACTAATAAGCTATTGTTGGGCAGGGCCTAACTTGGTCTAATTTTGAGTTAAAGACTTCACAATTTTAGGAATTGGAGTGTGCAATCCAGGGAAAATAAGCCAATCTCTTAGAGTTTAAAAGCTTCCTACAGATTTTTTGGATTTTAGGGGCTTTGGGGCGCGTCAGAGCCCCTCTTTTTTTAAAGGGATCGAGTTTTTTCTAAATATTTTAAGATGTGAGCATGGCTTGCGGACCATGGTATTGTAAGATGTAAAGGCTATATAAAGAGAAGTCATGTTGAGTCATAAAGATAGATATGAATGGGATGATGATTGTATGAGAGAAAATAGAATTATTTGTGTTTTAGTCTATTTTGGGTCTTCGGAGAAGGCTCCGCACCTGTGTGTGCGGAGGAATTGGTCTGCAACTCTATGCGTGAGTCGAAGAAGGATTGTACTGAAATGATATATTATCAATAAAGGGAAGGAATATTCTGAAGTATTTCTGTGTTTGTGAATTTTTCTATGATTTATCTTTGATGTTGTGTTATATATTGCAAAGTCGTCTATGATTTCTTATGCATAGAAAAGTATTTTATGATGTTTATACATGTTGTATTGGTTTTATTAATGCATGAAACTGCTAATCGCGCAGTGCCTGATAGTAGTAATTAATGAATATGGAATACACTGTAAAAGTAGATAATTGCATTTGCACAGTTCAGGAAAGCATAAGGAAGAAGAATAGCAGTAAATCCATGTCCTGATATCCCTATGGATGCAGGAACCTGGTTCTATCATCGCCCAATATTTCCTTGGGTGAGACTGCGATCTGCATAGCAGATCATCGCCGAAAGGGCCGGTAATAGAGGGTCTTTTTGGTAGCACAACTACTCTGAACCTGGGTCTAGACCCACTCAAGCCAATAAATGGTTCCGTTGTCGAGACCGAGATCTGATTGAGGGATATGTGGATGTGGCATCCGAAAAGAAAAGAGATCCAAGATTGGGTAAGTCTGAAAGAACGAGAGTTCATAGTTTAAAAAAACAAAAATCTATGACTGCCAAGTAAAGCTTGGTTGCAGAGATATATATTTACACAACAGCACGAGATTTTCTTCTCAACATTTGTGAACCAGTTGCATGAATGGTTTTCAAGGCTGGCTGAAAATAATAGTTGTTTTAAGAACGAAGAGCCTACTGCATGGAGCCCCGAATTGTTTTAGCGACTCAAGAAGGCTTATAACAAGATCTCAAGAGTTGTTGATTTATGGATCGATAATATTATGTAACTAGAATATGTATCGAGAATATTATGGATCGAGAATATGTATACTGCAATGAAGTTGAGCGAATATTTTTCAATGGTCTGTGAGATAAGTTCTTGAATTCTTTAAAGTTGTGGATTAAGATGCTCTTATGTGAAAAGGGTGTATTGCGCATGCAATCATATTGATGTTTGGAAGAAGTAATTTTGGGTCTATGTGAAGTGGTAAAATATTTAGGGTAGACCATGAAAATTTCATTGAGACTGATTACAGCCTGTTGTTGAGTATATCTGAAAGAGAAGAAGGAGAAAGTAACCCCACAACCCCTAGAGGTGCGTCATAGTTAGAATTTTCAGATCATCAAGGAAACTTTGGGATTCTCTATCCTACTACTCCCCTCAAACCACATCCCCATCCCCATACATTTCCTCCACCTCCACCTTCACCTCCCCCAAGAGACATGGCTAATGAGGTCATAATTCCTATTTTCATAGGTCAGGTATTAGAGAATCCTAATCAATTTTTGTTTGTCATTGAAGCAATATGGAAAGTGCAACATCGCACAGATGATGACATAAAGAAGTCGCAGTTGGTCACAACGATGTAGGAAAGGGTGTTGGCATGGTATATGAAGTACTTTGTGACACATCTGACAACCACGTTGGATGAGACAAAGATAACACTAAATGAAAATTTTAAGAAGTCAAAATCGCATTTGAAGTGTATTACGGAGATAAAAGAAATCAAACAAGCAGTAACTGAATCTGTTTGGGAATCATATCAACGATCAAGATGTACTAGGACAAGTGAACTTCCAAATTCCTGACCAACAACATATGGAGTGGTTTATAGCTATGATATTGCCACATATCAGGCTACCTTTAACACAATAGAAGATAGCAATACTAACAAAGCTCTGGAAATTTCGCTAGTCGCGGATACCCAAGTAGGGGTATAGTAGATTCAAATCCAATTAGCAGAAATGCGTTTAGATTTGAAAGATCTGAGAAGGGTGAGGAAATATGATTAGAAATTCACTTAGATTTATGGTGTATCAAATGTAAGGCAGAAGGTCATTATAAAGATCAGTTCCCTTTTTTTAGAGATTACATTAACGGTGGCACACCTAATCCATTGCACCCAGGATCAACTGTATGGTGCGACATGTGTAAAAATTCAATTCGACATCACACGGAAGAATGTTATTTGATGCAAAAGTATCTGTAGACCCTAAAGCAGCTGTTTTTTAACTTTTGTAGCTCTATTTGAGATGATGAAAATAATTTTAGCAGTTATGAATTAATGATAGAGTAGACTGCGGGTGCATACATAATGTAGGCTGAAGGGTGCACACATGAAGATCATGGTTCACCAGAAGGTCATGGAAGCTTCCAAGGCTAAGGAAGAGGATGAGGAGAAGGAGTTTTTCAAGGACGTGGTCAATTCATATGTTACAACTGTGGTGAATCAAGACATTTCACGAGGGATTGTCAGAATCCCACAACCCCCTCTTGCAGGTATTGTAGATCTTTTGATCATGTAATAGAATATTGTCATGTTATAATAACGAAGATGCAAGAGAAAATAAATCAGAAACCTACATAGAACATGCAAATGATGATTGTGGAGCCGCGTGAAGAATATCTTAGTGTTAACATAGTAACCTGAAGTGGTGCAACTACGGGGGAAGATAGTGCATCAGGAAACAAGCCTATGGTGAACACATGAGTCAGAAAGGTTGTATATGATAATATTGGGTTCAATATGCAAAGAGAAAAGGAGACATTTTTGGAGGCAAAGAAGGTTTTCTTGGACCCTAGAGCTTCAACATCTAGGATGTAGTCACAGACTCAACATAAGTTGATGCCTTAGAAGAACAACACCCATGTGATTACTGCAACAAGAGAAATTTTATCCGGCTATATTGAAATCCATTTTTTAGACCTTCATGAAATTATTGAGAGACCAGAAGGTTGTCGAAAGTCTCCAGGCGCTGATAGAATCCTGCGTAGGAAGGGAAGACCTGCGCAATGAGCCGCGCGCAGTAAATAAATTCCATAGACAAAAGAAGAGGATAGGAAGAGAAATGAGGTTAACTGCACATATTGGGGGCGACGACATGGATCAAATAATCCTAGATTTGGGATCTAATGCCATTTTATTTCCTAAGAAAACATGGGAGTGCATGGGGAGATCAAAGTTTCAATGGTCACCGATCTAGTTAACAATGGCTAACCAGTAGAAGATTATTCCTATGGGAAGATTTCATGTCATAGTAGTATACATTGAAGGATTGTGCAATATGGAATATTTTGAAGTAATTGAGATTGTAGATGACAACAATCCATATCCAGCAATGCTTGGATTAGATTGGGATTTTGATACTGATGCAATAATTAATTTGAAGAAGAGAAAGACGGTGTTTAAACAAAGCGATCTGAGGGTCATTGTACCCATAGACCCATTAGAAGGAGGGTGGTATACAGAGCCTGTTCATGATGAATACTACGATGCAGATATTAATAATATCTACATGCTCACAACTAAAGAGGAAGATTGGATCAATCCCATTGTAGATGTAAGGAAAAGCTGGGAAAGGGACAACTCATTTAATTCAGATTCTGATGAAGAACTAGAGAAATGGCATAATAGGCTACATAGATTTTCTACAAAGCAATGTAACAGAATTAGAAGATCACCCAACTGCATTACTACAGAGGTATGTAATTTTCCTTACTATGATGGTATAGGAGATGTCAATATGTTTCTTGATGAATTTGAAAGCACAGTACCCTAAC
Organism: Pinus albicaulis; assembly: GCA_034641835.2. NCBI lineage: Eukaryota > Viridiplantae > Streptophyta > Pinopsida > Pinales > Pinaceae > Pinus > Pinus albicaulis. The sequence continues at coordinate 604,103,811 of CM076570.1, read as the reverse complement.
AACAAAGGTTTCAAGCTTTGGACGTAGCGCTGAGATCTACACCTGCTAGATGGTGGGGTACTCATAAGGAAAACATTGAAATTTGGAGAGAATATCGCAGATTGATGACGATCTGATTTGGTCAGGTAAATAATAGAATAAAAGTAAAATATGATGGCAAGGATGAACCTCGAGGGCATATTTTTCATTGGACTACGTACGATGTAGGGTGAAGATCCAGCACCAGAATGGGTACATACATTATTTCACACATTAGATGTGGTACCTATGAATTGGTATCTTGAGACCAAACTACAACATGGAACAAAAAATTGGAAAGAGATGGTTGAAGGATTTTTAATGACTTTTATTTTTTAAGATGACTGTCAGTACATAGATGAATATATTCAAGCAGTTAGAGCAAGGATTTTCAAGACTACAACTGCAATAACCTGGACACAGCCTCATTGGGCCGCACACTTGGAGCAGGTAGAAGAAGGATATAATGTGAAAGTGGAAGAGGATAAGGAATATTTGCACAATATTAATATCCCAAAGTCAGAATGACAATGCGAGGTTGTTGGACTAGAACCTGAGATCCTTGATATAGTGCAAACATTGAAGACACAGAAGGTGAATATAATGACAAAAGAGGAGCCAAAATTCACATTGATTGGGGATTATTGGGATGCAGATACAATCAACAAGGTTGTAGAGCTATTGCATTAATATCAAGATATCTTTCTCGGGAAGTTTTATGAACTAAAGGGAATAGTCGGAGACCTCAAAATTATGAGGATCACTTTGAAACCAAATGCAAAGCTTGTAAAACAACAACCCTATATATTGAACCCAAATTATAAGGAAAAGGTGAAGGAGGAGTTGTAAAATATCCTTAAAGCTGGAATAATTGAACCTATGGAGGAATCTTAATGGGTAAGCCCCATGGTTGTTCAGGATAAAAATAAAAAAGGAAAAATTAGAATTTGTGTTGATTAAGGAAGCTGAATGATGCATGTGTGCATGACCCGTTCCCTACACCTTTTACATATGAAGTATTGGATAATGTTGGAGGGCATGAGGCCTACTATTTTATAGATGCGTTGTTAGGTTATCATCAGATTAGAATTGCACCAGAATACAAAAGTAAGACAACTTTTTCCATTGAATGGGGATCTTATCAGTGTACAATCATGCCTTTTGGATTGAAGAATGCTCCTACAATATTTTCTAGAGTAGTAGTCGTAGCTTTTATGGAGTACATGCAAAAATATTTGGAAGTTTATTTTTATGATTGGAAATAATTTGGAATGTTGAAGAACCATGTTGTGAACTTAAGACTGATGTTGGATACCTACAGAAAATATCAAATATCATTGGACTTGAAGAAATGCATATTTTTTGTACCTTTTGGTATACTATTGGGGCATGTAGTTTGCAAACAAGGATTGATGGTAGACCCCACGAATATTATTTTTATTGTGAACCCAAAACCACCTAAGATAGTGAAGAAATTGCACACAACACTCATACATACTCAATACTACAAGAAGTTTATCAGGGCAAATGTGCAGATAACTGTGCTTATGGAAAATCTATTGAAGAAGGACGTTACTTATCTTTGGGATGAAGAATGCCAACGAAGCCTCAGAATAGTAAAGGAGAATATAGTAACTGAACTGATTCTAGTTTTTCTTGATTGGAACAAGGAGTTTCATGTTCAAGTGGATGTATCTTGCACAGCTATGGGTTCAGTACTGTCATACCCAAGTGATGGAGATATTGATCACCCCATATCTTTTGCAAGAAGGAATTTTTCCAAGGTAAATAATAATTATTCTACAATAGAGCGTGAAGGATTGGCTATGGTATATGCACTACAGAAATTCTAGCATTATTTAATAGGCGTGTGCTTCAAGATGTTATTAGATCACTCTGCCCTGAAGTATTTGGTGAACAATATTGTTCTAGGAGGAAATATATGTAGGTGTTTGTTGTTGTTTTAGGAGTATGAATTTGAAGTTATAATTAATCTAGGAAGATTGAATGTGGGACCTGATCATCTATCAAGTATAGAGACTGGCGAAGAACCCACGAGCATTGAAGAGAACCTCCCAAATGTGTATTTGTTTGCAATAAGGGTTGCATATGGTCACTTCACATACATTATTCAGTTTTTAAGTACAAGGATGGCACCTGCGGAGTATACTGCGTAGCAAAAAAGGAGCTAGTAGTTAAGGTAGCCGATTTTTATTTGATTGCAGGAAATTTGTATAAAATGGGGCCAGATGAAATACTCCATAGATATGTCTATGAGCATGAAAGATGGACCATTTTATAGGAAGCTCATGGCAGAGTTGCAGGAGGAAATTATGCAGGAAAATCCACTGCGCAGAAGATTTTGAGACCTGGACTATGGTGGCCTACCTTGCACAAGGATGCCAAATAATATTGTAGGTCCTGCAATGCTTGTCAAAGAACATGAAGACCATTTAGAAGATATGAAATTCCCTTGAACCCACAAGTGACATTTCAGGAATATGATAAGTGGGAAATATAATATTTTGGACCAATTAATCCACCAAGGAACAATATTTTCATGAGGTATATCATCACTGCCATAGATTATTTGACCAGATGGGCCGAAGCTAAACCAGTGAAGGATTTCAACATAGATATTGTTTCGAAGTTAATCTTTGAGTACATGCTTTCCATATTTGGGTGCCTGAATATTTTGATTAGTGACAAAGGGTCACATTTATTTCATAAAACCATTGAGGCATTGATTGAAGAATTCCAAGTGCATCATCAGAAGAGCACACATTATCACCCTTAGGAAAAAGGGATAGTTGAAGCTTTTAACAAAATTTTGGAGAATTCTCTAACCAAAGTATGAAATGTCAACAAGAATGATTGGGATTTGAGATTTCTAGCAATATTATGGGCATATAGAACAACATGAAAAAATCTGACATGACAAACCCCTTTTAGGTTGGTTTATGGACAAGAAGGAGTTATGCCTATGGAATATATTATACCTAGTCTAATAATTGTAGTAGTAATATACATGTCAGAAAATGATATCATGGAAGAAAGGGTGGAACAGTCTTTTTCTCTTGTGGAAGACATATTCATTGTAGGATATCATCAACAAGTACAAAAAGCAAGGGAAAAAACCTGTCATGACATGCATATCAAGTAGAAAATATTCAAGGAGGGAGACCTAGTGCTGATGTACAATACCAAGTTCATGAAGTTCCCAGAAAAATTCCAAACGCATTGGTTGGGAGCATATATTATCAGACACGTCTCAGATAGAGGCGTAGTTCGACATGTGAAGTTGGATGGTCAGATGATACAAAGTAGATTAAATATATACAGGGATAACTCTGTCCTTGGAACTTTACATTGGCTATATGAACAAGAAACAATCTTAGTGCCGCATGCATTTGAAAGGTGGCGCGGGACTATAAAATACTCTACCCAAGAAGGACTTCATTGAAGATGGATTACTACGCGAAACTTAGGAATATATTGAAGTCAAAGGGAGATGCGACGAGGGAGGAATAAATGCACAATAAAGGAATTTTCATCGAATTTCACCAAAAATATGACCGTTGGAAGTGAAACAGTTGATGTGACAAAAAAAATTATGTTAAAAGGAGTGGGAAATGAATTTAATGAGCACAAATAGGAAAATCCACCACAAAATTCACAGTAATAAAGTGAATATGAAGGCACTCATGGAGTCTGAAATTAAAATTTGCTATAAATATTGCATCTCTCTCCACATTTGGACACTTTGCTCACTAAGAATTAGAATTGTGATTTTGCGCCTAAGCGCGAGTCGATCTTTGAGCTTCATGTTCGAGAAGAGTTTCGAAAAGATTGCAAGGGAATTTATCAGGAGAGGGCTAGGTAGAATCATGACTTCTATAGTGTTGCATGTGATAGGGTCAAGGTAGCCTAGGAAGCAGTTTGTTGTAGGAGAAGCACAGACAAAGGAATCAAAGAAGCCCACATTATACAATCACCTAGGAAGAATATTACCAAGGAACAATTAACCAAGGAGCGACTTGATAAGATGAAGCAACCAATGGAGATCCAAGAGAGTGACGAGGAGGAAATTGTTGCAGATATACCTAAAGATATTCTGGTGGAGGAAGTTGATCCCATTTCCATATTTCCGCTATATATTTTTTCGAGGAAGTCGACTGTGAAAGTAATGAAGGACCCATACATCGCCAAATTTATTGTGTTTACACCATTGCTTCTGGATTGAGTACCATTTTAGGGATACTTGTTAGCGAAGGTACCAAAATTTTGAATGGAGAACTCAGATTTGAATGACAAGAGCAAGTATCCCCAGTTCGAGCCCAGCCGATACTTGTGCATGGTATATTATGAGGAAAATGATGTTACCATATTAGAGCCACATAATTGGGTTGCAGGGATCCAATAAGCTAGGTTGGTGAATATTCTCTATGTCCCACATTTCAAGCGCAAAAATATCAACACAATTTGTGTGCGCCAGCTATTGGCATTAGTGCATGATGAATGTCTCTGGTTGTGGGGGAGAATCCATATTGATGATATGCTTATTAGAAGAATAATCATACTACCATGCCAAATATTAAACCCTGCAAACGAATTTTTAGGGAAAAGTCAAGATAAGGCGGTTGCAAAGGCGATGAAGGAAATATATGGCATCAAAAAGAAGTCTCGGGGATATGATATCAACATGATCAATGATGAAGCTGTGCACTTTTCCACACACATTTTTTCCGAGAAAATCACGAGGAAGTGTTGCACAAATGAGGTGCTGGCACGAGTAGTTTCTTTGGCTGTGTAGTGCAGCAAGGCAGTCCAGTATAACTGGGTTGGATATTTGTGTAAGGAATTTATAGATTATTTCCACGATGTACAGGGGAATGGAAATAAATTCCACTACATGTGGTTATTGCTCTTGATAACATTGATGGCATGGAAAGAGCCCATGGAGTCACAGTTCACCCCTATGGATCCATAAATATGCGAAGCTGCAAGGTACGCCTCACTGTGGTTTTCTAAGGACCCTTATCAGGAAAAAGAAAAAAATATATTTTGGGTATTTTTGGAGATGGATTTGCGTATTGTGGTGAGTTAGCGACCTAGGATCTAACTGTTATTGTTTGAATAATATCGCACAATTGCAGATTTTAAGGTGGATTTTCATCGCGTCTATATCAGTGCACCAAAGGACCTTGAAGAGAAATGGTATGCACTATAATATTTTGTCACAGAGGATGATATTATGTAGATTGTAAGCCAATGGCCGAGTGATTGGTTGACTCCAACCATGGAGGGCACGGAGACATAGCAGGAAGGAACCATTGGGAAATCCTCTACAGTAAAGAAGGACACAACAGGAAAGATGGTTGGAAAACCCACACAGAAGAACACAAGAAAAGTCACAGGGAAAGGGAAGGACATAAAAAAGAAACTACGAAAGAAACAAAGAAAGACACTAAGAAGGCCAGTAGGAAAGAAACATAGGAGGGGAGTGAAAAATATGGCGAACTGGCTGAATACACAGAACCAAAACAGGGTGGCCAAGATCCCTTTGACGATACAGAAACAATAGACCCCTAGTTTATTACAAAGAGGGTACAAATACCTACTGTGGGATGTGCACATAAGAAGCACAAGTCCGGTAGATTAGTAGGATCAGAGCTAATGATCCTTACTGAATGGGACATCGATGAGATTGATGACATAATGATGTGTGTTACTAAGAGTTTATGGAGCCACATTGAAGATCAATAGAAGGCTATATTGACGGAAGTAAAAAAAGGTATCAATGAATTGAAAATACAAGCGAGCGCAGTTCAGTCGAGTGTGACTCAAGAAAGTGTGGCACAATCGAGCATGAATCAAGAAAGCATGGTCCCACAAAGGCAACAAGGGCACGAGTTATTAGTAACTCTTGAGCTTCACGTTTTTTAGGTACATGTCAAGGCCCTCCATTTTGAGAACACAGAGGATCATGAGTGCACAAATCATTATAACACCCTTAGTTTGAATCTTCTTGCACTGTCCATACAAACGCTGCATGATTTTCACCAAAGGGTCAAAGATGAGCCGAAGGTGTGTGAGCATCATGCTTTTCTGGTCATCAAGGAAGTTAAGAAGGATAACAAGAATATATTAAATGACATGAATAAGGCGATCAAGGACTTGGATGAGGCAACACAACACAAACATCAATTAGAATAGATTATCACCAAGAAGTGCAGCAAGCTGCCCAACGTCAAGATCCAAGCCGAGGCATCCCCAAAGGAAAATATTGCGAATCTCGCCAAATAAATCAAAGATTCTAAGAATGAAATGGACAGGGTCAAGTTCAAGTTTAAGATGCATATTAATGAGTTGCATATGCATGTTAATGAGCTACAGATTAGGCTACAACCAAAAACACCGCTAGAGGTGCGTGACCAACGTGAAGCAGATATGAAGGTTGCGTTAGAAGGTATCTCTACCACAGTCAAGGATTGTGTCAAGCTATTCGAAGAAACTATGGAAATATGGACCTCGTTGCACGAGGATCCAAATTTTCAACAGATTGAAGCAGATATTCTAGAAAGGCAGAAATAATTTGATGATATCAAAGTCACGATGAGGACCCTAGCACCTGCATAGCGACTCGCCCGCATTCAGGAAGGAAAGAATATGTAGAGTCAGATCAAGGAGATGTGAAGGAAATAACAGATAATCACACCACAAACACAACCATGGAAATATGAGGCCATTCAATTGTCTGAGACAATTGATGAGAAGCTTAAGGAGATGCATCGAAAGCAGAAGGAAGTACTCTAGAGAATCACAATGTCAACTACGAAGAAGATACTAGAAGAGGTATGCCAGGAGCAGACACAGTTTATAGCAACAATTCAGCCATTGAAGAATTCTTACACCAACATTGTAGCAAAGAATTATTAAACTGCTGAAAATAGTAAACTCGGGATGAGTCGCATGTGAGTGTTGGGGGCCTGTTGGGTAGGGCCCAAATTCGTTTTATTTTGAGATAAAGACTCCACATTTTGAGGAAGTGGAGTGTCTAATCCAATGAAAATAATCCAATCGTGCGGAGTTTAAAAGCTTTTCATGGATCTTTAGGATTTTAGGGGCTTTGGGGCAGGTCAAAGCCCCTCTTTTTGTAAAGGTATCAGTTTTTTATTTAATATTTTAAGTTGCACCCATGGTTTGTAGACCATGGTATTGTAAGATGTAAAGGTTATATAAAGCAAAGTCATGTTGACTCATAAAATTATATATATGAATGGAATAATGATTGTGTGAGCGAAAACTAAATTATCCATGTTTTAGTATATTTTGGGTCTTCGAAGAAGGCTTTGCATTTTTGTGTGTGGAGGCCTTGGTATGCAGTTGTGTGCATAGACCACCCACAGCTGTGTGCGCGGGTCAAAGAAGGATTGTACTGAAAGGACACATTATCAATAAAGAGAAGGAAGATTATGAAGTATTTCTATGTACTTTCTCAATTTGTCTATGATTTATATTTGATGTTGTGTTATATATTATGAAGTCGTGTATTATTTCTTATGCATAGAGAAGTATTTTATGATGTTTATATGTGTTGTATTGGATTTATTAATGCATAAAATTGATAAGGGAACAATGCACAATAGTAGTAATTGATGAATAGGGAATAAACTTTAAAATTAGATAATTGCATATACGCAGTTCAGGAAAGCACAAGGAAGAAGCATAACAGTAAATCCATGTCCTAATATCCTCTAGATGTAGAAAACTAGTTCGAGAATCCCCCAATATTGCCTTGAGTGAGACTGTAGTTTGCGCAACAAATCATTGCCGAAAGGGCTAGTAATAGAGGGTTTTGTTGGTAGAAAAAATAATTTGAACTAGGTCTAGACCCCCTCAAGCCAACAACTATGGCAGGGGATTTCAGTTGAAAGTTGTATTTCTCAGATAAATGTTTCTAACGAGGTATCATATGCGTCAAACAAAGATCATATACCAAAGTTACGAACCCGATAAGTTGATGTATGAATTTACCCCAACGGGGTCCATAGAATTTTGGCACTTCCTCTCCTAGGGTTAGCTTTTTAGATATTTAGGGTTTTACATTGTTTATCAATAATAAATAGGCCTTGGAGCCTCATTTTAACACAGTTTAGAAGGCATGTAGCTTCTGCATCTCTTCTAAGAGATAAGCTACCATCGCCCGAGCTAGTTTATTTCCACTCTTCATATAAATATTTTTGAGTACCTTTTTATTAATGATTTAAAGTTTTGTCTTCACTATATCTCGATTTTTATGTTTATATATGTATTTCATTTTGTTCCATCATCAATCTAGATCAATCCATTTGTTAGTGTCAAACCTCATAGCCTAGGCATGGGATCCAACATAGGATACCACCCATGTGATAGAAGTGGATATTGGTGGCCACCCACCTATTCCACTTGGGGCCCCACCATTGTTTCTTTCAATTTTTTAGTTTCCTTAATTGTAGCACAATTTACTATTTTTATCAATTTTTCGAGCCCTAAACTTCTGGAGCCATTTTGAGGCCCTAAACAATGGTTTTTTGGAAGATCGAGAGCAACATGGAAGTTCCTATGATGTTCCTCAACATTAAAAGTCGTAGTCCTTGGATAGATCTTTCTAACAAGCTATTTTGAATGTCAAACGAAGATCTTATGCCAAAGTTATGTCCCTGGGAATTTGATGTACCAATTTACCCAAACGGGGCCCATAGTTTTGGCACTTCATATCCTAGGGTTAGGCTTTTGGATGTTTAGTTTTTTCCATTGTTTCTCAATAATAAATAGGCCCTGAAGCCTCATTTTAACATAGTTCATAGGCTTGTAGCCCACATCTCTTCTCAAAGATAAGCTACCAGTGCCCTAGCTAGTTTATTTCCATTATGTCTGTAAACCAATTTCATTTCATTGATATTAATGAAATGAAGTGTTATTTATGTTGCATATTTGTATTTATGGTTATATGTGCATTTTGTTGCATTCCTGCATAAATTCAGATCAGTGGTATAAGAGCAGTCTTCCATTTCTCAATCCTTTTTTGCATGTCCCCAATGAGGTCGAGGTATAAGGAGTTAGGGAAGGTATCCCAAAAAAGTAGTTGCAACTCCTCTTTATTATCTTGGCCAAACTAAGTACAAAGCTTCCTTGATCAACTAGAAAAACATCAAACTGATTCCAACCCTTGAAAATGAGTCAAAAAGTAAAATATATAGGCCTCAAAAAACCTCTCCCAACCTCAGGGGTCGAATCCCTAAGAGGAGGAGCTAATCCATCAAAGTTTGAACTAAAACCTAGAGTGTAGGGTGGTCAAAGTGACTCAACTCTCACTTTATGCAAATTGATTCATTACACCTCATCATGAGTTTTAACCTAATGTATTTACCCTAGGCAAGTCAACCACATCATATTTACTTTTACTTTCATTATTTACATTGGTAAAAATCCCATTGACCATGGTCAAACTAAAAAAAATTGAGAAAATTGGAAAATATCAACAAACTCAAAAAATGTGTTCTATGTGCAACGTCGTTTTAGCAGCAAATTGCAGGTTGTTTTTTACTAGGTTGCAGGTGTCCAAATGGGCTCCAATATAGCTTGTTTGAAAGACCTTCAAGTCTACTTTCTAGCCATGCCTTCATTATTCAAAATGAAGTTATTTTCCCTGTCAAAAATGAATTTTCCCAATACTAGTAAACATGCAGTGCCCAGGCAAAAAATGAGGCAGAAACATGGTTTTTTGATGGTTTGTTTCCTTTTTCACTGACCATTTTTCCTCCAAATGCTTAGAAAATGTATAAGGTTCATATCCTCATCATTATGAATCCATTGGTGGTGACCATTTTCTCATTGGGATGCCCCAAAAAAGATCATTTTCTCATTTTCTCATTGGGTGTTGTGCATTTGACACTTTTACTGTGCTAAAAATATCCTCAAAAACACATAAATTCACAAACTTGCAAAATTTGCCCAAAATTTTTCAAAATTGGTGGGAATATGGCTGATCATGTTTTTGAGGCATGGATTTTTACCTCAGCAAGAATGTCTAGCCTCCTTTTATCCTCTTGCTTGGTCAAGGCTTCAATTTTTACATGGGCTCTTTTGAGCTTGGCCCTTGCAATTTTTCCTTTTGTGAATAGTGCTTGACTATAATTATTTAAATTTCATTCTCTGCTATCTGTCTTCCTCCTACAATTTATCTTCCTCCTCTGTTTGGCTTCCTCTCCTTTCTTTCTTCTTCCATAGGTGTCTTAGTGTCAAAGCCCTAGGGAGATGATGGAATGGAATGTGGGTGTAAGAAGTGTGGGTTGATGTGAGGAAATTTGAGGAGATGGGAAGATGGATTTATGATATGAGGGAGGTGACAGGGGTAGTGATGAATAGGGGTTTTATAATAGGGGATTTAATTATAGGTATGGTATAGGTAGCATGGGAAAATTAATACCTAGGGCTTAGGTTTTTGAAGGATATGAAAGCTTAGGAAGGAAATTGTTATGTAGGGGTTATGGGAAACAATATAATGAAATGGGGGAAGGGTTATGAAGGTTTAGGGAGTGAAATTTAAGTGTTAATTAGGTTTTCAGGAAAACTAGGGTTTTGAATTAGAAGAAGTCACCAAATTTCCTTAAACAAACTTCACACATCCAAAATGACATTTGATGAAGAGGAGTGAAGAAAATTTGTAACTTAGTTACTTTTTTGGAGTTGTAAAGAATCATTTCTAAAGGATTTAAGGCGAATTTTGAATTTTACATGCCCTCTTGGAAATTTCTGAAGAAAATGGGCAAATATGCAGCGCTAGTGCAGAACGCACCCTCTATGTGCATCACCTTTTTGTAGACCACATTTGGAGGCCTTCTCGGTGTCCAAATTGGGTCCAGGATAGCTCGTTGGAAATAGTATTCTGTCTAATTTCCAAAGATACATTTTTTTTTCTTATTGGAGTTGATTTTCCTTTCCAAAAATTAATTCTCCCAAGACTGGTCAAAAAGTGCAGAATGAGGGTGTAAAAATGCAGAGTGTTGCTGCAAACAACTTTGGGAGGCCTTCCTCAACTCAAAATTGAGCTCATGAGAGCTCATTGGAAATATATTTTAGTATAGTTATCATTTGACCTATCAATCAAGTCATTTGGACACTCAAGCTAGGAGAAAAATGGATTGTCCCAAGGTCACTCCAGAAGTGCATAAAACCTCTTGTAACACATGTAGTTTTGACATTTCTCCAAAACAATGACACTGGTGTAAAAAATGAAGGAGGTTTTTCTTTCTTGGTATATTATGAACACAAAAATCTCTCAATTTTGTTAAATTCATCTATGTTTGGTCAGAAACATAGTTTGAAGTAAAACTGGCCTTGTGAGTGGCAAATGACTTGACCCTTCGAATGATTTCTTAAAAAATGATGGAGACATGATCTTATGAGTTGGAATGGCCTCATAATGACTGATATGACCTATCTTATGCCTCTTCTACTCAAATATATCTATTTCCATAGAAAAACCTAGCTCAGTGGGAGAGGAAATTAGGGTTTAGTGCTGTGAACAATGATGCTTTGGCACCCTTGGGAAAAATGGTTAAAAAATGAAGCGAGGTAAATGATAATGACGAAGATGAGGTGAAAGAAGATTGAAATAAGGTAGGATGGGTGGGATGTAAATAATAGTGCTAAAATCGTCTCTAGCTGAGGATGGTAGCTCCTTGGAGGTGCCAAGAACTACAGATCTCTAAATTTGTAGATTAATACCTTATCCATTGAGAAACGGAGTCCAATCTGTGAACTAAAACTAAAACTAAAATTGAAAACACACTGCAAAATTCAACCCATGCTAACAGATCATCAAAGCCTTAGAGCCTTCACCTCAGGTTTCAAACCTTGATGAATTTTTTCAACACTTGTTGAAAATAAAATAAAATCAAACTGAAATGATATCAACCTACTCTAATCTGCTGCACAATTGGTGATTAGGTGAAATGATCCTTCTAGTGTAATGAATCCAAGAGATGGCCACTTACTAAAGTTCCACTCTCTTTTCCTCGAGTAGGCAGAATGATGTACATGTAGGCAACTCACAATAAAAACTGAAACAAATTTTTATGCTAACAAAGGAGACAACATTCATCTTATGCAATGATTTCAAAAGACTACCGAAGGGATATTGAAAATCCTGAAGCATTACCTTGTCTTTAGATCCAGTAGCAAAAATGCAAGTACTCCCTTGATTCTGATCTGAAAGAAAACTTGGTTTTTGACCAATAGGAAGGCATAGGGAAGTATAATCTTCTGTTATCTGAGAATTGGCTAAAAATTCCTTAAGCATGAGAAATTATGAGTCAATCTCTGGCATTTTGTCTCTCTCTAGTTCATACTCCTCAAATTCATAGTCTAAGTCATCCTTAAACAAGAAACGTTCGTCAATATTGTTAAACGTGACAACCCTATCCTCTTCATGAAAGACAATAGTCTTTGTTAGGTGATCTCCTTGCAGGGAATCATCATCATAAATTGGTTTACTCACAACAATTTCCTGTATAGTTTCATCAACATCCTCATCGAAATTATCTTCAGATTTATTGTACTTAGGCAAATCAAGTTCAGGAGAAACTTCATCAAATATGAACATTGAAAAAGGAGATTGTCTTTTTTCATGGTGATCTATAAACCTATTTTCAAGATTGTCCTCATTTAAACTTAGATTTTCATTTTAAAAAATGGAAGAAGTTTTACCAACACTTTCTTGACTATGTGAACACTACAAACCTGCTTTAGCTTGGACTTTAATATGACTTTTTAGGAGTTGATCTATCTCATATTTAGACAGAGGAGAAAGTAATTTTTATTTTCTTTTGATAACACAGTAATTGTCTTCTTTCTCTCCTAAAGATTCACAAGGATGTTGAATATCTTCTTTAACCTTTGGCTGATCAACTTGTTGTACTGCTACAAGAATTGTCTCCGGTGGGAAGTCTTTATGAACATCAAGACAATATACATCATATTTTTCTTCCATGAGCGAAAAAACTTGTTCTTTTTGGTGATGAAAATGATTTTCATGCAAAGCCTCCAAGATCTCTTCATCCATGAACTCATTATCATCACAAGAATCCTCTAGGTTTTGAATGAAAACTTCAAATTGATCACAACAATTACTAACCAAAGACAAATAAGGGTAGGAATATTTGTATTCTTCATAAAATATTGAATGGAAAACTCTAAGAGAACAAATATTGGCAGGTGGAAAACCTTCATACCAAGATCGTGTTTTTCCTTCAAGAAAAGCCATGAACATCTTTAAGAGATAACATTCAGGAAATTCAACCTTCAACTTGCGTGTATGCATGTGAAATTTAACCAGATGTAAAGCAGCATCATTCCTATCATCATCTTTAAACATATGAAAATTCCTTTGCCAATATACCTTAGGAATTTTGTTTGGGAAACCTGGAATGTGATCCCAACTCATGGGATCATACGTTCTTGCATCAATTTCCATCTTGAAAATTCTTGAAGTTATTGATATTCATGCAGTGGAGTCACAATGAAGTGTTGATTTTCTGGATCTTTCAGTCAATGGAGTCGTCAGGTGAAAGGTACAACCTTCCTATGTGTCAAACTGTTGTTCACCATCAACAAATAAATCTAGTCGCTATTTCTGAGGGAATATTTGTCTTTTCGCCTCCCTGGAAATGATGCCAATATGTTATCACTCCACCAGATTCCTAAGGCTGAATAAGGAATCCCAACAGACGTAACCAATAACCAAGACTTTGACTTGATAGCTAGCCCTATCAATCTAGAGAGGGCTCTCTCCAAAAATGGTCACAACCAAGATGGCTGGAGAAATTAGGATTTTTAGGCTAGATATGGAGTGCAGGGGGTTATTTTGAATTTATTTGGTTGGGGAATCACTAGATGAAGGAATTAGGTCAAGGAAAGATAGTTAAGGGAAAATGAGTTAGGGTTGCAAGGATTAAAGGGGAAATGTAGGGATAATGATTATCACTTGAAGAGAATTGTTATGGAATGGTGTTAAAGCTGTAAGAAGGCTAAGAAAAGCATAAAAGATGTATTTTTCCCAGACAGAAGAAGATGAACAAAATATGATCAATTACCCAAAAAAGAGCATTTTCTAACATGTATTCTGATTATCTAACTTGTAAAATATCATAACATATAAATGAAAGTGAGGATGAACACAATAATTTCAAACATATGATAGTGAAGAATAAATAATTATAGACATTCAATACCACAAGTATCCCATAAAATTAGCTGCAACTCCTCTTTATTAGCTTGGCCAAAATGAGTACAAAGATTCCTTGATCAACTAGCAAAACATCAAACTGTTTCCAACCCTTGAAAATAATTTAAAAAGTACAATATATAGGCCTCAAGAACCTCTCCCAAACTCAGCAGTCGAGTCCCTAAGAGGAGGATCTGATCCATCAAAGTCTGAACTGAAACCTAGAGTGTAGGGTGGTCAAAGTGACTCAACCCTAACTTTATGCAAACTTATTCATTACACCTCTTCATGAGTCTTAACCTAATGTATTTACCCTAGGTAATTCAACCACATCATTTTTAATTTTAATTTCATGATTTACATTGGTAAAAATCCCATTTACCATGGTCAAACTAGAAAAAATTGATAAAATTGGAAAACATCAACAAACTCTGAAAATTTGTCCGATGCGCAGCGTCGTTTTACCACCAACTTGCAGGTTGTTTTTACAGGTCTCAAAATGGGCTCCAAGATATATTTTTGAAGCTCTTAAATTATACTTTCTAGACATGCCTTAAATTGGTAAAATAAATCTCATTTTCCCTATCAAAAACTCATTTTCCCAAGACTGGTAAACGCACAATGCCCAGGCCAAAAATGAGGCAAAAACATGGGTTTTTGATGGTTTTTTTTTTTTTTCACTGACCAGTTTGTCTCCAAATTCTTAGAAAATGTAGAAGTTGCATGTCCTCATCATTCTGAATCCAATTTTGGTGGCCATTTTCTCATTGTATACCCCAAAAAAGAGTGCAACGCCCTAGGTGTTGCACATTTGACACTTTTACCATGCTAAAAATATCCTCAAAAACATAGAAATTCACAAACTTGAAAAATTTGCCCAAAACTTGTCAAAATTGGTGGGAAGATGGATGATCATGTTTTTTAGGCATGCAGTGTTACCTCAGCAAGTATGTCTAGCCTCCTTTTCTCCTCTTGCTTGGTCAAGGCTTCAATTTTTGCATGGGCTCTTTTGAGCTTGGCCCTTGAAATTTTGTCCTCTTGGGCATAGTTCTTGAACATCCTTCTTTGAATGTCATTCTCTATTGTCTGTCTTCCTCCTAAAATTTATCTTCCTCCTCTGTTTGGCTTCCTCTACTTTCTTTCTTCTTCCATATGTGTCTTAGTGTCAAAACCCTAGGGAGATGATGGAATGGAATGTGGGTGTAAGAAGTGTGTGTTGGTGTGAGGAAATTTGAGGAGATGGGAATAGGGATTTGTGATATGAGGGAGGTGACAAGGGGTAGTGATGATGAAGGGTTTTAGAATAGGGGATTTAATTATAGGTAGGGTATAGGGAGCCTAGGAAATTGAATACCTAAGGCTTAGGGTTTTGAAGGAGATGAAATCTTAGGGAAGGAGATTTTTATGTAGGGTTTATGGGAAAGGGTAGACTGAAATGGGGGAAGGGTTATGAATTTTTAGGGAGTGAAATTGAAGTGTTAATAAGGTTTTGAGGAAAAGTAGGGTTTTGAATTAGAAGAATACACCAAATTTCCTTAAACAAACATCACACATCCAAAATGACATTTGATGAAGACGAGTGAAGAAAATTTGTAACTTACTTGCTTGTTTGGAGGTGTAAAGAATCATTTCTAAAGGATTGAAGGTGAATTTTGAAGTTTAGAGGCCGTCTTGGCAATTTCTGAAGAAAATGGGCAAACGCACAGCGCTAGTGCAAAACGCGCCCTCTGTGTGCAACACCATTTTGTAGACCACATTTGGAGGCCTTCCTTGGGTCCAAATTGGGCCTCGGATAGCTCGTTGGAAATTTTATTCTGTCTAATTTCAAAATATACCTTTGGTTTTATGATTGGAGTTGATGTGACTTGTCAAAAATTAATTCTCCCAAGACTGGTCAAAAAGAGCAGAATGAAGGTGCATAAATGCAGAGTGTTGTTGCAGGCAATGTTTGGAGGCCTTCCTCAACTCCAAATTGAGCTCATGATAGAGAATGGGAAAGAAATTCCAGTATAGTTTTCATTTGAATTATCAAGCAAGTAATTTGGAAACTCTAGTTAGGAGAAAATTTTATTTTCCCAAGGTTGATGCAGAAATGCATAGAACCTCTTGTAATGATGGAGACATGTCAATCTTAGGAGTTGGAAAGGCCTCATACTTATTGATATGACATACCTTATGCCTCCTCTGCTCAAATGTCTCTATTTACATATCAAAACCTAGCTCAATGTGTTGTGAAACCAGCTCCAAAAATAGAAGAAAAGAGATATCAACGCCTTAGAAATAAGCCAATTCGAGGGGGAAACCTCCAATACATTACATGAATGAACAATTCTTGGATGATACAAATTAAAAAACCTCCTTTCTATATATAGAAGTCCATGGGGCCACATTTTAATCCTAGTGGGGCCACAATGTAATCCTAGCCGACCTAACAATAATAATTTAAGGGCACAATAATAAAAATATGGGGGTTACAGGGGTACAATAATGACAATAAGGGGGTTACACTAACAACAATAAGAGACTATACTAGTAATATAGGGACCTAACATGCCACTCTCCTTCAAAAAAGTGTTGTCCTCAATGCTTGAGTAGCTCTGGGTGCTTCTGTATAAAATTCTCATCCTCCCATGTAGAATCTTCAGTGGGTAAGTTCTTCCACTTGATGAGATACTCTGAAATTGATCGATTCCGTAGTTGTCGAGTTCTTGTTTCCGTGACCGCTTCAGGTTCCAATATGATTTTTCTTTCCTCATCAAGTTCTGGCAATATTGTTTGAACTGGAATATTTTCACCTATAACCTTCTTTAAGCATGAAACATGGAAAATTGGATGCACTCATGAAGAAGCAGGAAGCTCCAATTTGTATGCCATAGTACCAATCTTTTGCAACACCTTGTAAGGACCATAGTACTTTGGCGATAATTTATTATCCTTCTTAGCTTGCTTGAGGCACATTTGTTTGTATGGTTGTAGCCATAAAAATACCCAATCTCCTACATCAAAACTTCTCTCGCTGCGATGTTGATCTGCCTGTTGTTTCATTCGATTTTGTGCCAAATTCAGGTTATCCTTTAAGAGTTGGAGAACTTCTTGCTGATGCTCGATGTGATATTCCACTGCTTGAACCTTCAAATTTTCCGTTAAAGATGATGTGATGGATGGTGGATGATATCCATAAAGTGCCATAAATGGGGTCATTTTTGCTGCAGTATGGAAGGAAGTGTTATACCACCATTCAACAAGAGGTAACCACTTGACCCATTGTGTTTGTTTATCAGATGCAAAACAACGAAGATATCCTTCCAAACATTTATTTACTATCTCAGTTTGACCATCAGATTGAGGATGATAAGATGAGCTATGAGCTAATTGAGTACCCAAACAAGAAAATAACTCCGTCCAAAAATTTCCAGTAAAAATGGGATCTTTGTCGCTCACAATAACCCTTAGGTTTCCATGTAGCTTTTGAATTGTGTCCATAAATGTAGTAGCAACTGTACTTGCTTTAAATGGATGAGATAATGCACAAAAGTGTGCATACTTGGTAAGTCTATCAACTACCACCATGATGACACTCTTTCCTTCGGACTTAGGTAAACCTGTGATAAAATCCATTGCAATCTCCTCCCAACGTTGACTTGGAATGGATAAAGGTTGTAGAAGTCCCGGGGTCTTAATTGTTTCCACTTTATTCTGCTGGAAAACCAAACATTCAGCCACAAACTTTTGAATATCAGATTTAAGGCCATCCCAAAAAAATTTTTTCTTCACCCTGTGGTAAGTTTTTAAAAATCCTGAGTGTCCTCCTAAAGGAGAAGTGTGCAATTCCAGAAGAATCTTTTGTTTTAGTTGGGAATTATTGCAAAGATATAAGTGATCTTTGTACCATAAGGAATCATTTTTCCAACTAAATGTATCAGATGTACTAGGATCTTGCTGCAACTTTTGAATGAGTGTCCATACATCTTTGTCCTTCTTCCATTCATCTCTTGCTTCGGTTATCCAATCTGGTTGGATGATAGAAATGGCACAAAGCAATGCTTCCACCTCTTCATTCTTTCTTGAGAGTGCATCTGCAACAACATTAAGCTTTCCTTTTTTGTAGATTATTTCAAAGTCATAACCCAACATCTTTGTGACCCATTTTTGCTGCTCTTCTGACGATAGTCTTTGTTCCAAAAAGTGTTTAAGACTATCATGATCGATTTTTACCTTGAAGTGTCTTCCCATTAGGTAAGTTCGCCATTTCTTTAGTGCATGCAGTATTGCTAACATTTCCTTCTCATAAATAGGCTTTTGTAAATACTTTCCTTTGATTGGACGACTTTCAAAAGCAATGGGTCTTCCTTCCTGCATTAAAACTGCACCAATTCCATTTCCTGAGGCATCGCATATCACAATAAAGGTTTTTGTGAAGTCTGGCGTAGCTAAGACCGGTGCTAGGCACATTGCCTCTTTAAGATGTTCAAAGGCCTTAGTTGCTTCAGGAGTCCATGAAAATGCATCTTTCTTCAACAATGTTGTTAGAGGTGCTGCTATTCTCCCATAATTCTTAACAAACTTGCGATAATACCCTGTTAACCCGAGAAATCCTCGCAACTGCTTTATGGTTGTGGGAACTTTCCATTCCTTAATGGCTTTAATTTTGTTAGGGTCTACTTTAACACCCTCGTGAGATACAATATGACCCAGATATTCCACCTCTTGCACTCCAAAGAAACATTTGGACTTTTTTGCATATAATTGTTTCTCCTGCAATAGTTTGAGCACCCTGTCAACATGTTCAACATGATCCTTCCAAGACCTGCTGTAGATTAGTATATCATCAAAAAATACTAGCACAAATTTTCTGAGGAAGGGTTTGAAAATGGAATTCATCAACCCTTGAAATGTAGAAGGTGCATTGGTAAGGCCAAAAGGCATGACCAAAAATTCATAATGACCCTCATGAGTTAGAAATGTTGTTTTCGGAATATCTTCAGTCTTCATTCTAATTTGATGATATCCTGAACGAAGATCCAACTTGGTAAAATAAATTGCTCCATGTAATTCATCCAATAATTCATCAATCACAGGAATGGAAAATTTGTCTTTAATGGTGAGCTTATTGAGCTCCCTATAATCCGGACACATTCACCATGATCCATCCTTCTTGTGTACCAAAACTACAGGAGCAGAGAAAGAACTTTGACTAGGTTGAATTATACCCGCCTCTAACATTTCTGCAATCATACGTTCAATTTCGCTCTTTTGGAAGTAAGGATATCTATAAGGCCTGATGTTTGGAGGCACACTTCCTGGAATCAAATGAATAGCATGATCATGATCACGAATAGGTGGGAGTCCTTTGGGAGTTTCAAACACCTTGGAATGATTGTCCAAGACTTGTTGGAGATCTGCAGAAATAGATGATTTTGATGTTGGAACTTCTAGTGAGCATAAATGTGCAATTACGCCTCGTTGTTCTTTCTTTAGAAGCTTTGTCATGCCATTAGAGCTTATTATCCTTCCTGGCTTCCCTTCAATACCCCGTAATTCGACTTCCTTTCCTTCTGAAAAGAATTTCAAGAAAAGTTCTTGAAAATTAAAAACTACCGTCCCCAAAGATTGTAACCATTGTACTCCTAGTACAACATCAGCACCTCCCATAGGAATGGAAAGCATTGGACTAGTCAATACATATTCCCCCATGGTTAGCTTGATATTATGGCATTTTCCAGAGCAATTTATAGTTCCTCCATTTGCAACAATCACTTGACATTCTGGTGCTGGGTATAGGAAACAATTCAATTCCTTGGCTACCTTACAATGAATAAAATTATGGGTACTACCTGAATCAATCAACACTATTACCTTTTTCTTCTTGATATGTCCTTCTATCTTGAGAGTTTGAGGAGTGGTAATTCCTGCCAATGCATTACATGATATTGTCGGACTCATTTCTTCCTCTTCTAGGGTTGGTTGGTAGTGTATATCCTCTTCTTTTGAAGATTCTTGTTCATTTTCTTCTTCCTCTTCACAATCTATGTAAAATAATTTCTTCTCAGCACACTTATGACCTTTAGTGTATTTTCTATTACAACTGTAGCAAAGCCCTTTTGCTCTTTTTTCTTCCAATTGTTGTGGTGTCAACCTTGTAGGTTGTGGAAATCTAGGCATAGCAACACTTCCTTCTTTATAGAATTGAGTGGTAGGCTTCCTTGTCGCCATAATTTTACATTCAACTTTTCTTGCCAACCTGAATACCTTCTCCAATGAATCAGGTTCCAGAATGCGAACTTCATGTTGGATGTTATCCTTTAAAGTGCCTATGAAGAGATCAATCCTGTGTTCCTCTGGAATATCAGTTACCCTTATATTCAATTTTTGGAAGTCCTCAATGTGCTGCCCCACTAAACCCTTTTGTTTGAGATTTATCAATTGGCTTAAGAAGGTGTTGCTCTTTGTATCCTCATAATGTGCTATCATTTCCTCCGTAAAAATTGACCAAGTGACAATTTTTTTACGGGAGCAAAGCCATCGATACCATACAAATGTATTTTGATCTAAATGTAAAGTTGAAATGCATACCTTTTGTGTGTTTTGCACATTATGGAGATCAAAATATTGCTCCATCTGTAGTATCCATGTTACAGGATCCTTTCCATCAAACTTCCTCATATCCATTTTTGGAATATGGTGGTTCTTCCCGCCAACATTTGAGTTTATGAAATCACGATTAACATTTATTTTGTTCTCATCATGAGTTTCCTCTACTATCTTTTCACCATTAGGAAACATTTCTTGTATCAACCTTGCCAAACCTTCAATGTCTACTTTTAGATCCTTCTTCATGTTTTCCATGTTGTCTTTCATTTTTTCATCGATCTTAGCTTCCATGTCATCCATCTTAGCTTCCATGTCCACTTCCATGCCATCCATCTTAGCTTCCAAACCATTCATCTTAGCTTCTACGCCTTTATTCAAACCATCCATCTTAGTTTCCATGCCTTTCTTCAAAACTTCCATTTCATTTTTTGTTGTTCTTTGTGAGAGCGAAATTTGTTGCACTTGCTCTTGTAATTTTGATATGTCATGTTGCCATTCTTCGTCTTCATGAGTCATAGTAGAGCCTTTTAAAGGCTTAATGGTTGTTGAATTATTTTTAGGGGCCATTTTATAATCCAATATTGATATATATTCTACAGTATGCCCTTGGAATCAATTCAACTTGATTCTTCAAACAAGACTTATGCAATTCGGAAAAAAAAAAAAAAAAAATACACACCTTTTACTTGCTTTTGAGGAGCTCGATATTGAAATTGAATTATATCTATAATTGTAGATTCTCAATATCTGAAACTCAGCCCTATACTAGCCCTCTGAAACGTCTTTCAAATGCCATAAATATGATCTGATTTGGATTCTTCAAGACAAAGTTATGTCCAATCTCCCACAATGACCCAATTTTGGACTGGTTCAATAGAGCGCACTTGTACGACTTGACACGTGTCATTGTTTTCCTCCTTTGGCTTTGAAATTGATAGAAAGAAAACTAAAGTCCATGTAATTGCGGCCACTTTTTACAGCATTCCAATCCGATGCTCAGAGAGAGAGCTATGAATATTTTCCCACGATCACCTCTTTGAGATGAAATTCATAAGCCTAAAAAAGCCCTAACTTCCATAGATCATATCTCCAAAACTATTGCGAACCAATATCTGAAATTTTGCGAAAATGTTCCCTAGGCTTTCGGCTTCGCACTGTAAAAATTTCAGCTTTTGAACCTTCGTAGAAAAAATTTTATTACGAAAATACCATGATGACCTATTTAGGTTAAATTTAAGAGCCTACAAAATGACCTAACTTTCACAGATCATATCTCCAAAAATATTGTGAACCAAGATCTGAAATTTTGTGATGATGTTCCTCAGGAGTTCGCACTCTAAAACTTTCAGATTTTGAACCTTCGGAGAAAAACCGTTATAGCAAAAATGCCATGATGACCTATTTGGAGCAGCGAAACCTTAGAATCTCAAAGCTCTGATACCAAATGTTGTGAAACCAGCTCCAAAAATAGAAGAAAAGAGATATCAACGCCTTAGAAATAAGCCACGTCGAGGGGGAAATCTCCAATACATTACATGAATGAACAATTCTTGGATGATACAAATTACAAAACCTCCTTTCTATATAAAGGAGTCCATGGGGCCACATTGTAATCCTAGTGGGGCCACAATGTAATCCTAGTCGACCTAACAATAATAATTTAAGGGCACAATAATAACAATATGGGGGTTACAGGGGTACAATAATAACAATAAGGGGGTTACACTAACAACAATAAGGGACTATACTAGTAATATAGGGACCTAACACAATGGGAGAGGAAATTAGGGTTTAGTGCTTGTGAACAATGATGATTTGGGCACCCTTGGGAAATGGTTCAAAAACGAAGAGAGGTAATTGACAATGACAGAGATAAGGTGAAAGAAGATTAAAATAAGGCGAGATGGGTGGGACATAAATACCAGTGCTTAAAAGACTTAAAAAAAAAAATCTCATTGTTTTCAAGTATTTTGATGCAACAAAAAAATAACAAAAGTATTGTTACACAAGAACCAATACTCATAAAATATTGGCTATCACACAAGAACCAACCATTAAAAATATATATGTTGCAATAAAATTTATTTTAAAGTACACTTTACAAAAAGAATAAAATTGTTAAATGATATGATTATGAAAATTTAAAAGAGAATAAATACAAAGCCAAAGCTCGTATAGAAGCAAAACATTTCAAAAAGTTCTACTCATGACTAAAGGAATTAATGCAATAGTTGCCTTAGGACATGCAATATCTTCAGTTGGGGGGTATTTTGGGCCTCCAAAATGTCATCCACTTTCACTTTCATTTCAATTATTTTACCCTCATTCCGTAACTATATAGGCCCATAACATTACATTAAGTAACCATTTTCATTATCATATGGGTTTAACATTAATATTTTCCAAGTCATTTATTTTAAGTATTTTAAAGTGAATTTGTGATTAAATATTAGGAAATTAAAGTTTTTTCATATATCTGTAAAAAAATTATGAGTTTTGTGATATTAAAGGCCTACATGGAGATTCTAAAAGGGTCCTATTTGGCCATCCAACCACAAATTCGAATTTCAAATTACAACTCATAAATATTTGTGGAATATTTCTAGAGGATGTGGATCATTAATTATGCACATTCAAAGGAGAAGAATCATGGATAAGGGAATATTGAGAGGATATGTATATTACATTTTTAGGATATTGATTGTAACCACAAGAGATAAATGTGGATTTAGGAGAGATCTAAGGATTTATATTTATTGTATATTTATCCTTAATTTTTTTATAAATAGGAGTGCACCCTTCATACAAAGTGTTGTAAAATGTAGGTTGTCAATTGTAAGTTGTGAGCTAGTCGTTAGAGGTTATAGGTAGCTAGTTGTTAGTTGTTAGTTGGAGGTTTCAAGTTCCATCCAAGATGTGATTTGTAAAGTGAGGAGAGAGAATTCTTGTAATATCTTGAAACTTCATCTTTATGAAATACATAATGCTATTTTGATCCCCAAGATGTGATATTTGATTCAATGTGCTTGCTCAGGAATGGAGGGCCTCCATCAACCACAGTTTTCACATCTTTGTACATATTGGTAACGTATTATAGTTTTTTTATTTCATTTCTTTTATGCAAGTGCGTCTTTTCCTTTCAGTAAGTGTGATTTACTTTCCAACATGTGTGACTTTATTTATGCAAGTGTGGTGTGATTTCATTTATGCAAGTGTGGTGTGATTTCACTTCAACAAGTGTGATTTCAATTCTATAAGTGTGATTTCAATTATGTAAATATGGTGTGATTTCATTTAAGCAAGTGTGATTTCAATTCTGCAAGTGTGATTTCCTTTATGCAAGTGTGATTTCAATTTCTTTATGTTTGGAGTGAATTGGATTAGTTTATTATGTTTTGTAATTATTTTTAATTTCATTAGATTAATATAATATCAAATATAATGACCTAGTACATATAGTACAAGTATACCTCGTCAGTTTACGAAACCCTGGGTTGACAATTAAATGACAGGGATTTAACTCGTAATTAAATCTCCCAGTAATATGTATGAAATTTTCTGAAAATATCATGATTTTTTTATGCTAATGATTATATATATGCATGTATCTATGTATCTATGTCACTGTATGATAGGGTTTTCAAGGATCATTCTTGCGGACGAATGATTGCTTATGCAGGTGAATGGTATGAAGAGGTTATTGGTCTTATGAGGAATCAAGTGGGAAGAGTAACTTTGATAGATCTATGAGGTCAATATCATTTGGACATGAATTGATATTATATACTTGTGCTATGCCTATGTTTATGTTATGGATAGGTAATGCTGAGGGGTACATTAGCGAAGTGAAATTTTTGTGATCTGTGACATGTGAGCATAAGCATGGATAATGGAAATAAGTTAGAAGCAAGGTTTTTTGTGGGGTAATTATGTGGCCTATGGATGTGCAATACTATTGTTTTGTATATCTTGTGCATGTTGTATATTTAGTGATTGTACCTATGGTGGTGTGTACATGTAACATATGTAGTATTGAGTACATATGATGGTGTATGCATGTTGTATATATAGTGTTGTGTGTATATTGCATGTGCAGTGCTAGGTTTAGATGTTTCTATGTACATGTTGGATATGCAGTGGTGTGTACATACCGTACAATGCACATGTTGGATATTTAGTGTTGTGTGCATAGGATGTTGTGCACATGTTGGATATGCGGTGTTTTGTATGTATGGTTCTATGTATATGTTGTATATGTAGTGATTTGTACATATGGTGTTGTGCGTGTGTTCTACATATGGTGTTATGTACATATGGTAGTGTGTGCATGATTGTACATGTGGTGTTGTGTAAAAATTATACATTTGGTATTGTGTGCAGGTGGTTTTGTGTGCATGTCTTGCATGTGGTGTTGTGTACATGTGGTGTCATGTACATGTCATGAATTTGGTGCAATGTATATGTGGTATTGTGTACAAGTTGTACATGTGGTGTTGTGCAGATCTGGTATTGTGTACACATTGTACATGTGGTGCGGTGTACATTCGGTGTTGTGTACAGGTTGTGTAGGTGGCATCTTGTACATGTGATGTTGCGCACACGTTGTGCAGGTAGTGTTGTGTACATATGGTACTATGTACATGTTGTACATATTCTACTGGTATACATGTGGTATTTTGTGCATGTCGTACATGTTGTGTTGCGGGCATGCAATACTATGTATGTTCATGGTGTAGTCGTGGTATTATGACATGTGTATTTGTTGTGTTGTACTATGTGTATGTATAAGTGTTGTGTCGTATTGTACACCAAGTGTAGGTTTATGTGTTGTATGCTAGTGTAGGCATATATATTATGTTATATTGTACACCAGATGTATGTGTATGTATTGTGTTGTATTGTACACTAGTTGTATGTTTACGTGTTATGTTGTATTGTACACCAGGTGTAAGTGTACGTGTTGTATATCAGTGTAGGCATGCGTATTATGTTTTATCGTATATTGGTTGTAGGTGTATGTGTTGCATGTCGATATAGGAATATGTAATGTGTTGTTTTGTTCACCATATGTATGTGTATGTACATGTATTATTTTGTACACTCAATGTAGGTGTATGTATTGTGTGGTGTTTTATGCCTTGTGTGGATGTACACGTTGTAGTGTACATTGTGTGTATGTGTACATGAGTAAAGAGAATCAAGGTAATTTTTTTCTTGCCGGGTGTGGCAACTGATCTAGTATGTGTAAAGAAAGGGAAAATGCAGAAGTACAGACCAATGAAGGATAAGTATCAACATTTTATTTCAGTATTTTTATGTGTGTGATCTGTGATTCTAACTTATGATGGTTACATGTGATTTATGATTATGTTTTATGGTGATTTCATATGATTCATGATGTTGATCTATGTTGGTTTTGTTTTGAGCTAACCAAATGTGATATTCTTATTCATGATGACTTGATCAAACAAATCGCTTGACTTGCTATGGCAGGAAGTGAACAGAATTGCAATTGTACCTTATTGATGAGCTACCAATGAGGCATGATTTAAATTTATTTAAATTTATTTTGAATCTAACAGCAGTTAAGTGCTTGGTAAAGGAAGCATATAAATTCCCAATTGGGTGGTTGAAACTGACTACAAGAACTAGCAGTGTCATCAAAAGGAATTGGAACATATTGCAACAATATATTGGTAAAGTACTTCAGGAGCAGGGCCATTATGGGACACCGATACCCAATAGTGTCCATTGATTGCCATGAGAATGATATAATTGATATGATGGTTTTGAGGCAGGGATATGCCTTGGTTTTTGTATCTTCCGATTCATCGAACCCTTGCCAAGGGATGGACTGTCCGAGATGGGGATGCCAACGGAACTTGGAAGGTGTGTGACTGCACGAAAGTGTATAAATTATACAACATGCATGTGTATCTTGGATTCACCCGATCTAAAAATGTACTAAAGTTAAATACTAAATCACTTCTACAAATATTTTGCGGAATTAAAAACACAATCACTAATCACATTAACATGAAGAAAGATCAATCACACACAACATAGATAATTTCTCAAGGAAAGCTTACATCTAAAAACCCCACTATCTTCTATTGTACATTCAACATGGATCATGAAACAATTACATACAAAACTCTTCTCACAAGAGCCCTCTTGTATTCAGCTAATTTTCTCACACTGATCTTGACAAAATCGGGCCAATATTCAGCCAATTCTCAGCCTGTCTTTAGCCTGCCTTTCTCACACAATTCATGAGGAATGAAATCCTTATTCACAAGGAATTCCAGCCTTCCTACACTACGCTGAGTATCATAGGCATCCTGTGTTGTTTTAAGTACACCTTGGTAGCCTACTAATATCACAACTCATAATTACATTTCCCTTTCACCTAGATCTCAACTGGGTCTCCACTGGAACTGACATGCATGCAGCTAATAATAGTAAATCCTCAGTTGCATGTGAGATCACTGATTTTGAATTAAATAATATTTAATTCACTTGATCTCTCACTAGTGTATCTAATAGTTACAACTAGCACAACTGAGTTTAACTCGCTTAATTGAGTTCAACTGATTACAACCTGCATTAACTAATGCACCACTGCAATTCAAACTCTGTTACACTTAGAATTACTCTGCATGCCTCACCAACTACCCTCAACTTGAAATTCATGACTTAACTGATTTTATCACACTCAGTTAACTATTACAAGTTATTTTGAGATTAGATTACATTTTATTGTCCATTTTAATTAAGGGGTAACTAAAATAGACATGCACCAAATTTATCCCACACCAGTGTAGGTGTTGCTTGGACCTCCTTGTCCCACACTTAATGTAGGTGCTGCTTGGACCTCTTGGTCCCACACTTAGTGTAGGTGCTACTTTTTGTTTTCAAATGCCAATTTCACTATTTCTTGTTGCAAACTTCAAAAGAAAGGGGGTGATCAGATTGCCCTAGGAATTGTGTAGTAGAGAAGGGAAGGTAGGTGATGGATTTGTTTTCGTCATTAGCTTTTCCAGATGGAATCAGATGCACATTAGGAGTGTGCCCTGGAACAATAAGATGGTAATTGTTCACTGAGATAAAAACAAAGCAGGATTGTAGTGTTGGACATTGGATGTAGACTTTGAATTTGGCAATGGATTCTAGACTTCTTGGGAAGGAGGTGAATTCTGGTATTACTTTGAGGGTGGAGGTGTGAGCATTTGGATTACCATGTTCTTGATATGGGAATTGTATACATCTATTTGTTGGTTGAGAAAAAGTGTATGTGTGTATATGTGTATATTATTGTAAATATTGTATCGAGATGGATTTATAAAGCTCCATAGATAGTATGATTATTTTCTGGCTAAAGAAAATGTGGTTTTTATTGTAAATATCATAACAAGTTGTGTTATAAAGCTCCAGTAAACAGTATGTTTGTCATGTTTTCAGCAGTGTTCATTGTAAATGTTGCAACGAGATGTGTTATAAAGCTTCATGGGCAGTTTGTTTTATTTTCAGCAGTTTTTTGGTTTGTAGGTGCCATTGAACATCGAGGACAGTGTTCCCCAAGAGGGAGGGTTTTGTAACAAGCTGTTGTACTATACAACACCCCCCATTTACTTTCACTAAATGGGGACCCCTGAAAATAAACAAAAAAATTATAAGCTTGATCTTATCTTAGCCTAAGTCTAAATCTTTAAGGAAATATAGTTTTCTTTCCCTTTTCGCTTTGATTCCTTAGCGCTCATCGCAAATCACATAACTTATAAGTGAATAAGTTAAAACATAATAAAGTGTTGCGAATTGCGATACACGCTATAAAATTTTTCAAGTCATATAGAATGTTTGTTTCAAGTGCTTTAATCACCCCTTTAAAAAGAAATCTCATCGTGCCTTTTAAAACAATCAATTTATAACAATTCAGTAAAGATTGCAATGGACTAGTCTCGACGAATCAGTATTGAAAAAATCATAAAACTCTGAAGATCCGATAAAGCACATCAACATGATTCCTTAATGCACTTCAAATTTAGCAGTGAATAACCAAATGTAAGTTTAATTACCGTATGAAAATTGTGATCCATGATTTGCGCAGATCACATTTCGCGAAATTCATTAGTGACAGAAAACATAACTAATAGTAATGGTTTAGAGTTGCGATATGCAATAATTGATACTTATTACTCAAGTGTACGAAATGATTCATATCTAATCAATCGGATATAAGATCTAACGTCTTAAATTGATAAAATAGACATATTACGTAAAGGTGTGTAAGAGATTTGATAGGATGAATTATGGGTGATTAATGACATTTAACTAGATGAAAGTTTGAAAGATTGATATCTACTTCGAACATGTTTTGAATGATTGAATGCTGATTTTTTTATTATATTGTTTTATATCTATCCTTCTCTCCACTTATCTTAGATCTGATTTTACTCTGTTCACTTGAATTCAGGAAAATGTCTAAGGGAGTGAGAGTAAATGGAATGACAAATAAAGGCAAGGAAATTGCCCAAACATCAGTTGTTGAAAACTCGGACATGTTTCTATTATTCTCATATACAACCTGCAATAAGGATTGCGGCAGTTCCTCATGGGAGGCAATGTACCAACACTTCGAGTATGAACATCCAAGGGTAATAACCAAAATAGCTACAGCATACACATCAGTTTCCTCAGACCCATCCTACTTCGATGTTGAATGCTCATTTATTCACAAAGTAGCAGCGGGCCAAAGATTCTCCCCTACATAGATATGGTAAAGTGGGTAATTGACCACCTTAACATAACAGATAGGACATTTAAGAATTCAAAGTTGGAGAATATTGGTTCATTCACTGCAGAAGATTTGAGGACAATGTACCACTTACCCATCCCGCAACAGAACAATTACAAAGCTTTTGTCCAAAGCTTCACAAACAAACATACAGACCTAATGAAAGTTATAAAGGGATGGAAGGAATACCAAGGCAAGCTGAAACGAGGCAAACTCGGTATGTACCCAATAGCACAATTTCCCTCCCCTGATTGCTATGATGCTGGAATGTTATGTAGATTGTTTGCAAAGCCAAATACTACTAGGTTTTCCGTAGACTGGGTCCCGTTAATTGACACAATCATCAATTATTCAATTATGAATTGGGAAAACATCTTGTCTAATAATTTGACCAGAAATATCATGGATTATAAAAGTAAAAGAAGTGTTTCCTTTAGGGAAATACCCCCCATTTACATGAGTGCCTATATTATGGATGAAATTTGCTTTTGTTCAAGTTTTCCTACCATGGGATGGAAATGGAAAACCCAAGACCCCACTCCAATCCATATTTACCACAGAGCCCTTTGGGAGTGAGATTTTCATTTACACTTTTATAATATTTGCAATGGATTCATGCTACCTATGCATCAGATTATCTATAATGAGAAAGCCCCTAGGATCTCCAAAGAGGATAATACAGACATTTTTCCCGTTGCCAGATGGTTTTCCGAAGAGAATTTCACCTATGTCAGAGTTTTCGGGAGTTATGCTTCTCCCCATGTCTTGCCCTATTATGTTCCTAATAAGTTACTTGCTAGAGAAATTTCTTACCAACTTGTAGTAAGTGGTATTTATAAGCAACTCAAAGATACCAAGAAGGCCATTTAGCCTAATTTCCCTTTGCAATGCGGTACTTTTTCACTTTTTGATATTGGTCATACATTCAAGGAAGTTTCAAATATTACTTTATTAAATTTGGCTATAATGCCAAAGAGGCCATATGACCCCAATGATGTGATTAAGAATTTCACCACAGAGCTTAAATTGAAGCCTTTCTTAAAAGAGATAGATATATTTGTTGATTTCTTTCAAGGCATTGAGAATTTTACAGATGTACTAAAAAATGCATCCAGTCAACTCAGTCAAAATGACTTTGAAGCTTTCCAAAAATATAGAAATAAGAAGTTAGAAGGAATTCCTTTAGATTTATTGTTTATTGAAGATGTCAATAGATTGAATCCAAACATTAGCCTAGATAATGAAGCCAAAGACATGTTCGAAGATGAATCCCAAGAGAAATATAATCATGAGTTAGAGCAATCACAACATAATTCTCATAATTTGGATCACTCTGATAATGAATCTGAAAACCAGAATGATAGCCCAGATAAAATAATTGATAAAGTAATCAAAGGGATTGAAATGCAAGAGGAAGGAGTAATTAATGGAGTTGGATTATCTTCTCAAGAAATTCAACATATCCAAAATACACTTGATCAGGAAGAAAAATATCAGCCAAAATATTTGAAGAATGAATGGGAAAATTTTTCCAAGGCACTGCAAGCGCCACAAACAAATCCCAATACTGATCAATCTACAAATTTTAAAATGCTAGAGCATTCTCATAAATTAGTGGAAACTGCAATTCCGCTACAGCAAGTACCTGAAGTTCATGATCAAGAGATCATTCCAGCCTACCCTACAAAGCAGATATTTTTACAGACTGAAGAAATACCTTCACTTGATGCCTTCTACATTCCTATTCATAAGTCTGTAGTTAAGGGAAGGAAGAGGAGAAGAATCGATTAAACATTTTCTAATCTCATGAATGAATCTATTGACTTTCTATGGAAGGATCCTATGGCTGATCCTACTAAACATTTAACCAAGTTGTCACAAGGATGGTTATTTGAAACCTCCTCTATTTTTATGTAATAATATATTTTTAAACATATTGTAGTTTAGTATTTAAACCCTTCTCATGCATTTAGAGAAGGGTCCAAAAATTTGTCAAAAACATTTGCAAAGAATTCATTTCTTTAAGTTTGTAAATTCTTTGATGGATTAATGGAACAAAAATTGGTTATCTTTTGACATTTGAAGTTGTTTAACTGGTGTTGTACTATTGTACTCTTTAAATTGCTTGAAAGTGAAGAGAAGCATAAAACTACTGTTAGTTTATATGAGTAGGACATCATATATATGGTACTTCTATTCGTTAATTTTAAGTTTTTATTTCTATATTGACAGTTATCTTTTTACTTGCATTATATATTTGAACCATTATCATAAATGAATGTTAAATGCACTTCTGTACTGATGTTTGTTTATGATTTATTATCTTATATATAATCACACATATAAATGCGATATACATTTCACAGTTCTTTTAATCAAACTATTTTGTTAAAATAATTATCTTTACATAGTTTTCATCTCTTTCAACTATTAAATAATATTCATAACTAATAGTTGGAAGATATATTTTTAGATCGCATAAAGGAAGAAACACCCAGGTATATAGTAGAATAGATAGTTTTAGATAAATTCATATGATAGATTAAAATAATTTCCCATTGCATGTTATATAAACAAAAACATACCCCAAAATCATCCTTATTGGGAAACTGG
The DNA here is from genome assembly GCA_034641835.2 of Pinus albicaulis. Classification (NCBI taxonomy): domain Eukaryota; kingdom Viridiplantae; phylum Streptophyta; class Pinopsida; order Pinales; family Pinaceae; genus Pinus; species Pinus albicaulis. The sequence continues at coordinate 604,071,526 of CM076570.1, read as the reverse complement.
TCCCTTTATCCCCAGTCGGAGCCACCACACCAAATGGAAAAGGACTTTCACTAAGGTTCGGACTGCATGGTTTTCCCCCATGTTGTGGTAATAGAATTTCGAGGCCTCAACATTTTTGCGCTAGAAGGAGGGCTAATTGTGAATGTCAAGAAGATCTGATAAATTTGAAATTCAATCTAAGAGTCTCTCTCCCTCTAGATCCCCTTCAACTTATATAACATTAGCTAGATCTAAATCTTTAAGATCTGAAGTTGAACATCTTTCTCCTAAGTCTCTTAGTGAAACTCAACCCATACTATCTCCATATTTTCATCAAAATTACCCAAAAGTTTAGTATTTGATAGAAAAGTTAGAGAGAGTATCCATTTTTGTTTAAAAGCCTGAAACTTCTCAATCATATGAGATTATTATTTCATATTCTTTACAACCTAGAAGAATATTAACTCAACCAGAAACTCAAAAGACATGAATCCTTCCTTTTTAATTTCCCATCGATACTTCTCAAAGGAAGATAAAGAAGAATGAATCAGAGTCAATCACCAGCAAAGTATTATCTAATAATCCATGCCATTCACCTCCAATACCTCCACTCACCTGCACAACATTCATTCCAACAATCAGTGTTACTTTAACTAGTTCCAGTACGAAAACTATTATTCCTTCAACTATTTCTAGCACTCATACTGCCTCTTCGTCAACTCAAACTCAATCCATCACCTCCACCCAAGGTCCAATGGAAGCCCAAGTACCTCCACCAAATGTACAACCATGGAATAATCCAAGGGTTGTACAAATGCTTGCTCCTCTTCATCCTCTCCCAAAATACCTTGAAAGATGGTTACCTAAATTTAATCCTCATGATGGTTTCCAATTGAAGAACACATTCATAATTACATGGTAGCTATTAATTTAAATGAGGTAGTTGAAGAAGATTGTGTTGTAAGATTATTTCCATATACTCTCACAGGATTTGCATGATCCTGGTATTTCTCATTACCTGCCCGCTCTATAACTAGCCGGAATATGTTTGAAGAACAATTTTTAGCTAACTTTGGAGATGACAGAACTATTGCATCGCTTATCAATGATTTATCAAATATAAAGGTTAAAACAGGGGAGAAAATAAAATGTTTTACTTCAATATTTAGAAGATACTCAATAAAATTCCTGCTACATCAATTTATGGTGTATAATTTCAAATTGAGTGGTATATTTCATCTCTCCCATCTAATATAGCCATTTTTGTTGATAGAGAAAAATTGCCTACATTGGCAGAAAATATGAAGGAATCTTTATCTGTAGAGAAACGCATAATCTCTCTTGAAAAGAAGAATTCCCAAAAAGATAGGAAATCAAATAAAGTATCTTTCAAAGATGATTCAAAAAAGAAGCCATTCAAAGACCCTTTCGATGTATAAGGTATTCAGAAAGTCTTGAAGACTATGACAAATGAAATGGTAGATATCAAGAAACAAGTTGTTGAAAGTTCTATTTCAAAAAATGCTTTCAGACCCTTCAAGAAAAATTAGTCTTCTAATTCTCAACCACTGAATATCATATCTAACGCTGAGTCTAATCAAGATACATATGAGGAGCAAACATAAGAAGAAGAAACTAAAGTATAAGAAGAAGTTGAACTAAATGGAATGTGGGATTTTATCCTACCAAATGAGGAACAACAAGAAGCTTTACCTGTGAGTACAAGGAGAAAGAATGCCACTGAAGCAACACAGTCAAATCAGAAACAAAAGAATTCAACACCTGCTAAAGATAAAATAGTAAGTAAAAAGTCTACATCTAAGGCTACACAAACAAACCCTGCTACTTAAGATGTTCCACCTACATCAAAGACAATGATGGTCTCTGACACTATTGAGTATAATGTAGTTGAGGATATGAAAAGAACCAGGGCCAACATTTCAATTCATGAACTTACTAAATTAAAACAGTAGCAGAAAATATTACTCAGAGATTTAAATGCAGTTCCCACTTCAGCCTTACCTGCCTCATTTGTAGTCCAAGATGCTAATAAAATGGGTAAACCTCCTTCTCCTTCAACTAAAATAGATGCTACAGATTTAATTATGATAGGTGATCGACCCATCTCTCATACTCCTCCATTTATTTTAACCTATGAGATCTATAATAAAAATGTCCACAATTGTTTAATAGACTCGGGGGATTCCTCATATCATGCCAAAATCGATATGTGCTAAGTTCAACATAACTCCTCAGAGTTCTCCTGTTCATATAGTACAACTTGATAGAGCTAAAGTAGAGTGTTAGAAAATTATATATTATAGAGAAATGCAACACATAAAATATGTGAAAAACGCAAGCACAAAAAACACATAAAACCAGAGAGACACAGATATATGTGGTTCACCCAGTTTGGGCTACATCCACCCCAAAAAATCATTCCTTCCTTTATATTATCCAGCAAAATGAAGAGACACAACCTACAGCAGATCCATTGTAATATCCTTTGTACTCTCTCACAGTCTCTCTATCAGTTTCTTGCTCAGAGAATACACATACAATACACAGCCGTAATACAATACCCCCATACAAAACAAGGGGTTGCCTTCTAGGGAAAAAAACCCTAAATCAAACAAAACTTCTACCGTCATATCATCCGCTTAATGAATGGCCTAGATTGCCTAGAAATTACTATACTTTTACAAGGAAATTTTGCATCTATTTTTAGCTTCGGGGGCACTGCCCCCAAAACCCCCCGCCAAGGGGGGGGCTCCATAAACTCACAGCCGCCCCCCCTTGGACCCCCCAAGCAGCGCAAAATTATGGGCGGAGTTGCTGCCCCGTTAAGAACAGGGGTCCAATGCTGTGAGACAAAATAAAGAAGATAATCAGGCTCCACACCCAACATAGAGGTTGTAGGAGAAATAAATTGTGTCTTTATCAGATTGTCATCAAACCCTAAGGTTTCTAAGATAATTGATATATTAGTGGTTGATATTCCTGATTTTTACGGTTAAGTGTCAAGCAGAGGCTAGTCTGAAAAGCTTCATGGATATTTTGCAACAGACTGGTCGCATATGTGGCTACCACACCATGGAAAGCCAAATCAAATTTGGGTAGACCAAGAGAAATTCATTAACCATACAGTCACTGATATTGAAGGGATAAATGAGCCAGTAGCATACAATAATAATATTATTGGAAATTACTCAGCATAATAATTTCTTGGAAATTTTAACGCTCAACAATCACCCTTTTTCGATAATGTAGTTATCTCTCAAATCAAGAATTTTTCCCAAACAAACACTTCCAAAAATGAATTTTTGTAGATAAACCAGTAGTTAATTCTTTATATTGGATTATTTATTTTGTACAAAGCAATTGATCTCGACATCGAATATCTGAAAATCCTAGGAGATTCAGAAATCATTGTCAAACAAGTAATAAATACCATCCATTGTCATTCTGGACATTTAAAGAATTACCAATAATTAGTCTAGGAATTGACTATTCATTTCTTAGCTTTCAATCTATTTTCTGTACCCAAAATACAAAATGCTAGTGCAGATATGTTAGCTAATGAAGCATCAAAATTAATTCCATCTCAAGAATTTAGTCTCGATATATTTTCCATTGAATTGATTTTTAGACCATATGTTCCTGACAATATTACCAATTGGAGAGTATTTAATAATGATTATGATATCATATATTTCCTTACATCTGAAGGATCTTATGATAATCAAATTCTAGATGAAAATGAACATGACACAGATAAAGGAAGAGCAAGATGAAAATCCAATTCCTAAGTCAGTTTTCAAATTAGAATACCTTTATGATCTAAAAGATAGGTTTAAAAGAGTTACTAACTCTAAAACTCAAAGTTCAACCTTAATATTTGAATTAGTAAATCTCGGAACTGATGATAAACCTCACAATGTCAATTTAGGTCTTGGTTTATCTTCTGATGAAAGATTATCATTTGTCAAGTTATTAACGACTTACAAAAGTGTTTTTTCTTGGGATTACATCGATCTTGAAACATATGACACTTCTATTATTCAACACACTATTCCTATGATTTCAGATGAAAAACCAATACGACAAAAGTTAATGAAAACTCACAGGAATATTGAAAATAAAATTAAAACAGAGTTGAATAAACTCCTCAAAGAAAATATCATCTTTCCAGTTAGACATTCTAAATGGGTTTCAAATTTGGTTCATCAGGGGAATTTTGAGGTCTAAAATGGGCCTCCTAATGAAATTATAAAATAATAGTGGAAATAATAAAATAATATTTTATTACATCATCAAATTTAGAAGAAAAAAAAAAACTACTTTTTCAACTCGTATTTTCAACTTATCTCCCAAAGTTTTTACTCAAATTTCGAGCAAGAGTACTCATTGGATGAAAATTTTAATTCTTCATCCAAGAAGTACCCATCTTGCATAATTTTGATGGATCCTACTACACGAAAAATGAGCAATACATGAAAAACATGATTTCAATCATGTTTTTTCATGTATTTCTCACTTTTCATGTAGTAGGGTCCATCAAAAGTATGCAACGTGTGTACTCCTTTGATGAGGAATTAAATTTTGCATCTAATGAGTACTCCCACTCGAAAATTGAATAAAACCTTTGGTAGATAAGTTGAAAATACGAGTTGAAAAAGTAGTTTTATTATTTTATTATTTTATTATTTTTTAATCTTTTTACCCTTTTACTTAAAAAATGGTGAAACATCCCTCATGGTTGACATAATCATCTTGAATCCTATTGGTTCTTATAAATTTTATTTTGGTTGTACATTTTTCTTAGGAGGCCCATTTTAGACCTCAAAATTCCCCTAATCTCTGTCAAGAAGAAAAATGGTGATATTAGGATTTGTATCGATTTTAGAAATTTGAACAAAGCATGTCAGAAAGACAATTATCCATTACCAACCCTGGAACAAGTGCTGCAAACAGTAGCTGGTTTTGAACTTATGTCTTTTCTAGATGGATTTTCAGGATATAACCAAATCTTCGTACATCCAGATGACAGATTAAAGACCACATTTAGGACTAAGTGGGGAACTTATGCCTGTCAAAATATGCTATTTGGGTAAATCAACGCAGGTGCCACTTTTCAAAGAGCCATAGACATATATTTTAGAGGACTCATTAACAAATCAATGGTTATTTATCTAGATGACATTACAATCTTTTCTAGACAAGCAACCAATCATGTGAATGACCTAAAGCAAGTCTTTGAGCGATGTAAAAAATATGGAATTTCATTAAACCCAGAGAAGTCATATTTTCTTTAGATGAAGGAAAAAATTTAGAATTCATTGTGTATAAGAGAGGTATCTATATTGATCGTGAAATAATCGAAGGGATTAAAAGAATTCCTTTCCCTCATAACAAGAAAACTATGCAGTCGTTTCTTGGACAGATAAATTTTGTAAAAAGATTTTCCCCTGAATTTTTACAAATAGTTTTACCTTTGCAAACCATGATTAAGAAAAAATTGGTCTTTAAGTGGGGACATAACGAAAGAGAAGCATTTGATTTAATCAAACAATCCATTATCAATGGTCCATTTCTAACTACCCCCAATTTTCTTAATCCTTTTACTTTATATACCTTCTCATTAGATACATTTTATGTTGTTGTTCTTACACATCTTAATGACCAAAAAATTGAAGCACCAATATCATTTTTGAGTTCCAATTTGAAAGAAACATAACTATTATTCATTTGTTGAAAAACAAGAATTTTCTGTCTTTAAAGCTATAAAGAATTTTAGGCCATTTCTCCTAAAACATCACACCAAAATAATAGTTCCATTCTCTTTAGTGAAACAACTATCGATGCAAAGAGAATTAGGAGAGAAAAGGGCTAACTGGGTTACTACTTTACAAGAATATGATGTAGAAATTAGACCTTCTAAAAATTTTAGAGGTCAAGTTTTTTAAAGAATGCTAACAAGAGCATCCCATTTATCATCAGAGGCAGATTCAAGTAATAATGTGCAAATATCAGAGGTAAGCCTCAATGAGGTGCAGTCTCAATACAATGATCTCAAGTTTTATTTGAAAAATGGATATGCCCCGACTCAACTCGGTTATAAAACAAAACGTGCTTTGAGATTAAAAGCCAACAAATATGAAATAATCAATGACATGTTGTTTAAAATAAAATTTGATTGTGTATTATTAATATTCTTAGAGAAAACCGAAGCAGAGAAAATTTTGCAGAGACTCCATGATGGACCAGCTGGAGGACATTTTGGAAAAAATACAACAACACATAAAATCCTGCATGTTGGTTACTATTGGCCAACACTTTTCAAAGATGCTCATGAATATGCAAGAAAATAAAAAAAAAATTCAAAGTGCATCCGAAAGACAAAGGAAACCAAATTTCCCATTACAGCCAGTTAATATCGAACAACCATTTGAACAATGGAGATTAGATATAATCAGTGAGATCATTCCTAACTCTTCCAAACAAAATAAATATATTCTCACAGCTACAGATTATTTTACTAAATGGGTGGAGTCAATTCCACTAAAGGTAGCCAACTCTGAGAATATTATTGAGTTCATTGATCAATTTATCATAACTAGGTTTGGTTTACCTATCGCTTTAATGTTCGATAATGCATCTTATTTCTTAGGAGCTGCTATGATATAATTATTATCCGCAAGGAAATGGTTTAGCAGAATCCACAAATAAAAACCTTATTAGAATCATCAAACGAATTGTTGACCAAAACCAACGAAATTGGCACAAGTCATTAACATTTTCTCTTTGGGCAGACTGAATAACTCAGAAGGCCTCCATTGGAACTTCTCCATTCAATCTTGTTTATGGAAAATAAGTTGTTCTTCCTACTAATTTAGTTATTCCTTCTCTTGCCTTAGTTTAATTTATTAATGAATCCCCTTCCTCTTTCTTGCAAGTAAGACAATTTCAAATTCATAAGCTTGAAGAAGAAAGAGAAAAAGCTAAAGTTATTCACGCACATCATTAGGAGATAGAAAAAGCTTCATTTGATTCAACTTTTGTCACTCCAAAAAACTTTCAAGTTGGTGATCTGGCATTGAAATGGGACAAAGCACATGAGGAGAAAGGTGAACACACCAAATTTCAAATAATGTCTCTAGGTCCATTTCATATAATTGAAGAAATAGGCCCATCAACATTTTTATTGCAAGATATATCACACAAAAGAGATTCTTTTCCTATTAATGGGGAGATTTTAAAGAAATATTTTTCATAGGAGGTAACCCCTTCTATTCCCTATATATTACTGTCTTTTCTTTACCTTAGGAAAATAAAAGTTGCATAGTATTGATTTTTGGCTTCTCAAGTAAACATCTCATAAAATATTTTTCGATTTATCGCTTATAGAAATAAGAATTGTTAAAGAAACAATTGAAATATTTGAATATCAAATAGATTTTGTTTTACTAAAAGATGCAATTTCACTAAAGTTATTTATTCTCTGATGAACTCTCATCTTTATAAAGCATGCTTACTCTATTATCAGTCAAGAAAAGAATCTTTAACATAGTAAAGACTCTTTTATAGATAAACAATCTTAAAAATCTTAAATTCTCATCCAGAATCCTCAAAAGGACCAATGATTCACCCCATCCGGGAAAACTTATCAATTTTAGAAAGAAATTAAAAAAATTATGCTAAAAATATTAGAAAATAATAAGTCTCATCAAGAGCTTGGTTACCATGTTTATAGGGAAATAGTTGAACTGACATTACCAATACTGTCTATCAAAAAAAGGTAATGACTTGAGATTTTATAAAAAGAACAAGGGGTCTCATCAAGAGCCAGCTTGATCAGTTTAATTACAACCAAAGAATGACATTGTCAATATTTGGTTACCAAGAAAAGACAATGGCTTTTAAGTAAATAAAAGTACAATAGAAAATATCTATAGAAAAGAAAACAAGTTCCAAAAGAGATCAAGTATATAAAATTGAACTTATGTTTGAAAGTTATAAGAATCACTGGATGGGACAATGAATCATTGATGGGTAAAAGTTAACCCTACCAAAAGCTTAAATTTCTTATTGGATCAGAGGCTCTACTTGTGATAAAAGAGTATATATTTATAAAGATAATATGAAAGAGCCACCTACTTCATCTTTTTTAACTTAGTAAAGACTGATATAGATATTCATACTTTCATTTTTAAAAGAGTAATTCTTATGAATTATAATTTAGACATATTTTATTGCTAGTGAGATATTATTTATTGAAATTCATTCGTGCAGCTATTTTTATTTCAAAAACATTTTTAGAAATTAAAAAAAAACTAATCAGAGATAGTTGGTTCTCCCAAGTGAATCACAAATTATTGTACTATACAACACCCCCCATTTACTTTCACTAAATGGGGATCCTTGAAAATAAATAGAAAATTTATAAGCTTGATTTTATCTTACCCTAAGTCTAAATATTTAAGGAAATAATTTTTTCTTTCGCTTTTCGTTTTGATTCCTTAGCGCTCATTGCAAATCAATAAGTTAAAACATAATAAAGCGTTGTGAATTGCGATATGCACTATAACCTTTTTCTATTCATATATAATTTCCGTTTCAAATTCTTTAAACACCCCTTTAAAAAGATATCACATTGCACCTTTAAAAAAAATCAATTTATAGCAATTAGGTAAATATTGTGATGGATCGGACTCGGTGAATCAATAAAAGAAAAAATCACAAAACTTTGAGGATCCGGTTAAGTGCATCAGCATGATTCCTTAATGCACTTTGCATTTCGTAGTGAATAACAAAATGTAAGTTTTATTACCGTATGAAAATTTTGGTCTGCGATTTGCGCAGATCGCATTTTGCGAAATTCATTGGTGATGGAAAACATAACTAATAGTAACTGTTTAGAGTTGCGATATGCGATAATTGATACTTACTACTCAAGTGTGTGAAATGATTCATATCTAATTAATCGGATATAATATCTAACATCTTAAATTGATAGAATGGACATATTACGTAAAGGTGTGTAAGAGATTTGATAGGAATAATTATTGGTGATTAACGACATTTAATGGGAGTAAGGTTCGAAAGATTGATATCTACTTCAAGCGTCTTTTGAATGATTGAACACTGGAAATTTTATTATATTTTTTTATATCTATCCTTCTCTCCATTTATCTTAGATCTAAGTTTACTCTATTCACTTGAATTCAGGAAACCGTCTAACGGAGTAAGAGTAACTAGAATGACAAAGAAAGGTAAGGAAATTTTCCAAACATCAGCTGTTGAAAACTCGGACATGTCTCCATTATTCTCAGACCTGCAACAAGGATTGCAGTAGTTCCTCATTGGAGGAAATGTACCAACTCTTCGAGGATGAATAGCCAATGGTAATAACCAAAATAGCTACAGAAGACACATCAGTTTCCTCAGACCCATCCTACTTTGACATTGCATGCTCATTTCTTCACAAAGTAGCAATGAGGCCAAATATTCTCCCCTACACAAATATGGTAAAGTGGGTAATTGACCACTTTAACATAGCAGATCATTTTAGAATTAAAAGTTGGAGAATATTGGTTCATTCACTGCAAAATATTTGAGGACAATGTACCACTTACCCATCCCGCTGTAGAACTATGACAAAGATTTTGTCCAAAGCTTCACAAACAAACATACAAACCTGATGAAATTTATAAAGAGATGGAAGGATGACCAAGGCAAGCTGAAACGGGATAAATTCGGTATGTACCCGATAGCACAATTACCCTCCCCTCATTGCTATGTTGCTGGTGTTATGTACATTGTTTGCAAAGCCAGATACTACTAGGTTTTCCGTAGATTGGGTCCCGGTAATTTATGCAAATGAAAATTCTTCAATTATGAATTTGGAAAACATAATATCTGATAATTTGGCCAAAAATATCATGGATTATAGAAGTAAAAGAAGTGTTTCCTCTAGGTCAATGCCCCCCTTTTACATGAGTGCTTATGTTATGGATGCAATTTGATTTTGTTCAAGTTTTCCTACCATGGGATGGAAATGGACAACCCAAGGCCCCACTCCAATCCATATTTACCACAAATCCCTTAGGGAGTCAGATTTTCGTTTACACTTTTATAAAATATGCAATGGATTCATGCTACCTATGCAACAGATTATCTTTAATGATAAATCCCCTAGGATTTCCAAAGAGGCTAGTACAGACATTTTTCTCGTTTCCAGATGGTTTGGCAAAGAGTATTTCACCCATGTCAAAGTTTTCAGGAGTTATGCTTCTCCCCACGTCTTGCCCTATTATGTTCTTGATAAGTTACTTTCTATAGAAATTTCTTACCAACTTGTAGTAAGTGGTATTTCTAAGCAACTAAAAGATGCCAAGAAGGCCATTTGGCCTAATTTCCCTTTGCAGTGTGGTACTTTTTCACTTTTTGATATTGGTCATACATTAAAGGAAGTTTCAAATATTACTTTATTAAATTTGGTTGTAATGCCAAAGAGAACATACGACCCCAATGATGTGATTAATAATTTCACCACAGAGCTTAAATTGAAGCCTTTCTTAAAAGAGATAGATAGATTTGATGATTTCTTTCAAGGCATTGAGAATTTGACATATGTACTAAAAATGCATCCTATCAACTCAATCAAAATTACTTTGAAGCTTTCCAAACATATAGAAATAAGAGGCTGGAAAGAATTCCTTTAGATTTATTGTTTATTAAAGATGTCAATAGACCGAATTCAAGCATTAGCATGGATAATGAAGCCAAAGACATGTCTGAAGATGAATCCCAAGAGAAATATAATCATGAGTCAGGGAAATCACAACATAATTCTCATAATTCGGATCACTCTGATAATGAATTTAAAAATAGGAATGATAGCCTAGATAAAATAATTGATAAAGTAATAAAAGGGATTGAAATGCAAGAGGAAGAAGTAATTAATGGAGCTGGATCATCTTCTCAAGAAATTCAGCATATCCAAAATACACTTGATCAGGCAGAAAAATATTAGCCAAAATATTTGAAGAATGAATGGGAAAATTTTTCCAAGGCACTGCAAACACCACAAACAAATCCTAATACTGATCAATATACATGTTTTCAAGCGTCGGCACATTCTCATAAATTATTGTGAACTGCAATTCTGCTATAGAAAGTACCTGAATTTCATGATCAAGAGATCATTCTGGCCTACCCTACATACCAGATTGTTTTACAGATTGAAGAAATACCTTCACTTGATGTCTTCTACATTCCTAGTCATAAGGTTGTAGTTAAGAGAAGGAAGGGGAGAAGAATGGATGAAATAGTTTATGATCCCATGAATGAATCTGTTGATGTTCTATGGAAGGATCCTCTGGCTGATCCTACTGAACATTTAACCAAGTTATCACAGTTTGCAAGGGCATATGCTACTGCCACTATTGACAAGCCTATTGAATTTCAATTGTTACTGAAGCAAAGAGAAGACAAAGTACAAGAGTTAGAGAGACTGTTAGAGCAAGAAAAGTTTAACTCTAGCAGGAAAATGGAATTGAAAATGTCTCAATTTCAAAAGGATTTTGAAAGATTAACTTTGCAGCATCAGGTGCAACTTACAGAAAAGGAAACACAAATTGAAGCAACAATGAAAAAATTAAAAATCCAGCCTGAAGTAGAGCAATTCATAAAAGAATCACTGGAAATGAATGCAAAGCTAAAGCAGAAAGTGGCTAATAGGAGACTTGCGTGTGAGAAAATTGAAAAGAATATTAATGAGTTCATTAAGTGGCAAGAAGCTAACTCAGGAAAGAAAGCTGACCTAACTTAGATAGATAAATTTCACAAGGAAATTTTATTTAAAGATTGGGAAGTACAGCTGGGACAAGCACATAAGGCAGCAACAAAGACATCAAGATTAACAAATGAAATTAATGAATCTGTTAATGAAAAAATTTTGAAAGACGAGTTTATCAAAGGGTCCACAATTGAAGTGCTCTCAGAAATCAAGCCATTAGAAGCACAGTGGAAACAAAGGACAAAGATGCAGGAGGAAATGATTAAAAAGGTAAATAAGTTTGATCAAGAAAATTACTGGAATTTTCTGATCAAACCTTATCATCGGTGCCTAACCCTATAGTCATTAACTAATTCAACAAAAAGGTCGTGGCCAACACTTTCAAATGCATTATTCAAGGGCTAGATCAGATCAGGAATTTCACAACCAATACAGCTTAAAAATATTCTAGATATTTGTCAGCTTCAAGATCAAATGAATAAGGAGGATCAACACTCGTAGCTCTATTGTTACTTTATTTTCCTAGATTGTAGTTGAAGTTTGCTCTCTATAAGGATGGTTGTTTGAACCTCCTCTATTTTTATGTAATAATCTATTTTTAAACATATTGTAGTTGAGTATTTAAACCCTTCTCATGCATTCAGATAAGGGTCCATAAATTTGTCAAAAACATTTGCAAAGAATGCATTTCTGTAAGTTTGTAAATGCTTTGATGGATTAATGGAATGAAAATCTATTATATTTTGAGATTTGAAGTTGTTTAACTGATGTTACACTATTGTACTCGTTAAATTTCTTGAAAGTGAAGAGGAGCAGAAAACTACTGTCAGTTTATATGAGTAGGACTTTGTATATATGGTACTTCTATTCGTTATATTAATTTTTTCTTTCTAGATTGACAGTTATCTTTTTACTTACATTAAATATTTGAACCATTATCATAAATGAATGTTAAATGCACTTCTCTATTGATATTTGTGTATGATTTATTATCTTATATATAATCACACATATAAATGCGATATACATTTCATAATTTTTTTAATCAAACTATTTTGTTAAAAGAATTATCTTTACATAATTTTCATATATTTCAATTGTTAAATAATCTTCATTATTAATAGTTGGAAGATATCTTCTAGATCGAGTAAAGGAAGAAACACCCAGGTATATAATAGAATAGATAGTTTTAGATAAATGCATATGATATATTAAAATCATTTCCCATTGCATGTTATATAAACAAAAACACACCCCAAAATAATTCTTATTGGGAAATGGATCCCTTTATCCCTAGTCGGAGCCACCACACCAAACGAAAAAGGACTTGCTCTAAGGTCTGAACTAGGTGGTTTTCCCCCATGTTGTGGCAACGAAATTCCGAGGCCCCAAAAAAACCTTGGTTAAAAATCCATGTAAAAATATATAATACCATGATTGATGGGACACTTATTCCAAGTTAAATGGTGGGAAAAACATCCTAGCGGGTGTTCACTTTGGTTTATTATGGCGGGCAATGGAAATGGAAAAGGAATTGGAAAGACACGAGGCATTAATTTGATTTTATTTATGAAAATAATGGAAATTGAGAGAAAAGGAAGTTGAAAAGTCACAGGTTGCATGTAGGGAGGAAAATGAAGAAAACAGAGGCCTCATCTATAAAAAGGCTACTGAGGATCAGTTGGAAAGATTTTGGCTCAAGCTTTTGTTTGGTTCAATTTTGGAGCTCTCATTACTCTCTCTCTCTCTCATACTCTTAGAGAGTGTGGATACTTGGTGATTTGGAGAAAGAAGGAAAATGAAGAACAAGAATGCACAAGCGAACATCGAGATCAGTAGCTATAGTGGGATTTTATTGTAGGTATTGAGTTGAATGTATTTTTCCTCACTAGTTTTGGCATGCATGGTGTATGCATGTGGATTTTCCTAGCCTTGTAATTTCCTAGATAGCCATGGTGTTGTGGGTTTATTTCCATTGATTATTTTCTGGTTGGTTCTCATGATTCCTTTAGTTGTTGGGTTGAGTTATTAGTTCCTGGAGCCTTGGGTTGATAAACACTCTAAGGCCCAGTGTACAGTTGTTGGGTTGAGTTACTACACATGTATCCTTCGTTGGACAAACACACTGGAGCCCTAGGCGGGTTGAGTTACTAGTCCTTGAGCCTTGTTTAGAAAAATTCTTTGGAGCCTAGAAATAATTGGGGTTGAGTTTCTAGTCCTGGAGCCTTGGTTGGAACAACACTCTAGAGCCTTGGAACAACTTGGATAGAGACCAATCTATGATGGTTGTGATGTCCGACTGTGAGGTGGAATAATTGGTTGAGGGTTGAGGTGGTTTGGCCTCTAGAATCCCTCGATTGATTGTGATTGATGTGTTTAATGAAATCCCACATTCATGCTTGTAATATGGCACGGGAGTGATTGGTTGAAGTAAAATTTGGCTTAGCCAATTTATGGTCGGGTGGAACGTGGAAGTCCCATCTCCGGTTGGTTTTTACATTTAGTAATTAAGAGCTCATTCCTATGGTATTTGGTATGAAAATGTACTGGTTATTATGTGGATTATATTGTTGTTTTATCCATTGTATTTATGTTGTTATTATGTTGGTTATAATCATGTATTCTGCCAGTGATGGTGCATGGTTCTCTCCATGTTTTTACTTGTAAATGAATGCACAATGTATCTATGGCTAAATAGATTGTATTTCAACTAATGATGTGAGGTATCAATGATTCTTAGTGATTCTCAGATAAGTATGAGACCCTTATGCTTAGATATGTTGTTTACACATGTAGATTCAATGTTTGTGACATGTTTGACAAAATTATTGTCATGAATAGGAGGGGTTTGGATGAGTTCTTGTTGATGTGATTTATTCCATATCATTTTCCTAATGTTATTTATCATCCCCTAATTTTTCATGAAGTTCAAGGCAGTGACCGAGGCTCTGGGCCTAAAAAGGTGGCTCAAATCCTGTAGTTGCAGGTACAGAACTGGGCATTTGGGGCCCTAGCCACAAGCATGCAGTGTTTTTCCTAGGGCTATAGCCTCCTAGTTGCAGGTACTTAGTCTTATTCCTATTTGCATCTATTGCTCAAAACGGTCAAATTGTAAGTGTGACCCACGGGAAAGAGGCCTGAATGGTTGGTTTGCCTCCTTGGGGTGTTGTTGATGTTGTACAAGGTCTTTTGGATCTGTTTCCATCTGTTCCACTTCCTTAAGGTCACCTAGGAGGTTGAATCTCATTATAGTGGCCTATCGTCACATTTTTACCTTGGTTGGTCGGTTACTTGGGTATATGTGCGAGGAGGGTGTCCCTCTTTTTGCATGTATGCTAAAGGATAAAATTGTCTTCTTAATGCAACCATAAAATCATTCCAAGAAGTTATAATTTTACCTCTTTTATTGAGACCCTCTTGAGTATTTTCTTCCCACCAAATGAGTGTTGCACTTTCCAACCTTAGAGAAGAAAATTGAATCTTTCTCTCATCATATTTTATCCTTTGTATCATGCAATACACTTCAATCTAACAAACCCAATTATTTAATTTCTCGGCATTTACCTATCCATTATACATAGGCAATTCAAAATTTATGTCAAGTTTTAACAAAGGAGTTTTACCATGTCCCTTTGGAGAATGTGGAGGTGTTTGTGAAGGGGTTGATGTAGAATAAGACGAGGGTGAACATGAAGGTGAAGATAAAGGTGGGTAAAGGTGATTTTTCACTATTCCCTCCATCCCATTTTGGAGGTTTGTCTCCATTTAATCCATTTCCCTTTGGAGGATTTGAGCTCTCTCCTTGCAACCTTGAGTTCCTTTCCTCATAAATAACTTTCACCATTTCAGTCATTTCAAAGAATGCTTTTCTGAAAGTCTTCTCATCCTCAGACATATTGTCAAGGCCTCCTTCATTTGCCATGATTGGTGAGGCTTTGGATGGAACTTGAGGTGAAACTTGAGGTGAAACTTGTGGTAAATGTGCTCTCCTTGAACTAGCTTGAGGACTTGTTCCCACAATATTTCCTTCTCTTCTTTTGAGCTTCAACCTTGTAAGCATCAGAAAAAACTTGCAACAGAATTAAACCTTCAAAACAATCAAAGAACCATAGCTCTGATACAAAACTAATCTGTATTTGAAAACTTGAAAGTTCGATAAAATGTACAAGTAAATTTTTATGTATTTAGGAAAATAGTAAATTTGCAAAGAACATAAACTAATGGTTTTTAACTCATTTTGCAAAATTAACACATAAACAATAATTCCATAAAGAGAAACATAAGACGAAAAAATGATGAAGGAGCTCACCCCTCCTGGGCTACATCTCCTGGACCAGCTTCCAATGTTGGAAACCTTTCATTAAGTGTTAAAATATGTGATTACATTGATTTTCAATGCTTAGAATGTAAAAATAGTGTCTCCAATGGCTTTAGATTAGTCAAAAACCCCAATATGGGCTCTTGTTAGGCTCAATTTTGAAAAAAATTGAAGAAGTTATGCTCTAGAGAAGTTTTGTTACTAACTAGTCTACAAACTGCATTGATCTACTAACCATTCTACGAATCCGCCATTTTTGGAACCACCAGGAGATAATTTTACGCAGTGCCAGTGAGATTCGCGCCAGATTGGGTACAAAATGCCAATCCGTTTAATTTCCCAATGAACCCCATGAGCGGAGATATTGGGACACGTGCCCTCATCTTTTTCGTTGGATCCGGGTCGGGCCATACCTGCGCCAACTATTAACTCTGCTCTAATTGTGCTTGATTTCTGTGGTCACCTCGATGTGGATTGGTTACATGCCATAAAATTCGCGCCTGAACTACGTTTGAACTGTTGTTTGGTTATAAGCCATTGTGGTATGTTAATTATGTGCCCAAGCTATGGTAGTGTTGTATTAACCGGGGCTTTGGGTCGAGTTAGGCTCGAGACCTCGACGCCCTTACCTGCGGTCTCGTGTGTATGGGGTGACCGGGGACCAGGGCTTAACCCTGGCCCGATCCCCTAACCGCCATAACAATAAAATTTAAATACAACTTCGAGTTTATTCTCGTTCTATAATTTTAATATTGGCAAGAATAATGACAAAATGACAACATCAAACCACTTTGGAGCCTAGGATCTAGCCCTCCTAGACTTAGAGAGGGACCTCTCTGTAATATTTAGCTTTTTCTTATAATGTTTTCTAATATTATGCTAGTTAAACTGATTGTGAATGCTGCTTTTTGATTGACAGTTTTGGTTGGATTAAGGGATCTCTTTACACTATTTCCATTGGCCTATGGAGTCAACACAAGATGGGTTGTTGCATCAATTTTTCCAGATCAATTGCAAGACAAGCTAACTGTATTTACTGGATCTTTATAACAGAGGGAATTGTGGGATGAAGAAAAGTGATTTTAGTAGTGGCTTAAAAGAAGTTAAGTATTCTTAAAACAGACTTCAGAAGAAAAACACTTAAATTGTAAACACAGCTAGACTTAAGGTGTTCTCTGCAGCAAATCTTAATCCTCATATTTCTATTTTACAATTAGAATTTAAATGATACATTGAAAGAGATAACAGTGGAAAACATTAAACATATTAAAGAAATGACATCACTAGGAAAATACAGCACAAGAATCTTGCAAAATGGTATTTTATTATCGATGCTCCAGCTCCAAAATTACAATGATCCAACAAAAAAAAGCTTACAATCTAGGGTCCAACCACTAATACTGAATAGAAATGTAGTTTTTAAACTAATTCCTAGTGATTGTCATATCTACATGGGCAATCTACTATTTATTACGATGATAACTGAAAATTGACAAATGTGACCACCACGTGGACACATTAAAATAGATGTGACAAGTGGCTACAATCTCCATGAAGTCGTTATTGAGTATTGCAGACGATTGTTGTGCTCACAGATCTGAGGCTGATATGTTGAACTGATACACTGGTTTGCAAAATTAATTAATGAGTTGAGATGGTTGTTCCGTTGATGTGTTGAACTGTCATCCTTCTTGGTAGTCACATAACTTATCCCATTATTGGAATATTGATTCTAATTCGCTTCTTGTAGATTTCATCGGTCTCTGTGTATTTCATGAATGTTTGCCTCAACTGGAAGATATGCTTGATCTCATGTTGAATATACAAATAATTGTCCATGGCCTCTAAGAAGGCTCTTCTAGTCATTGAACCTTTGATTCCTGCAAATTTGGTAGTATCTTTGGCAATCTCCTTCAATTTCTTGACATAATATGATCTTTGCATGAGCTTATCATTTATCATAAAAAGAGCAGGGATTCCTGTTTTGATGAATGGTTCGAGTCTATTGAAGAATCTGCTGACACCAAACTGCAACTGATGACATTTTTCTTCCACCTGTGGAACCAAACTATTTTTGTTCAACACCTTCTTGACTTATTAGATGGTTGTTGTCCTATCCTCCACTCCAAGTGGTTCCAATTCAAAATTTCTCTTGGAATTCAAGAACTTGATGATATTGTTTTCAGTTTCAGGCATTCCTATCAGCTCTCTGTTTTCCTTGTCTATGGAAATACTCACTAATCCAATCCGATCTCTCTGTTCAAAAATTATTTGGATGGAGGGCCATATCTCATTCAGAAACTCAATAATACTAGTCCAAATAATTTCCTTGGCCTAGCCAATAGTCTGTCCAATTTGAGTTTCACTCTCTGCCTTGATTAATTTTTGAATATGCTTCTAAGCCCTCTGTATCTCAATCTCATGGGCATTGTCTGATATTTTCTTTAAATCCAATAGATTGTTGATTTATGCTTCAAGCTTTTTAATCTCCGTTGTTTGGAGGGCCATGTTTTCCATATATTTTTCTAACTGCTCTGCACTAGCTAATGTGTCTATTCTTGATGGAGTTGTTGTAGCAATAAATGCAATTGGGACACCCTCGAATGGAACAATGGCCATTTCTGCTTTCTCTTTTTATTTCACTAGTTTCTCCATTTTTGTCTCCATTTGTTTTAACTGTGCAGAATTCTTCATGATAAATTTCAACGTCTCAGCCCTCTATGCTTCATTTTCTTCAATGTCCTTTGTCAAAGGGTCTTCAGTTGCAGACAGTTTGAGCTGTTTCCTGAGGGCTGCTATATCAACATTCCTTTTCTTTAATATTTCTTCTATTGCATCCACATTGATTGGGTCATACCCAATCTTTATCACTAAGTCCTCCAGATATTTAATTCTATAATATTTGGCTAGAGAAGGAAACTTCTCCATATTTCTCTGAGATTGGAAGTTAGCTAAAGATACCTGTAGTTTGGATAAGCTCATGGTAGTGCTGGTCAAAGTGGAGGAAATCATTTCTCCAATTTGCTTATGCATCTCCATCTGATCTATTGGATGGATATCTTGTACATCAAACTCAAATGAAATGTGCTTGTAGTCTGCAGGTGCTTTGGGCTGAGAGATCTGTGCTTGTAAGAAGGCCATTATCATTTTCCCTTTCTTTGAATCAAAGGCTGATAAAAGACTACTATGTGTACTGCTTGTTTGCTTTTAGAACTGATTGTAGGTGCTCGTGTTGAGAATTTCATTCTTCCTTTTGATCTCTCTGAATGTATCAAATATGTCTTCCTTCTTCCCCCCTGTGGTCTATATCCATGTGGAATCTATCTCTTTTTATATATTTCATCTTAAATTCTCTGCTTGATGTATCAGTCTCCATATCAGACTGATCATATCTTGTCCTCTCCCCTATTGTTTCTTTCTTTGGTTATTTTCCTTCGTCTTCTTTGTTTGTTGTAGTCTTCTTCCTATGAAGTGGGGGTTTGAATACTAGACGTGGAGATCCCCTATTCTTTAGATTCTTGCAGTGCATTTGCTACCCACTCTACTTGATTAATGTATTGTTCCATCTCAGGCCTGTTTCTGTGAATGTATGGGGTTGAATTTTTCTCCACCCTTTTCTTGGAGATGATCCCCAATGGGTCATAAGACCAGGTAAAACTGTGACTGAATTTCATCTACTTCAATAGCTTATCGGCCTCCTTCCCTGATGCTCTGCTATAACAAATAAAAGGGCCAATTTGGGACTTAATCCTAAATTGGGATTTCTTCTTGGAAGAAACAAGGTGGATTTCATCTGCATTGATCATTTGTCTTATGTATTCCAAGGAAAAGATCCTCATGGGGAGGAACTTTGGCAGCTTGTAGGGGGCCAACTCACACCAATATATTCTAATCTCAATATAATTTTGGTACAAGTACCAATCTCCTATCCTCAATTGATTTGTCAGCTGCATAATCTTCTTGATTTACTCATTTATCCTTGGCTCTGTTGTATTGCTGAGTATATTGATTGCTAGATGTACAAATGAATCCACAAAACTCTTGTATGTATAATTCTTTTGCTCTCTCATTAGCAAAGTAGTCCAAAAGATGATTGATTGAGGCTGAGAGTCATCATTAAGATTTTTCATTTCGAACTAGAATCTGTTGGCCTGAAAATAAAAAAACATGTATACCAAAACTGAAGTGTATTTGAACACCTCCTCTATATGAAACTTTAAGAATTGATCAAGGATGGCATCAACAAGGAACCAGGAAAAATTGAACATGATTGAAGGCTTAGAATCTGAAGAAAGAATGGAAATCAAACCTATTATGGTCTCATCTAGCCACTGAACTGTATGATACCCTAGAAAATATGACAAGACAGTAACAATATGTTGGGTCATATTAGGGAAAGTAGATGAAGTATATGGAAGATTATTTTTGGGCATTGGGGAATCAGTGAACATGAAGAGTTCTAAAGTTTTAGCTCTATTGGAAAAGTCCAGATTTTGATATAATTCTCTAAGAGCTTCATAAGAGAAAGAGATGGATTCTTCAACAGTGGGGGCCTGCTTCATCTGCTAGATTAAATAGGCATTGATAGTAAAAAAAAACCTCTCCTGTTGGGGTGACTACAGCTCTTTAATTTATGTCATAATAGGCATGGAATTTCCTAATGAATTTAGGACAACTATGGGTCTTTAGGAAAATGTAATATGGAAATTTGGTTTCCCATAATCCTGTGTCATCAACCTCATCTAGCAATTTATCATCAAGCTAGCAATAGATATCAAATAAATCAAAGTCTAACTTTGTCTCGTGGATCTTATAATCTCTATCGGCTAAAGCCACATGATCCATGTCTACCTAAGGGTAAACCATAGGATTGAAGGGATGTTGATCCTTCTTTGGAGGTATTCTGTAATCTGTGAATAATTTGACTGTTTTTTACTGCTTGCAGAGTAGAATGGGAGCAAAGAAACAGATAATTTAGAAAGGGAAATGATCTAGATCAGAAATGGGGAAGGGAAATATTGGAAAGGGATAATAGAAAAGCTCTGATTGATCCTGTAAATCACTGAACGTTTTTTTGCGCTTGTATTTTGCTGAAATCCTTCACAAATCAATCACCTACAATAATTGAATGCATTAACAGTGGCAAACCTTACCACAGGTGATGAATTTCGGTTTTATAGCGTGATTAGGCGACCATTTGATATGGCGCGGGCCCGTTGGGAAACGGCCTAAGCCATTAATGGTATAACGGGTTTGTGGCGAGAGCAGATTTGATTGTACGGGGGGACATGCAAGAGCTTAGGTGGCTAAGTCAGCATTTAATGGGGCGAATTCCAATGGAGGTGACATGTAGCTTAGAGGCTGAATACCATTCATTTTGGACCCCCCATTCCGACGTTAATGTTTAGACGCTGGTTGGGGGGGGGGGGGAGAAAAGATATGTGGGCTGTCGAATGAAGTGGAGATTTACGGAGATGATGAGAAGATGGGGGGTGTTTAATGCGATGGGATGAACGATTAGATGGTGGGGTCGGGGAGAGTTAATGGGTAGCGGGGGCATAGTTTAGGACTTAGGATATGGGAAATATAATTTTTCGGGAGTTAGAATATAAATCATAATATAAAGTATGTCACAAAGTCTTTATATGAATTTTATTTCCTGAACTTTTGTATAAAACACCTTTATCCAAACTTTAGAATAGAACACCCTCTGTTCTTTGATTTTTTCCCTTTTGTTCAAGAATACATGAAATCTTTAGGAAAAACCTTTGGAGTAAATTTCATATTCTTTCCATTCTTTATTCTCTTCATGTCTACCTACCCATGTCAATTATGACTCACCCGAAGGCAATTTAGCCCATAACCAAAATTTGATGCACCGTTGGGAGGCCACGTGGCTACCCTCCATTGGCCCACGTGACCTCCATTAATTGGACCACATAAACACAACAATTGACCATTCAAATCATAGCAACAACAAACCAATACAGAGAGGCCACTTCACAGCCTACAATTGGCCCAATAAACACAATCAAAACTCGATATCGTATATACCGTATAGTTTTGGAGCGATTCAAGTTGGATTCTAGGCGACGAGATTCAAGGTTTTCAAACAGTTTCGAGCATTTTCGAGCACTTTTGAATACTTTGAATTTTGATCAATTTACTGATCCACTAAATCAATTGATATTGAAGGTAGAAGCGGTATAGTCTCTATATTCCCTTGTAGCTTTGGGAAATCGGTGTTGCATATAGAAGAGAAGGCACTAGGTGCTTGTTGGGTTTGGAAACCAATCCAGTGTGTGCATGGAAAGAAAAAATAAAAAGAGCAGAAGAAAAAAACAATGTGAAGGAAAGCATGGAAAATTCCCGGTTCGAGTGGTTGGAACTAGTTTCAAGAGAGTTTGTAACAACAACAAAAGGAATTGGAACACACAACAGTATTTTGGCAAAGCACTTCAGAAGCAGGGCCATTGTGGGACACTAGTACCCAATAGTGTCCATTATATTCCATAAGCATGTTATGACCAGTATGATGGTTTCGAGGTAGGGATATGCCTTGGTTTTTGAGAAATTTATATAACATATAAATTTTACATCTCTCTATATAAAAATATTTTTTTATTTTTAACTTTATTAAAACTATGATAATATATATCGTTATATATGAGCTTCGCATTTTTCTTTGACATATACATATTTTTTAATTTAATTTAATAATATGATATGCATAGCATTGACTATAAATAAATAAATATATAGCTTAGACAAAATATATTGTAAAATATCAAGTTCTTATATGCTTATTAATTAAATTTAATTATGAAAAATTGAAATATAATGGTTATGACTTTGAACCATTATTTCAATTTATATGATAAAATTGATCTAAATTTATATCTACTATTTATTTTTTTATATTTTACATCTTTATATATAGAAATATTCTTATTTCTAACTATATACTTATTGATTTAAGTATGAGGGGTTTCTGCAGTGCATTATATTAGATATCATTTTTTGGGATTCAACTACGTTTTGTAAGTCATTCATGTATGACCATTTCCATGAGAGGTAGTCGTAACTGACTAATTTCTCATGATTTTTGAATAGTTCACTTAACACTCATTGTAGTGTGTTAAGTGGACTATTCAAAAATCACGAGAAATTAGTCAGTTACGACTACCTCTCATGGAAATGGTCATACATGAATGACTTACTTAACATAGTTGAATCCCAAAAAAAAATATCTAATATATATTTATTAATTACTCACATGGGGGGTTTTGCACACAAGAGGGTGGGGGTGAGGGGACATGGCAACACACCACCCTATCTAGTTATGAAGGCTTTAGCTTAACACAAGGAGAACTATTGTCTCGGTGCCATGCATATTAATCCCGGCCCCCATCGCTTATACCCCCATTACATCAACCTCACTTGGCTTGTTAGCTCTCAACCTAATCGCCCAAGCTTCTCCCATGCGACTATACAAGCAATTTAACCTCCAAAAATGGCATTAAATTCCTTTTTCATGGTAATTCCTTAATTTTGTTGGTCAAAGATGCAAGGTATCTAGGTTAAATAAGATCCCCACAAATAAACCAATAAATCCTTCGTCTATTTCATATACACTCACACATTCGCATAAAAATGCCAGTAACTTCAACGTAAAATATACAAATCAAAAGACAGCTTATTCAAATAAAATGCAGATATTAATAACGTAAAATAAATCTTCGGCCACATATTACAATGGAGAGCTTCTCTCAGCTCTTGGCCCTTTACAAAAGTTCTCCAAACATTCCTCACATCACACTCTCTCTTAGCTTACTTTCTTCCTTACACAACTCCCTTATTTATACATAAATATGGATTTAATCCATTCCAAAAATTCTCAACTAAATCTAATTTAGATTCATTCTAGGTGTGGACTCAACAAAGTCCAGTACATAGAATTCCTACTCCCTAAATTTTCTACCTAATTCTATTTCACTCATATCTTTTTAATTATTAAAAGAATATATAAAAAAAAATCCTCACCTTTTCTCTTAATTTATTAAAATAAACAATTTAATTAATAAAATAATTAAAATGTTTCACCCCCCTATTAAATAATTAAATAATGAAAAATTGAGCTTGATGCTCTTGCATTAGACTCCCAAGGTTGAAATTAACCATGATCGCCTGATCATGTGTTTCGGGTCTTTGTCTTCCTGGATCCCATATCTTGTGCTACAATTATCCATTTGTTGTTGCTTCTGTCTATTGTTCTTCTCCAGGTCTCCACACTTTATGTTGCATCACCCCACTGGCTATGCTTTCACAATCTTCTGTTGTCTTCCTCTTGCTGCTTCTTCTTTGTTTTACTGCTGCTAGCTTCTTCCGAGATACTTTCATTATTATCCGCCTTATCAGTGCAATTTCTATGTTCAATAGATCTCCTCCAGCATATGCAATAAAACCTGTACTCACAAAATACTTATTAAAATAAAAAACATAAGGCCTCAGTGCCTCTTTCTCTTCTGGCAACATTTCAGTATGCTGCTCGGATTTCTTCTTCCATCAGCACATCAGTATGTTGATTTAAATCCTCCATGAGACTATCAGCGAGTCCCTCCTCCATATCATCTGTTTCAAGAATGTCTCCCTGTTCTGGTTCACAATAATGAACTACTTCGAATCGCTGAATCTTTCCTACCTCCTTACTTTTTGTTTTTTGATTATTATTCAGAACAATTTCTTTGTCTTTCTTTTTCAATAACTCACCCTGAGTATAGATCCTCTGCTTTTCCAACTCTCTTCTCTAAAGATCTAATTTTCTATATAACTTAACAATCTCAATTGAGGTAGAACCTGGAAACCTTACACTACTTTCCATACCTTCATTTGTTGTTTACCAATCATCAGATGGTCCTTCTTCCTCTGCTTCAATATTATACTGAATATTTCCATGAGACCCCTCTGTCTTCATTTCTTTTTGAGATGTTTCTATCTCAGCATCATTCTAAATAGATTTCAGATTCAAATCTTCTTCTTTAACAAACTTCAAATTTTGTTCAACACCTTGTGATGTACCTCCTTGGAATTTTTCTTCAGCATTTCTACTTTTTCCTGTTCCATAACAGCTTCGACTTGCTGTCTTACCCCAAATAAGAATTCATTTATGATTTCTTCATGTTTTAACCAATCAACAATTTCCTTCTCTGAAAGGAATTCTCTACCAAAATTTACCTCAAGAGTTTCATTCTCCTTTGTGACAGTTCCATCAAACTACTCACTGTCTTCCGCACATCCTGCAAACATACATAAACTGTGAGAAAAAATGTAAGGCTTCATGGTCTCATATGTTTCTCTCGCCAACACATCTTCAGATGCTTCTAAACTATCCCAATAGTTCATGAGATCTTCCTCACTGATCTCTTCACCCAGAATTGCACCATGTTCCGGGCCACAAATGGAAACACCCATTTTTAACTCAGCCTCTCTCAGTTCTTCACAACTCAACATCTGCTCGAGCTTCCTTAGCTCTTCCATCAACTGTATGTTTACTTGCTTTTCCCTCTTTGCATGTAGCTTCTGCCACTTCACCTTCTTTCTCATGGTCCAACCATGTGTCTGGGTTTTCACATTTTCCTGCAACAACTTCATTAAAAATTCAAGGTGAATTGTTATCTCAGCCTTCTCCTACTCATACTCTTCATCCGTCAACTGTTTAAATATTCCACTTACCTTGGCATTTTCCTTCTTCTCCCCTCTGCTATGGTCTTCATCAGATCTTCGGAAATGATTATCAACAGTCATCTTCCCTTTCTTTGTGAACTGCATCTGTTCACGTGTGGACTTCATTTAATCCACTTCTCAGCAATCCTTCACACTTGCCATTCATCAAAATGAAAGTTCTCCTCCTGCGCTTGGCTTCTCTTGGTTCTCTGTCTTGGAACCAATCTCTGGCAACCCTCTTGCTGCAAACAACACTTTAGTAATTCATGTGTTACAATAACCAATTCTTTGGGTGTCGGGCTCTGTCGATCATGCACCAAATTACATTCAGACTTTGGACTTATCTTATGACTCTTTGACTTCAAACTTACACCAATTTTTCATTTTGGATGAAAATACTCAATGTCAATTCAAACTATCCAAACTTTCATTTGACTCTAACATTTGTTTTCACTTCAAGCTTTGTCCCAATAACAATGATAGTGGATATTTTGACTTAATTGAAGTTATACAATTCTTCAATAAACATACACCCCTAATACATTTAGGATGTAAATCTTCACCCTCTTTCATACTTCATTCTTATGAAAAATCATCAATTTTCCTTATCATTTCACATGATACTGAAGTCTTTAGTCAAATTGCAATTCAGGTTTTCCAAGATTTATTTTAAGGTGAAAATAAATAAACCATTCAATCTTCAATGTTAAAAAATACATTCCTGAAGTATCATACCTCATGCTCTTGTTAAGGTTATTAATAAACTTTTCTTTCTGCAAATTCAACCCTCTGGTTTCCATTCTTCTGTGCCATCTTTGTCACTGTCAATACTTGCATGCTCACAATTTCATCACCTTAATGCAAACATTTCTTTGCACTTATATACACCATGCAACATCACTTCACACTTCTTCACTAGTGTACATAGAACAAGCAACTTCTTCGATGAATGATGTACAACTCGTACATTGTGTTCATCCTGAATATCACCTCCTTAAATGTCGTCACATGATGGTAAAAACAAAGGTTTACAACATCAAGCAATTATATTTCCAATCACCAATCAAAAGAATTCTTATTTTCCCAACTACAGGCTTTGTCCAAAATAACATAACCAAAACTGTGAAGAATCCACATTATGCATAATAAATCATCACACTATGCATAATAAACCTCCTCAAATAAACATGCATATTTCTCTTTATGTCATCCAGGATTAGCACATTTTCATTCATTTTCCATTCAATTTTACCTTAGCATCTGCAACAGTAGTAGGCTTCCCTGCTGCCACTTACCTCACCAATCCTCTCTCTTGACTTGGTCTTTGGCAAGCACCGGTTCTCTATTCTCTGGAACCTCTTTAAGCATCTCTCTATTCTCTCTAGACTTCAACTCACGTGCACACCACTGTCCTTCTTATCCAATCTCTGTTGGAATTCTTCAAGGTTCTGCCCATGCTTTGCTTTCATTCAAAAACTATTTCTAGTCTCTTTCAACAGTACTTTTAAAACTATGATCTTTGTTTGCTGAGATCTTCACCAGTCTGCAACCTATAATCTGCAAATATCATCTTAAAACCAGAGTTAAAATAAAACATATCATCTCACCTTCAAGATATCTATGTGATCTTGTTCCATCTCTCATCTGCACTGTATCTCCATGTGCGATCATCTTTCGGATTCAAAGTCCGATCTCCTTTTAATTTCTTTGTCAAACATGTATTATCTGCAATTCTCAAAAAAATCTGAATTTTCAAAAAGAGCTATTGCCAACTACAAGCCTTGATTCAAATTGGCACCACCAAGACTGCTAAGAATCCACACTATACAAGATAAACCCTCTACAACAGCTCCTGCTTTGGAAAATTATTTTCACATTTAATTTAAGATTACCCACTTCTATGAATGCCTAGGCTTATCTTCATTCCCAAAGGAATTGATTAACTTTTTAATCTATCATTGCATTTTCATTACAAACATTCTCTTATCTACGCTATTCCATTAATACGGTTGTTAGATCCGCATGGAATACTTGCAACTATGCATCACCACAAGTACTGCATTTAAACCACTACTGGGAAAATGAAAGATTTCATATTACACCGCACAAGTTGAATGTTGACTCGCACTATTTATAAACAATGAATAGCGCAAATCATCAAAAAATGAATAACGAAAATCATTCAACTTCCACTTACCCTCTTTGCAACCATGTTTTTATCTATATAACGCAAACCATCAATCCATATCTCCGTTTGAGAATAGTCACTAACCCACCTACGCAACCATTCTACCTTACTGTGTTACCACTGCACTTGTGTGATACTGTTTAGGCACGAAACTGCTTTCATATGGTGACTTGACCACTTCCAAACGCAACCCACTAGGATGGCTTCCACACACGAACCCATCAATCGATTGCAGATCGAACACATAGGACTCACCCCAGCGTTAATGCTGATGCCTGAAGTATTTAGTAATGAGCCATCGATTGGCAAGGTCGATGCTGCCTTTCAAAATCTGCGTCGTTCCCAATTTTCCACAGAGTGAAACTCAATTTGTGATTGCCTGCGCATTGTCTAGTTGTTCTTCAAGACAAGCGTGCTACCCTTCATCTTAACGTTGCTCCAATGTATTTCTCAGAATATGCAGAGTTGAACTCAGTTTCTGGATCCGCTGCTATGTGGTGGTATTTTATTTACATAATTTGATTTGATTTTTTGTTCATCCAGTCCTCTGTTAAATGGTCTACTAACTCTGTTGCCCGCAATTGTGCCTTCCTCTTATGTAAATTTTTCCTGCATTTACAGCTACGCACAAATTCTATGCATAAACAAAATTGTAGATTCAAAACAGGCATCTTTCCCTACTCTGATACCAAATGATGCAAGGTATCTGGGTTAAATCAGATCCCCACATATAAACCAATAAATCCTTTGTCTATTTCATATACACTCACACAGTTGCATAAAAATTGCAGTAACTTCAACGCCAAATATACAAATCAAAAGAGAGCTTATTCAAATAAAATGCAGATATTAATAACGTAAAAGAAATCTTCGGCCACATATTACAATGGAGAGCTTCTCTCAGCTCTTGGCCCTTTACAAAAGTTCTCCAACCATTCCTCACATCACACTCTCTCTTAGCTTATTTTCTTCCTTACACAACTCCCTTATTTATACATAAATATGGATTTAATCCATTCTAAAAATCTCTCCCCACAATTCTCAACTAAATCTAATTTAGATTCATTTTATGTGTGGACTCAACAAAGTCCCGTACATAGAATTCCTACTCCCTAAATTTGCTACCTAATTCTATTTCACTCATATCCTTTTAATTAATAAAAGAATATATAAAAAAAATCTTCACCTTTTCTCTTAATTTATTAAAATAAAAAATTTAATTAATAAAATAATTAAAATGTCTCACCCCCCTATTATATAATTAAATAATGAAAAATTGAGCTTGATGCTCCTGCATCAGTCAATTTGGAAAGTAGGTTATTGAATGCATTAGAGCGATTGCAATGGAAAATCAGGTAGCCTTGATAATTCCATTCCCCCTTAACAGTGATAGCTCATTCGCTGCAAAACATCTCACATTGCTTCATTCTTGCATGCCATGCTCACAAAATTTCATGGCCTCTAGTCATCCAGTTGGGATTAGAGTAAGGGAAATCCAACTTGTTAGCGATCTTTGCTCCACAAAGTTGGAATTTTCCCCTCTTAACCATAACTAGAATTTAGTCGCTTCTGAGGACAAAGCTCTCTGCGTGCACATGTATGTCAAGCCTCGAAGTTGACCAATGCGCTCTACAACTGTGAAATACATATTGATTGGTCAAGTGAATTTTCCCTCGGACAAGTTTACCCTTCTCTCTTCTCGGTTTTGTCTCACATTTTCTTCTCATGGTCTTCATGTTTAGTTAGGTACTTCTCTCAGCCACATGACATCTTTTGCTTTTCTATTAATCTTGAACCCTCTATCTCTCTCGAGTTTTCCCTCCCTCTCATAGTTTATTTTCTCTCACTATGTTCCATTTTTCTAGCATTGATCTTTGTTGACCCCTCCTTAACCACTCTTGTTCGTGGTTGAATCCATTCCTCTATTTGGGACGTGGATGTGGCCCTGCTCAACTTTCTCTAGCCTTTTACTTGGACCTCTTGGTCACTTTTTTGACACACTTCCACCAATTCCTTAGCCTTGCTCCTTTCCCTGTGCAGCTGCCATGCCATGTCAACAAGCCTGAGTTAGAAGGGGTGCAACATACTATCAAGAACAAGATAGTTGTGGCAGTGCACAAATCAACCACGTATTGGAGGAAGCAACAACTATTTTTCGGGAGCTTACATTAGGCCCCATTCAGAAAGAACTCACTCAAGCTTAGAGAGAAGGAACCACCTAGAGGCACCTTCTCTCGAACACTGAGGTACTAGCCAAGTTAGATGATTGGGTGCCTGACACAGGGCATACACATGGGCACTCAATCAATATATGAACACGGTAGACCTGTATTGGCACAGGAAATTTCTTCTTAGTAGAGTTCTAATAGATCAACATGAGCACAAAATGAACCTCTTTTTCTCAATGGAGCATCTACAGTGGCATATGACAACCTTGAATCAAACAATGAAATTAATAGAAAAACATTTCGACATTCCCGGCTAATAATATCTCATCAACTAATAATAAAGAGAAAAAAAATTATATATTTATTAGATTTTTATATATTTATTAATTATATACTATGAAATAGTATAATTACAAATATAAATCATTATTATTTAAATTTAATATACACATTATGATTACTATTTTTATTATTGTTTTTTTTAAATGTAAATATAATGAACGTATGCATTTTACACTCATATGCACTAAACCGTCTATTCCATTTCAATAAAATAATAACGATTATTATCAATAAAAAAAAAAAAATCATTTATTACTTTAACAAACATTCTAAATTAATAAATACCCAACACCATTCTAAATTAATAGATCGTCAACACCATTTTGTTGTGGCCCACACGTGAAATAAATAATGACACATTGATTACAAAATGTAAATTTGAACAAACCGGCCTTTATCAATGCACCTATAAAATGTAAAATTGAACAAACCGCCCTTTATCAATGCACCTGCACCTCCTTCACGGAAGAGAGAGAATTCAAGAAGCAGCATGTTTTTAAAATTCATTTCAATGCACCTGCACCTCCTTCTTTAAAATTCATTTCACTATTAGTTTTTACCTAAATTCATAATTATTCCAGCTACAAACACCCTCTCCTTAGAACTACCTTAGCTAATATACAATGATAAATGGAAACTCTGGCAATATGTTTATGGGAGAGAAGCCAACTTCTTCAAATTGTAAGGAAATACAAAGGGAGCTGTTCCTGTGAAGCTTATATTGGAAATGATATTGTGCACAAGCGATGTGGGATGAAATCCATCGAAGTAGTAATAATGTGAGGAATCAGCACAAACTGAAATACCCTTGTAGCAGAGTCCGAAATTGAGTTTTCCTCCGCAGCAAGCATCATTCCCATTTACAATGCCTGCGCATAAAATCATTGGACTATTACTTCTTTTTATTATAAAATCATACATTACAAACTTTATCAATGTAGATTTAAAAAACTCTAAACTTTAAAATAGAAACTCAAAGAAATGTGAAGTATCTGACCATAATGAGTTGGATTATCATAAATTTTCAATGATGATTCATAGGTATTGGTGTATATAAAATGACTCTCTGAGAGTTTGGCCTGCAGTTTCTTCACTGTGCTCAATAGCTTTTTGTTGTGGGACTGTGCAGTTTCTTGAAGGAATGAGACGCAGTCTCCATTCCAATTTCCATAGAGTTCACGCACAAATGGTGTGCACCCCAAGATTGGAAGTGAAGTCACTGCAAACTTTCTGGCTCCTAGATTATAAAGACTCTGCACATATTCAATAACTGTTCACTATTTTACTTAAAACAAACAACGATAGTTATATTGTTCTAAATTAAATTCTAATAGAAAGGGCATGATAAGCTGCTAATAATTAATTAAATACCTTGAGGTGAGTAGTAAAAGAAGAGATGACAAGTTCTTCAAAGTCCTCAGGGGAATAAAATAAGTATTCAAGATTGCGCGTGAAATAGTAGCTGAAATAGTCGTTGCTTCCCGTTCCTATTAAAAAAATTGCTCTGGAAATGATTGTGGATGCCATGCTCGTGCCAACTTGTCCTTTCAACTTCTTTTTCACACCTCGGAAGTATTTAATCTGACTACCCAGAGACATATGTTGTCCCTGAACTTGTCAAATCCATAAGATAGAAAAATATTAAGAAACCACATTGATACACAAGACAGAAAAATAGTAAGAAAACACATTGATACATAAGATAGAAAATTATTAAGAAAACACATTGATGCAGATCTTCTATTTTCAAATCACAATAGCCTTCTTGTTCAATGCCCATCCACTTATTTTCCATTCAGTAGATAATTATACTGTAGAATGCTTTCTTTTTTCTTCAAATCACAATAGCCTTCTTGTTCAATGCCCATCCACTATTTTTCCATTCAATAGATAATTATACAGTAGAATGCTTTCTTTTTTCTTCAGCCCAAGTTTTCTTCATTCATATTCCTATTCTTATTGTACATTCAAATTATTCAAAAATACATATTCCCATAGACATTTAAATAATCAAAACCCAAAATCTTTGGATTTTTTTCCAACTAAGTTGAGCATAAAAGTCCAAAAACCAGATTTTTTGTTTTTTTTTTCCAACTGAGCATAGGTTGGACTACCTTTATATTGGATGATTCATTATTGGAGGCAAGAAAGATTTATCACCTGCAAGATGTTGTTACCAAGTGATGTTGTCACTGGATTGTAGTCTAGAGTTTAATAATAATAAAAAATATCCTAACATATAGCTTCTACTCTCAACTCCTCTTTTCCATAAAAGTTCAATCTTCAAAATCACCAACTAAATTTGTATCTAAAACCTCAAAAAAATTATCCCTAGATTGACTTCTACCCTCAACTCCTCTTTACCATAAAAACTCAACCTTCAAAATCACCAACTGAATTTGTATCTAAAACCTCAAATGAACCATTGACAAACTTGGTGCCTAACTTTCCAAAGACCCAATTACAGTTAAGATAAACTCATGTATGTCTTTCCAAAACCGCTTAACATCAAGAGATTGGCAACTATAGAACTTTATCTTTCAGTCAAATTACCCAATATTTTAAAGGATTGTGACTTAATCGTGCTCCGGAGCACAAACCCAAGTGCAGAAAAGCTTACTGTAATTTTATTGCTATCCTAAGTAGCACTTCTTCCACTCAATGTAAATAATCTCCCAGTTTTGCGTTAGAAAACTGCAGATAATTACGTAAGATTGCTAGCCTAACTACCACTTCTTCCACTCAATGTAAATAATCTCCCAGATTTGCGTTAGAAAACTGCTGATAATTACGTAAGATACAAAGGATGTTTTTCCTCGGTATAATCAAGATTTAATGTTAAAAATATACTTTCAGATTGTTTTTAAGACAAAATGGACCAAAAGCTCAAATATTATTAGTTATTCAAAATTCGATATGAAAGAAGGGAATAGAGAAGCTTTGGATATATATATTATTTTTGATAAAAATCACATAATACATTACAAATTTCAGATACATAGAAACAACAATATTTACAAGCCAAAAACTCAAAGTATATTAACATATAATCTCTCAACTGAAACTGAGATCACATCACATAACCAATTTAACAAGGAAATGTAGAAATATAAGTCTCTATATTTAACATTTATATAAGTCCCTATATTCAAACAAAAAGGAACCTAAGAATGAGGTGCATGTAAAGTTGAAAATTCTATTAAAAATAAAACAAATAGTTATTTATAAATAATAACTATATTTAAAATTTATGTAGCTGAAAATAATTGGTAAATAGGTGTACTGTTCAGACAAAAAAAATCGGAAGCGTTCCATCTACCTAACCATAAACAATGTTCCAACATTCATGCTACA
Source organism: Pinus albicaulis (assembly GCA_034641835.2). Classification (NCBI taxonomy): domain Eukaryota; kingdom Viridiplantae; phylum Streptophyta; class Pinopsida; order Pinales; family Pinaceae; genus Pinus; species Pinus albicaulis. The sequence goes on along the minus strand of CM076570.1, from coordinate 604,037,654 downwards.
CAATATTTTTCCATAAGTGCCCAGAAATATTAGGACACATTATTGTTTCTCGTTTCTGCAGTTCAGGGCATGTTCAGAATTGTTTTCTGCATTAAGTGAGATCTGAGTTAGTCTAGGGCAATTTTTGGATCCTAATTCTATACAATGCAACGATCATGCAACTTTTCTTTCATGTAACTATCCTAATTCAATAGTTCAACTGAGCTATCACTGAGTAAAAAATTCATGCATCAATGAATTAGAAGCTGCAATGGAAACTATAGGAAATTTTGGAAGAAATTCTGGATAAATCAGAGCATGAGACTTACTTCCAGCTCTCCAGTAGAATCAAGGATGCCAGAGCCACCTGATGCAAAGTTCACTCCATGTTTAATATTATTTCCCATGGCCAAAGCAGGTGGAGGGGATGGCAGCTTTAGCTGTGAAGCTGAAAATTAGAATACCAGAACATTAAGATATCCAGAAATATTCAAAAGAGTGGCTTCAAAATTAGTCAATTTTGATCCCAACAAAAAAAACCTCACCAACAAAGTCTGTAGTGATAGGACCATTGGAAAACCTTCCACCTGATGTTCCAGGTGGATAATCCCCATATGGAGGTGAAGTAGCTTTGGCCATTGTAGACAAGTTATTGTTATTTCCTGTGTCCAGCAGAGAGTCTCCAAATACAAACAGTGCAGGCACTTTACATTCGACCAACTGCACTATACCCAACGCCATAATCATAGCAGTCAAGCTTGCAAAGTAAAATCTCCAACCCATTTTCATTGGATGGTGCAATGTGGATAACTCAAAGGCTAGAGAAATACAATGGCTACCCTTTTACCCCTTTCCACCTCCTGTTGCATTGAGATTCTGATCTGCATTAACATATATATATACAAGGAATGAAAACTGTGAGGGCAATTTAAGGCTTACTTACCAAGCCGATATTTTGGAAAAGGCATGTATCTGGCCGGAGCGGTAAGATTCAATGATGAAAATGACCACAATTTAATAGAAGCATGAATGCCATTCGTTCACTGACCGACCTCATATTTAAAGTGTGTCACATCGAACTATAAATTCGACAGATTATTACTATGGCGGCAACTTCAGATTGAGCGTGTGTTGCCTAATCCAAGTAATCGAAATGGAAATATTCCTATGGCATTTGAAAATAAAAGATAGGTTGCATTTCGATACAAAGTCTCTGTTTTTTCAATTTGGCAAGTTCAAATTTGCGGTGTATAATAATTATTCTGCTGCAGAGCATTAAATGTTGTGGAAAATTTAACGATGCAAAAATATTCCTTTGGCATTTCGAAATGAAAGATAAAGGATATTTAATTGGTTTCATTTGGATACAAAGACTCGTTTTTCAATTTGTAATTTATAACTTCAAATTTGAGGTGTATAATAATTATTCTGCCGCAGAGCATTAAATATTGTGGAAAATTTAACGATTATAAAAATATATAAAAAAAAAATCATGAGAAAGGTTTAATAATTTTAATTTCTTAATAAAGTTAGATATATAAACTTTATCTAAATTATACTTTAGTTTTCTCATTCCACATTTTCATTTATTTATATTTATTTTTTGTTTTTATAATTATATTATAGAGGAATTTTAGTTTATAGATAGATGTTGTTATAATACCATGTGTCCAAAAATAATGATTCATTTGATTCCTTCCATGACATTTTAGTATGGATATTTCCACAAAGAATAAATTGTTGTTGATGAAGACTTCTTCAGTTGACTTGATGCCGCTTCACCCATCTTTTACTGACTTGAAGCTTCCATCACATTCCAGAGACATGAAAAAGTTAAAATATTATATATATTTTTATTCTAATTTGATTTGTTTTCACATCTAACAATCTCCCACTTGATAGCTCCTAGGATTAGTTGAATTGGTCAAGTCCCTATTGTCAAAGCACATTTTCTATTGAGAGGTCACGGGTTCAATTCTATAGACACTCTCATAATCAAGCTCCGTGGTTGAGCCAATAGGAAGTGATCCCTTCAAGTGGATTTGTTTGGTACAAATACTCCATAGGAAAATAAAACCTTGAGATCCTTCCTACAAATCCTTTCCCAATATGTCTTATGTATTTCGCTGATTACAACCCATCACACTTGATGAATCTAATCATATCTCACATTAATGTGCTTTGTATTAGAATGATATGTTGAGTTTTTCCCTAAATGAGTGGCACTCTCATTGTAACATTGCAAACACATATATGTCTTGTTTTATTCCCAAATCTAATAAGAATCATTGCATCCACACCATCTATTTGCATGCTTCGTGGAAACTATGTAATTTTATTTTGTTTTGGAGAGGGCTATTATTATTTACAAACTAGACGCCTAAGACAACGTTGCACTTCCAAAAGTATAAAAATAAGTGGTGGAATTTCAAGTGCTCATATCTCCAACAATATTTGGATTTGTATAACCATCAAGCATAACATTATTATTATTACCAAAAGTTTAACAATAATGACTTTGGTACCCTTGAGATATCTTAAAATCTAGTGTACCGCTTCCCAACTTTGTTTGTCTAGATTTGCAAGGAATTTTCTCACTACTCCCACTGCATGTACAATATATGTTTGGGTACATACCATGGCATACATTAAGTTGTCAAATTTTGAAGCATATAGGATTTTACTCATTTCCTCCTTCTTATCATCACTAAAATACAAATAAAAAATTAGTTTGAAGTGTGATGCTAGGGGTGTATAAACTAATTTGGCATCCTTCTTGTTGAACCTGTTTAACAACTTCTCAATATATTTTTGTTGTGACAACCACAATTTTTTGTTCTTTTTTTCACATATGATCCTCATGCCCAATAATGTTTATTGTGATGGAACCAAATCCTTCATTGAAAATTGAGTTCTCAAATCCTTCTTCATCATTGATCATGTTTTTATCAGGTCATCCACATTAATAAAAATATAAATTATTTTTCTTGGTCATACCTCATGATGTATACACAATTATTAGCCACTAGTCATATATAACCATGCTCTAACCTAAATTAATCAAATTTCTTGTACCATTGGTAGTGTGCTTGTTTTAGACTATAAAGGTTATTCTTTAACTTGCAAACTAGGTTCTCTTTACCTTTTACTTTGAATCCTTCTTATTGCTCCATATAAATCTCCTCCTTTAGTTCTCCATGAAGGAATATTGAATTTACATCTAACTATTCACATTTAAAATCTAAAGTGGCAACAAAACCAATAATAACTTTTATGGATGGCATCTTAACAATAGCGAAAAAATTCAATAAAGTTAATACCTTTTTTTTTGGACAAATCCCTTCCCCTAGCCTTTCCTTGTATCTTTCTTTCTTTTCTTCATCCTTATGTTGAATCATTTATACCCATTTGTTTTGTACAAGGTATTTCTTTCTTTGGGAAGCTTTACTAATTCCTAAGTTTTATTTTCCAAGAAGGAGTCTATTTCTTCCTCCATTTCCTTCTTTCACTCTTTGCTAATCTGCACATTAAAATCCTCTTGAAAATAATGAGGTTCACCTTCATTAGTTAACATAATACAATTTGATGGTGAATTTCTTTGTGAGGTTTTACGAGACTAGTAGACTTGCAAACCAATTGTGGTGGTGATTTTTCCAATTGGATCTCTTGTATAGCTACTGGAATGTTTTTTCTTCTCATTTTCCATCATTTTCCACTTGTCATCCATCATGCTCTTGAATTGGCTACCTAATTTCTAGCAATGATGGAATATTATCTTATTTTTATGCAAACCTTTCAACAATTTTTTTGACCTCCATATCACCTATAGGAATTTTATGTATAGCTCATTTCATTAAATATAACATCCTTGCATCTAAAAATTTTGTGTTTAAGTGGATCCCATAGATGGTAACCAAACATAGTCTGCATCATTATCTATCCTCAAATATTTGAGTAGTTTCTTAGTCTCTTTTTTAACAACAACACCAAAATTTTGAAATATCTCAAACACCTCATCTTTAATTTTTGTGGGGTAAGCCCAAACCTTCTTGGATGCATCATCTATGCATGTGAAAAAAGAAGAGGCTCCTCCTGAAGACTCAACATTTGACTAGTCCAAACACATCGAAGTGTGTCAATTTGAATATGTTCTATTTTCTTTCATGGCCACCTTTCATAAATGAAACTCTTCGTTTCCTAACATATATACAATGATCACAAAGTTCAAGTTCATAGAATTCAAACATGGAAGTATATTTTGCCAAAAAAAATTAAGCATTTCGTTCATGTGACCTAACCACTTATGCCATAAATCTATTGAAAATGGCACCAAGAAATATTCTAATTTAATTTTCCCTTAAATTAAATTAGAATAAAATTGTAATTCCACATCACATGACAACTTGTATTAGTTAACTAAGTTAGTTTGACTTATTTGGTTCAATTAATTTGAGTTGAGGGTCTAATTGAGTCATGTAGAGTGGATCCTACAAAATAGGAGCCTCAATTGAGTTTATTTTGAGTTGTAATTAATCTCATTTTATCTAAGTTAAAGTCAATTTAATTAGTTCCAGTTGATGGAGGAACTAGTGAGAGGTCAAAGTGTGGAACTTGAACTTGAATCACATTCAGTGATCAATCAAATAACTGATAAATCAACCATAAATAACTCATGCATGTCAAATCAGAGAAAGACCCAAGTTGAGATTGGAGTTCAAGGGCAGTGTACTATTAGTTGTATAATCATCTAAATTGTATAGGTGGTGCATGCAGTCAGAGGAATGCCCTATATATATTGCGCAAGTCCAATTGGGAATTTCCATAAGTAATAGGGGCTAATTACCCAAGGAAACAACGCAAGGAAGTAGGGATCTAGGAAAGCAAAAAATTAGTTAAGTATTGGCCTAGGCTTGTCTAGGAAGAAGTGAGACAGATAAAGATAGTGCAGAGGTTTTTCAGGTTGGAGAAAAGCATTGTAATATTCTAATATTTTTAGACTAATGAAATATACAGATTGAAAGGTTTTTAGCTATGTCCTTCCCCAGGAAATCGTTGTGTAATGTGTGATTGAAATTATTTATTTTTTATGCTTTGTGATTTCACGATCATAATTGGTTTTTTCAATTGGTAGAGTTGGTTCAAGTCTATTGTTTTAGCATATTAAAATTAGAAGTTTTAAAATACGTGGCTTTTCTACATGGTATTAGAGCTAAAATCACTATAGAAGTGAAGAATATGAGTTTGTACTTGTAGGAGGAACATGTTTTGCAAATTTCTTCTCTAGAGCTAGCATCAAGATTAGGATGGTGTTCTATGGTCTGAGGCTCTAGTATGCCCTTGAGGGTAGCTCGAATTACATTTCCTGGAGAGACTGGATGAAAGCAGTCTTGGAGGAAAACAAATTAAAGGATTTCATTGACAGGGACATCCGAAAACCAGTTGCACTTGATGCACAGGACCTAACAAAGTGGAATAAATGCGTAGAAAATGCCAAAAGGATTCTATTGGAAGGAGTTTGAGATCATATCGTCTCAAAAATCCATGGAAAGTAAAATCCATATGTAATGTGGATGGCCTTAATATATATTTTTCAGAACAATAGTGACCCGAGGAAGCTGGAACTGAAGGAAAAGCTCGAGAAAATCAGGAGAAGGGCAACACAATACCAAAGTACTTGACCAAGTTTACCCAATGTCGGGATGAGCTTGGAAGTGTTAGTGTTACAGTTTCCGAAGATCATCTACTCATCTTAGAACTTATAGTCATTCCGAAAAAATGGTAAAACTACTAGGATTCGATAAATGAGAGGGAGAAGCTACCAGTGTGGGAGCATTTGTGGTCCTACTTGGTGCAGTAAGAGATTCGATGGAACACCCGAGATGGATCCTCATAAAAGCATGATGATGAGGAGAAGTGTGTCTTGGATGGAAAGGAAAATAAAGGGGAAGGAAAGTCATCCCATTCCAAATCATATTCTGGTGATAAAGGAAAGAAGGAATTGTCAAAAATTAAATGTTTTCACTGTCACAAGCTAGGAGATTATGCCATGAAGTTTCTGCACAAGAAGGCCGACAAGAATCCCTCAAGAGGAGCGACAGGTGAAGCACTTGCTTCACAATTCGAGTTGGATTTTACCCTCATTGCATGCATGGTGTCATCAGTGATGGGTAGTGTGTGGTACTTAGATATTGGAGCCTCATTCCAAATGACCGACAACACAGAGTTCTTCAGCGAACTAGAGGAGAAGGACCTCCAGATGCACATCAAGATGGGAGATGATGGAAGGTATAGCGTGACTAGCATCAGTAATGTTACTTTTCAGAGGGAACCTGGTTCTCCTCTCACATTTAAATATGTCATGTATGTTCAATGGTTGAAGAAGAATTTAGTTTCAACTGCTATGTTGGAAGACCATGGCTAAAATGCAGTGTTTAGAAAAGGAAATTCATTCCTTCATCACATAGCACAAGACAAGTGAATAATATCAGGTTCGGGTAAAGAACCTTTACAAATTGGCTGTAGAGTATTGTGTTGCCTTGAGCCTAAAAGTAGATAAGGTGAAAATATGAGACATTAGTGAGTTATCTTATAGAATATTAGGCCATCTACACCACAGAGCTTTGAAGATCATGTAGCATATTTCTACACGACTTCCCAAGGGTGCACTTGAGCAGTGTGATACATGCAAAGGGTATACATTAGGTAACTACACCAAAGCCACCTTTCATGATAAGGACAATTGAAAACACGCATCCTTGAAAGAGTTCACTCAGATTTGTGTGGAGCATTCTCGACAACCTCCACGGCCAAGCACATGTATTATGTGATTTTTGTAGATGATTTCACGCAAGTGTTGGATATTCTTCATGCAGAATAAAGACAAAAAATTCTCAAAGTTTTGTGAGTTCAAAGCACTTTTTTAAAAAGACACAGGCGACAAAGTGAAGGCTCTTAGGAGCGGCAATGGTGGATAATATGAGTTGAATGAATTCAAGAACTTATGTGTGTCAGAAAGCATTCGACGGGAGTTGATAGCACCCCATAATCCATAATAGAATGGGGTTGAAAAAAGGAAGAACAAAAGAATTGTGGGAGTTACACGGAAAATGTTACATGATCGGGGCCTACTGTTACACTTGTGGGAAAAAGCATGCAACACAAATGTGTATGTGCTAAACAAGAGTCCTCATTGGATCCTCGAGATGAGTACATGAGAGGAAGCCTTTTCCAGTAAGAAGCCAGATGTGGCACATTTTATAATATTTGGTTCATTAGTTAATTATCACGTTTCCAAGGGTGCACAAAGAAATATAGATCCAATAGATGATTTGGGAATATTTTTGGTTTACACTGATACACCTCACAGCTAACGGGTGTACCTTCCATCTCACAGGATGACAGTTGTTTGTAGAGATGTGAAATTTGATAAAGGGAAGGTCATGTGAATTTACCTTGAGAGGGAGTTGCAGATGCATGCAAATGAGGATATTTTAGCTCGCAAAGAAGAACCTCAAGATGTGGAGAAGCTTCCAGAATAGTTGAAAAGAGTGGAAATTCCCACTCATGCAGAGACATTCAAAGATGAAAGGAAGTGCACTAGAGAGTTTGACATGTTGATGCATGATGCTAGAGAAAATGTGGGAGCACCTACATCACAACACAGGAAGAGAAGGTACCCAAAATGATACACTGGGTACATGGCCCTTATGAGTGAGAGTGTAGATATTGAGCCATTCTCATTTGAGGAAGAAGTGCAGCAACAAGTATGGGTTGATGCCATGGTAGAGAAGTATGACTCCATTATGAGAAAAATTGCATGGGAAGTTGTCCCAAGACCAAAGGACAAGTCAATTGTAGGATCTAGGTGGATTTACAAGGTGAAGCAAGCATTAAATGGGAGTGTCGAAAAACACAAGGCCAATGTAGAAAATCCACATAGATTCAACTGATCTCGTAATATGCTAAAACAACATACTTGAATCTATTCTACAAATTATGGAAACCAATTACGATCGCACAATCAGATGAACAAGAAAGAGAAAGAATTTCAATCACACAACACAAATATGCATCTGGGGAAAGCCTCAACTAAAAACCCCGCTATCTATATATTGCGTTAATTCAAGAATATGAAATAATACAATGCTTATCTCAGTCTTTAGAGCTCTCTGGTCTGTCTCTAACTGTCTCACTCTGATCCCAACAAGTTTGGTCCAATACTTAACCAAAAATTCTCTTTGTGTTTCTCACCCTTCCTTACTCATTCCTGAGGGAATTGAGCCCCTATTAATTAGGAAATTCCCAAGAATTGATTGCGCAATTCATCTAGGGCATCCTGTTGATCTCATGCATGAATTGTACAATTTTCTAATAGTACAACTGATAGTCTACTTTTCTTTAACTCTAATCTCAACTGGGCACTCTTAGAACTAATATGCAACAACTATTTATAACGAATTATTAGTTATATGATTGATCACTACATGTGAATTAAACCAGATTTAATTCATTGGACCACTCACTAGCTCATCCATAAGTTAGAACTAGTTAAACTTATTTCAACTTAAATAATTAAGTTAAACAATTAAAACTCAAAATAAACTACAACTAGACCCTCTAAAACTTAGAGTGAACTCTACATTCCTCCAGTTTGACCCCCAACTCGAATTGACTAAGCTAACCAATTCTTCATAACTCAGTTAACTTGTACAAGTTGTCATGTGATGTGCAAATACAATTTCCTTCTAATTTAATTAAGGGAAAATAAAATTGGAAGCCCTTCTTGTTTCCAATTTCAACATTCCCTCTCAACAAGAAAGAGATTGTTTTATACCCCGATCTTGCTTCTTTGGAACTCAAATTTTCCTCTTGAAAATTCCTTCATTAAGATGTATGCATCATGTTCCTCTATGGGAATGTACTCTAATGACATAATCTACCTCTACACACAATCTATGAGATGGTGATACCAGATATCAATATGATTGGACCTATAATGAAAAAATGGATTAGCCGAGAGTTTAATTCAACTCTTTTTATCACAATAAATCATCTTCGGATCCATGTGTCGACTAAATAAGACAATAAGTATCGTCCTTGTCCAGATGGCTTCATATGCTTCTTGGTTGGGTGCCATGTACTCTGCCTCTAGTGAACTAAGTGCAACTAATATATGTTTCCTATTGTACCAGAAAACAATTGTTGATCCAATGCTGAAGATGCCCCCTAATGTGCTCTTCTTGTTAGATGGAATCCCTACCCCATCTACATCTTTGAAGCCTTGAAGCTTCACTCGTTTTGTCTACCTATACCATAGCCCAAACTTTGTAGTGCCTCTGAGGTATCTCAACACATGCTTGCCTACCTTCCAAAAGAGCTTGGTAGGCTTAACCATAGCTTGACTAAGCTGTTTAACTGCATAGCATATGTTTGGTCATGTGTTCACCATATACATGAGTGAACCCATAAGATTTCTGTAGATGGTAGCATCTACTAATTCACCTGAAGTAGCATCCTCCTTTCTCCATTTTCCTTCTAGAGGAGTCTCCATGGGTTTGCTACCCTCCATGTGGAACTTCCTCATAATATCATTGGAATAATTTCCCTGAGATAAAAATATCTCCCCATATATTTTCCAAATTTCTAATCCCAGGAAATAGTGCAATAGCCCCATGTCCTTCATCTCAAATTCTCTTGCAAAATCCTCTTTGCAAGATTTGATGAGCTGCTAATCACCTGTTAGTATCAAATCATCGAAATTACGATGATAAAATTTTTACCTTCAACCACAATATGGTAAAGGTTTGCATCTGATTCATGTCAATCATAGTGTACAAAGCACGAGGTGCTTGCTTCAACCCATAAAGTGCTCTCTTGAGTCTGCACACATGTGAATCTCTATTGAAGGTCTCAAAAACTTCTAAATGCTCAATGTACACATCTTCCTCAATCACCCCATTGAGGAAGGTTGTCTTTACATCCATCTGATGTATCTTCCATCCCATCTGTGCTGAAAGTGAAAGGATGGATTTGATTGATGATTACCTTGGGATTGGTGAAAATGTCTCATCGTAATCAATCCCCCCCACTTGAGAGAACCCTCTGGCCACAAATATGGCCTTGTGTTTCTCCACACTCCCATCTGCTTCTTGTTTCACATTGTAGATCCACTTGGATCCAACAACTGAATTCTTGTTCGGTCTTGGGACAACTTCCCATGCACTATTTCTGATAATGGAATTTTACTCCTAAACCATGGCATCGACCCAAATTGGTTTTTGCACTACTTCCTCAAAATGGGATGGCTCTATCTCTACACTCTCTCTCATAAGAGACATGTATCCAGTGTACCATTCTAGGGACCTTCTCTGCCTGTGTTTTGTTACAGGTGCTCCCAAATTCTCTCTAGCATAAAGCACCAACCTGTCAGCCTCTCTAGTGTGCTTCTTTCCATCTTGGGATGTATCTTCATGAGTGGGTTCTTCCACTCTTTGTTCCTCCACTTGTGGTTTCTCCACATCTTGAGGTTCTTCTTTTGGAGCCAAGAGCTCCTCAACTGCATGAAACTGAAGCTCCCTCTCAAGTGAAATCCACATGGCCTTCTCTTCATATAATTTCACATCTCTTCTGACCATTTTCATCCTATGTGCTAGCAAGTACACTCGATAGTTGCGAGGTGTATCGGTGTACTCCAAAAATATTCCCAACTCAGTTGTTGGATCTAGGTTCTTCCTAGCATCTTTGGTCACACAGAAATAAATTGATGAACCAAGAAATTTAAAATACGACACATGTGGTCTCTTACCTGGAAAAGCTTCATCTGGTGTACTCATCCCAAGTATCCAATGAGGACTTTTGTTATGCACAAATACTATTGGGTTGCATGCTTCCACTCACATATGCAACGGTAGGACCTGATCATGAAACATCACTTGTGTTGCTCCCACAATAGTTATGTTCTTCCTTTCTGCAACCCCTTTTTTCTATGGGTTATGAGGTGCTATCAATTCCCATCAAATTCATTCTAAAGTGTAGAAGTTATTGAATTCATTCGAGACATATTCTCCACCATTGTCTCTTCTTAGAGCCTTCACCTTCTTCCCAATATATTTCTAACAAGTGCTTTGAACTCACAAAAATTTGAGAATTCCTAATTTTTCTTCTGCATGAATAAAATCCAACAATTGCGTGAAAAATCGTCTACAAAAATCACATACTACAGATGTTTTTCTATGGAGGTTGTTAAGAACGGTCCACACACATTTGAGTGAACTCTCTCAAGGATTTCCTTTTCTTGGATTTCCTTATTGTGAAAGGTGGCCTTGTTTTACTTCCCCAATGTACACCCTTTGCATGTATCTCATTTCTCAAGTGCACCCTTGGGAAGTCTTGTCGAAATATGTTGCATGATATTCAAAGAACCATGGTGTAGATGGCCCAATATTCTGTTGAATAACTCATCGATGTCTCGGCTCTTCACCTTCTCTGCTTTCGTGCTCAAGGAAGCACAATATTTTACATCAAATTTGTTGATGTTATTTAATCGAACCCCAATCTTCTTCACCTGTCCCATGGCTTTGTGACAAAGGAACACCTTTCCTTTGTTAAATATCACATCATAGCCATGGTATTCCAACATAGCAACATAAACCAAATTCTTATTTAAACCAGGAACATACATGACATCTTTTAATGTGATAGGAGCACATGAATCCCTCTGAAAGGTAACTATACCTATTTCAGTAGTGTTGTACCTCCCATCATCTCTCATATCGATGTGCATCTGGAGATCCTTCTCCTCCAAGCTACTGAATAATTTTTTATTTTCGGTAATATGGAATTAAGCTCCACTATCCAAGTACCACAAAAAACCCATCACTGATGACACCATGCATGCGATGAGGGTTAAATCCAACTCAAACTATGAAGCAAGTGCTTCACCTTCTGCTCCTCCTGAGGTCTTCTTGTGCATACAATTTGTAGCATATTGTCCAAGCTCATGAAAGTAAAAACATTTTACCTTTGACAAGTCTCGCTTCTTTACTGCCTGACCGAAATCCGATTTGGAATGGGATGCATTCACTTTCTTCACCTTTCCAACCAAGGCACAATTCTCCTCATCATCAATCTTTGATGAGGATCCATCTATGGTGTTCTTCCGAATCTCTTCTTGTACCAAGTCAGACCATAATCACTCCCACTCTAGTAGATTATCCCTCCCATTCACTGAATCTTGGTAGTTGCCAGCTCTTGGGAAGGCGTAGAATTTATAGTCTCACCAAATCATCCTGGGCATCTTCCACACCAACACGTCTAAGCTCATCTTGACATTAATCAAAATTCATCAAGTATTTTGGTATTGTGTTGCTCTTCTCCATCTTGATCTTTCTGAGCCTATCCTTCAGTGCTAACCTCCTGCGATCACTGCTATTCTGAAACATATTTGTTAAGGCCTTCCATATAGCATTGGAGTTTCCTTTCCATGGAGGTTCGAGACAATATGATCTCTAACTCCTTCTAACATAATCCTTCTCGCCTTTTCTAAATTCTTCTTCCATGCATAAATATTTTTAGCATTTGTTGCTACGGACATGGGAATATCACTGTTTATGAATTCCTTCCCAAGGATGCAATTGAGAAGCATGATACATGAAAATGGTGTACATTTGGGAAGTACACCAAAGCCGCCTTTCATTATAAAGACAATCGAGTGCAAGTGTCCTTGAAAGAGTTCACTCACCGTTCTCGATAACCTCCATGGCCAAGCACATGTATTATGTTATTTTTTAAGATTATTTTTCATGCAAGTGTTGGATATTATTCATGCAGAAGAAAGACTAGACATTCTCAAAATTTTGTGAGTTCAAAGAAATTTTTGAAAAAGACATAGGCAGGAAAGTGAAGGCTCTCAGAAGCAAAAATGGTGGAGAATATGTGTCGAATGAATTCAAGAATTTTTTTTCATTAGAAGACATTCAACGAGATTTGATATCACCCCATAACCCACAGCAAAATGGGGTTGCAAAAAGGAAAAAAACATTGTGGGAGTTTCACCGACGATGTTACATGATGAGGGCTTATAGTTACACTTGTGGTAAGAATCATGCAACACAATTGTATATGTGCAGAACAAAAGTCCTCATCAGATCCTCGGGATGAGTACATGAGAGGAATCATTTTTTGGTAAGAAGCTAGATGTGGCGTGCTTTAGAATATTTGGTTCATCAGTTTATTGTCATGTTTCAAGGGATGCATGGAAAAATCTAGAGCCAAAAACTTAGTTGGGCATATTTTTGGAGTACACTAATACACTTCACAACTATCGAGTGTACCTTCCATCTCACAGGATGACAGTGGTTCGTAGAGATGTGAAATTTGATGAAGGGAAGGCACTCCAAATTTCCCCTGAGAGGTAGCTTCAGATGCATGCACATGAGTATATTTTAGCTCCAAGATATGAACATCGAGATGTGGAACAACCACAAGCAAAAGAGCAGAGAGTGGAAGCACCCACTCATGCATATACATCCAGAGATGGAAGGAAGTGCACTAGAGAGGTTGACAGGTTGATGCATGTTGCTAGAGAAAATGTGGGAGCACCCACATCACAACGTAGACAGAGAAGGTCCCCAGATCGGTACACTAGCTACATGGGTCTTATGAGCGGGAGTATAGAGATTGAGCCATCTTCATTTGAGGAAGAATTGTAGTAACCAGTATGGGTTGATGCCATGGTAGATGATTATGACTCCATTATCAGAAAAAGTGCATGGGAAGTTGTCCCAATACCGGAGCACAAGTCAGTTGTAGGATCCAAGTGGATCTACAAGGTAAAGTAAGCAAAAAATGGGAGTGTCGAGAAACACAAGTCCATATTTTTGGCCAAGGGGTTATCTCAGGTGGAGGGAATAGATTATGAGGAGACCTTTTCTCTGGTAGCAAGGTACTCTTCAATCAGATCTATTCTTTCACTTTCATTGCAGATGGGATGGAAAATACATCAGATGCAAGTAAAGACAACTTTCCTCAACATAGTGATTGAGGAAGAGGTGTACATTCAGAAGTCAGAAGGATTTGAGACCTTCAATATAGAGTCGCATGTGTGCAGACTCAAGAAAGTGTTGTATGGAATAAAAAAAGCAACCCTGTGCTTGGTACACCAGGATCAATAGATATTTCACCAAGTTGGGCTTCACCGAAATTGAAGTAGATGTGAACCTTTACCATATTGTGGTTGAAGGTAAATTATTGATTATAATATTTTATGTTGATGATTTAATTCTAACGGGTGACGAGAAGATGATAAAATATTACAAAGATGATTTGGAAAGAAAATTCGATATGAAATACATGGGGCTCTTGCATTATTTCCTTGGTTTGGAGATTTAGCAAAGATATGGGGAATTGTTTGTATATTAGGGAAAGTATGCCAATGATATACTAAAGAAGTTTCACATGGAGAGAAACAAATCCATGGAGACTCCTCTAGCAGGAAATTGTAGGAAGGAAAATGCTACTTCAGGAAAAGTGGTAGAAGCTACCATTTACATGCAGCTTGTGGGTTCACTTATGTACTTGGTGAAAACACGCCTGGAGATGTGTTATGTGGTTAACCAACTTAGTCAAGAAATGGTTAAGCCAACCAAGTTCTATTGGAAGGAAACCAAGCATGTGTTGAGATACCTCAGAGGCACCACTTAGTTTGGCCTTTGGTACAAACATACAGTGGGAGTGAAGCTGCAAGGCTTCATAGATGTAGATTAGGTAGGGAGTTCATCCGAAAAGAAGAGCACATCAGGATGAATCTTCTGAATAGGTCAGTAGTAGTTTCCTGGTACAACAAGAAGCAGAGATTAGTTGCACTCAGTTCAATAGAAGCAAAGTATGTGGCTGCTAGTCAAGAAGCTTTTGATGCTATCTGGATGAGGAAGATCCTTGTTGGGTTTTTTGATAAACAAATGGATCCTATAGTGATTTACTGTGACAACTAGAGTTGCATCAAACTCTTGGTTAATCTAGTTTTTCATGATAGGTCCAAGCATATCGACATCTGGTACCACCATTTTAGAGAGTTTGCATAGAGACAGATCATAATAATAGAGTACATTCCTACAGAGGAACATGATGCAAAACTCTTGATGAAGGCACTTTTAGTAGGCAAGTTCGAGTTCCACAGAGGCAGGATCAGGGTATCAAATAATCCCTTTCTTGCTGAGAGGGAGTGTTGAAAATGGCACCAAGAAAGATTCTAATTTAATTTTCCCTTGAATTAAATTAGAATAAAATTGTAATTCCACATCACATGAAAATTTGTACGTGTTAACTAAGCTATTTTGACTTAGTTGGTTCTATTAATTCAAGTTAATGGTCTAAATTGAGTCATGTAGAGTGGCTCCTACAAAATAGGGGCCCTGGTTGAGTTTGTTTTGAGTTGTAATTAATTAACTCAGTTTATATGAGTTAAAGTTAGTTTAACTAGTTCCAATTGATGGAGTAAATAGTGAGAGGTCAAAGTGTGGAACCTGAACCTGAACCACATGCAGTGATCAATCAGATAACTGATAAATCAGCCATAAACAAATCATGCATTTCAGATCATAGAAAGACCCAATTGAGATTGGAGTTCAAGGGCAATGTACTATGAGTTTTATAATCATCCAAATTGTATAGGTGGTGCATACAGTTAGAGGTAGGCCCTAGATGTAATGCGCAATTCCAATTCGGAATTTCCCTAATTAATAGGGGTTAATTACCCAAGGAAACAACACAAGGAAATAGGAATCCAAGCAAGCAGAAAATTGGTTAAGTATTGGCCTAGGATTTCTAGGAAGTAGTGACATAGATAGAGATAGTGCAGAGGTTTCTCAGGTTAGAGAAAAGCATTGTAATATTCTCATATTTTCTGACTAATGCAATATACAGATAACGGGGTTTTTAGTTGTGGCTTTCCCCAAGAAATCATTGTGTAATGTGTGATTGAAATTCTTTATTTTTTATGCTTTCTAATTTTGCAATCATAATTAGTTTTCGAAATTTGTACAATACATTCAAGTCTATTGTTTTAGCATATTACAACTAGAAGTTTGAATCAACGTGGATTTTCTACAAAATCAACCAAGTTTCCTTATTTTCCCACAACATCCACATATAGTGTTTGGTTGTTTCCCCCAATGTGTACAAGATTCCTTACTTGATTACTCTAGCCATGACCAATGGCCCTTTATTAATTTTCTAGCCACCTTTACCAAAGATTTTGGAGCAACCTTCATCATCTAGTTGTCCCACAAAAATCAAGCCAATATGCATCTCTGGAATATGCTTAGCTTGTTTCAACAAGATATTTTGTGCCTCCTTTGCCTTGATTTGGACATCTCCCACTCTAATAATATTATAGAAGTTATTGTTTCTGAAATGTACTCTACGATAATCACTGGCTTCATATGTATCATTTTTTTTTGGATGGAGTTACATGGTGAGGTGCCCCAATTCTAGTTCCCAATCAATGTTATTGTCAGAAGTATATAAACACACTTCTTCTACTAAAAGAACAAATAAAATATCACTTTATGAAGCTAAAACATTGGTATCACCTTTATTTTTTTTGGTTGATTTTTTATTTGTGTCGGTTTCTCTTTGTTCTTTTTTGTCTTTCATCCAAACCCAATAATCTATTTTCTTATGTCCTATTTTTCCAAAATGAAAAAAAATCTTCATTTTCTTGATTTCGATTTCTCTTGATCTTGAATGCCCTTGTTTATTACATTCAATTTTATTTCTATGATCAATTAAGGCTAAATATTCTCCTCTGTAGTTTTCTACAATTGATTTGCGTTGTGACTTCTCATTCATTAAATTGCTACTAACGTCATCAAACGTCAAGGTCCCTATAGTTGTTGAATTTATCATAACTACTATCAAATTCTCCTAGTTGTTTGACATCAAGTACATAAATGGGATGGCTTTAATTCCATCATCCATAATAGTTTTTATAGAAGCAAGCTAACTTGTAATTATATTAAATTCATTTAAATTCTCTACAACTAAAGCACCCTCCCAGTCTTGAGATTATACAATTTATTAGGAAAACTTTATTTGATGTCATGTTTTTCTCATAGAAATCGTGTAGTTTTTTCCATATTTATTTTTTTGTTTTCTCAATAACTACATTGAAGTAGAAATTATTTTCTACATACCTCCTTATGGTACCAACGACTTTTTTTTAGCAATTTTGAGGCTTAAACTATCATAAATCATGTTATTATCTTCCTTAATCAACAAATATTGATAATTTAAAATGAGCATATCTTATTTCCCTGAGTGAAATTGGCCCCATTCAACTTCTCCATATCAATCACTTTAATTGTCTCCATAATTTTTAAAATACCTCCCTTACACCAATAACAATGAGAACATGTATCTTTGATACTAGTAGTTAATGATAAAAACAACAAGTAAACAAAAGAACAAAAAAAAAAAAACATAGTAAATGATAAAAATTACCAATAATAGACCAAATTTATATGGAAAATACAACAAGTGGAAAAAAAACGGGGAAAGTATTAGTAGCTTTAATTTATTAACAAAGTTAATATATAATCTTGAGTTCAACTTCAGCTCAACCATACTTCCATATCTAGGCTTCCCACCCACTCATTTTCACATATTCACTTCTTTCTTGGTCACATACTTTGACCATGGAGGATTCTCAGTTCTAAAGAGGATTTGTTACAATAACTTTCTTATAATACCCACAATACCATGGGCTAATACCATGGATTATGGATACCATGTGCCCTAACAATCAATAATAACTCATTTGAATCTTTAGTAACATTCCAAAAGCATAAATAAGTAAAAATATTATATATTTTTATTTGAATTGGTTTAGTCTCAAATCTTCTTCTTTTTCAGAAGAAAAAAACGTTGGATTAATATTAGATTATGAAAATAAAGACCATTACATTTATCAGGGGTTACATCATATGAAATATTCAAAAACTATAAGCCATCATTTTCAACATATACTATCCCAACAATGTTCCCTATAAATCTTCTTGGATGATACATGATGTAAATGAGAAAATAGACAAGAAGTGGTTCCAATACTTAATCCAAAACATATGTGCAAGTCCATACATACAAAAATAAAAAAAGTATCAAAGTTGTGGGATGTTAAGTTGTGGGATTTTACGGCAACTTGATCAATCCATCCTCCCTAATGACCTTATCTTCTGTATAATAGAAACTCATGACTCCATAATTCCCCCTAAGGCCTTCTTTTCACAATTTTTCTGTCTCCATGTTGGCTTCCCTATATATATGGGTAGTACTGAAGTTCATCGAAGAACCCAGTATGTGTTTAATCCTGTTAATCCATCTAGATAAAGAAGGTGGATCAAAATCTTTGAACTCTTGTATGCCATCAATCAGAGATCTAGATTCCCCATATATATATCAAGATTGTGTATCTACTTCTCTTTCACGAAACAAAGCAAACCCCATAAATCCATAACTTCTGCTCTAGTGTTTGTGCCCGATCCTCCATTACAGGAAAGATTATACTGAGAGATTTAATTAAGATTAAGAACTGCTCCACACCTGCACATTTCCAATTGTGCCACACCATCAACGCAACCAACAGGAAATTGGAAGACTGGAGGAACCATACAATTGGATGAGGTTTTTGGATATTCATTCACAAGTAAGAAGGCCAACATCCAAGTTAATTTCCTGTGACATATCTGAGTTGTATCAAAAGGCTCTCCATCAAATATATACAGATTTCAGGTATTCCATATCTTCCATACAATAAAAAGGGGAATATTCTTATATTTTTCTGCTCCAACAGACAACAAATTGATACACTGTTCAAAGTTATAGGCCTAATTAATGGAAATTTGAAGAAAATGTGTTATGCTACTCCAAACCTGATGAGTATTCGGGCATGTGAAGAAGATATGATCCCCTGTTTCCATTGATTCCTTGTGGAAAATGAAAAATCCAGGACCCGAGAAACCTCTCTTAAAGAGATTATCCTAGGTGAGGATTTTATTCCTTCACACCAGCCAATAAAATTATATTATTTTTAAGGGAATACTCCACTTCGAGATATTAAAGAGCTAATATGTCTGTTGCAAATCAAATCTCTTATTAATATATAAAAGGTATGACTCGAAAATAATAGGTGGTTTTTTATGAAATCTCCCCTCCCATGAGATACAATCTCCACGTTCTAGAAAATAGAGGTATGTCTAACTAATGAATATAGTATACTCCTGCCATTCAATAATGCTTTCACCCAACCATCCCAAATCAAATACCTCTTTCCATATGGGGAACCTTGCATGGGATATTTTTATTACCTGATATAAGAAAATATATCCTTTTCTATGAAGGATGTCCAATGTATAACCCTGTAAATTATTCTCACAATGCATACCTTTTATGATGTTTTTCCAAATCAATATTTTTCTACCATTGCCAAAATCCCAAACCATCCTCATGTGACACCAGTGAAGAATTTTAATGAAGCTCCTCCAAATAAAATATCCTTTTGTTCCGATGGGGATAATCCTTCTGTACAAATTCTCAATAGAATATCTCTTATATTTATCTCGGATGATGTCCTGCCAAACCCCCTATCCATTCATGGCCTGCCAAAAATATTTGATCAACAAATAATCTCCAAAAATTCTATGATCCAAAATCCCCCAACCACCAAATTCCTTTGGAGTATTCAAATCATCCCGCCTAAATAGATGATGTTTTGAAGAGTTTCTCATCCGGCTCCAGAGGTATATGGAAGTGATGGACTTAATCTTCGAAACAATGGCCATTGGGATCATGAATAAGGGTTCCCAAAATATTAAAATATGCTGCAAAACAACATGGAAAAGGATATATCTTCCACCCAAAGTAAGATATATGTGTGTCCAAGAATTCAATTTCCTCTTGTATTTGTCGACCATCCATAACCAGTATTTGTTCTTGTAGTTACTTCGCTTGAAATAATAACCCATGTATGTAAGTCCATCCTCCATAGGGGTCATCTCAACACTGAATATGCCAACAATGTATTCAATGTTTGATCTATCTCCAGAAGATAAATAGATCATAGAATTATTACAATTTGTAAGGATCCTGAAGGCCACTCCATATATGAGAAATATATAGTGAAGGGAAGACCACTGATATCTAAATAAAATTCCAAAGGTTAGTATATCATCAACAAAAAACAAGTGGGAAATATAGACCTGTCTAGATATGTGTAATCCCTAAAATATACCACAGGCCTGCACCTGTTTAAATTTAAAAATAAGTCCATCCATAACTAGAATGAAAATTAAGGGGGAAAGAGAGCACCCCTATATGATACCTCTTCCCGTGCATAAAAAAGTAGAGGGAATACCATTGATCAAAACAACATAACAAACTGAAGTAATACAAGCCATAATCAACTCCACATTATGGGACTGAAGACCAATCTTGTAGAGGATAAGCCTGATATATGACCAGTCCACATTGTCATATTCCTTATGTAAATATATTTTCATCACCACCACCTCCTTCTTACAAGCTTGGATAGTATGGATGCATTCTTGAGCAAATTCAATAACATCATGAATCTGTTGATTATTTAAAAACCCAAATTGTTCATGGGAGATATATAGTGATAGAACCTCATTAATATGCCTTGCAATCACTTTAAATATAAGTTTGTAAAGTATGTTGCATAGTGAGATTGGTATGTAGTCCCGAAAATCATTAGGGGAAGAGGACTTTGGAATGAGATCCAAGAAATTTGAATTAATAGAGCCAAATGTCCTACCTTGATTCCTATCCTCTTCCACTTCCAACAGATTCTGTCCCAATAGCTTGAAGAAATGAATGAAAAAATCCATTGTCCAACCATCCAATCTCGGGCATTTGACTTTGGAAAAGGACTTAAGAACCAAAGATATTTTCTCCATATTTACTGGGAAATATAGAACATCATAAGCATTATCATCAAAAAATTTAGGATATAGATCCAATGCCCATATCTGATCCCTATAATCGACATACCTCTTGGCCTTATAAAATTGTTTAAAATATTTCGCTGCCTCGTCTTGTATCTCAGCAGTAGTGTTTTTTGTTCCCCCATTAGAAGATTCAGTTTTCTAGATAGCATAGATATGTTTCCTGTGATTTGCATACCTATGGAAGAACTTACTATTTAGTTCACCCTCTTGTAGCCAAATCAATATGCTCTTGAGCCTCCAGGTTTCCTCTTGTATGTTAAGGATCTCATTCTTCCTATATTCCAGCCTTTTAATATGTTCCAGATCCTCCCGTGAAGGTTCTTTTTGCTCCATGGCTCTTCCAAAATTGGAAATCTCACTTATGATCTTCTGTAATTCCAATATCAACCACTGATTTTTAATTCTGTCCCATTTCCTTGTACGATTTTTAATGACATTGAGACATTTCATAAGGGGTTGCATCACAAATACACCCCCCTGGCCATTCTTCTCCTTCCAAGAGGTGTTAACCAGGGTATTATATTCCTTATCTCAATCCATACTCTATTTTTTAAAGGTGCCCCTCTACGAATATTATCCATCCACCACAGGAGAAATATGGCCATATGATCAAAAATATAAGTCATGTATACACTATACTTAAATTTTCCAAGGCTCTCTACCAAATTTTCTCAAACCAAGAATCAGTCCAAAAAATTCCCAATATGTTCTTTACCAACCCTTCGATTACTCCAAGTGGAGGAGAGTGGAGAACGGAAGATGTCCACCAATTGATGAACTGTGAAGAGATTATATAGGTGATCAACAAGTGTATTTGGCTTGTTGTTTCTACCCCAAGACTCTTATGCCATGAGAGTCTCATTCAAATCATTGACCAAGATAAGTCCACTGATATTTAGTAGATTTCATTTTTGTATCTGATCCTAGATGAATTCGATAAGGAATACATATTATATGAACAGACAAAAGGATGCCTGTAAAAATATTGAAAGCATGAAAGTTCGCCCGACTCGAATCCCACATAGTTATAAGACCACCCCAAAGAGTTGGTGGAACTAAACCCAACAATGTGCCACGAAGGAAAAATACCTCTTAAATAAGAAATGGCACTAGACGAATCAACAATGGTTTTTTGTACGAGAAAAATAAAATTTCGAGAATCTCGAATCAAATGCCACAGACTCAGAAGTTTTGAGTGGTTCCAAAAACCTTGAATGTTCATATATAATATCTTTAACATGGAGTCCCCTGAGCGGTCTTCAAAGCTCTAAGTGCCCGATAATAACGAGAGGTAATAATGGGGACGTCAAGTAATCCATTAGGATCATCAAAAAGAGTAGATTGAGAAGCAAGACAACCCCAAAAATGACTGCTACCTTTTTTTCTTGTCTTACGAACCGTGATATTAATAGCAGTACCCAGGCTGATGTGGGGAGTGCAAGAAAATTATATATTACAGAGAAATGGAACACATAAAAATATGCGGAAATAAAAACACATAAAAAATATAAAACAAGAGAGACATAGATATATGTGCTTCACCCAACTTGGGCTACGTCCACGGAGAAAGAACCAATACTTTTTTTATATTGTCCAGCAAAATGAGGAGACACAACCTACAACAGATGTGATGTAATATCATCTACTCTCTCACAAATTCCCCCTTTCTCTTTCTTTCTTACAATACACTTACCATACACAACCACAATAATATACCCTCATATGAACCAAGGGGTTTCCTTCTAGGAAAAAAAACCCTAAATTAAGCATAAATTCAACCCTAAGATCATCCACCTAATTAAAGTAGTAGATTGAATATTAAATTATAGTAGTTTACATCTATTTTTAGCTTTGGGGGCATTTCCCCCGAACCCCTGTGGGGGGGACAAGTCCCCCACACATGGAGGGATGTACAATCTTCCTGGGATATACATCTGGCTAAAACAAAGACCTTTAAATCAAGATGATAATAATGCTCCACACCCAACAGGGAGATTAATTTGGAGCGCATGCCTTATGAATGGTAAGGGCCTTCAGGTCCATAGCAGAATTGAGAAGAAGGAAATCAATATCACTACTGACTGAGTTATGAGGAAAAGGGTTCAGGTCTGGGTCATCAGGGCACAAATGGGTCACGCAGAGGATGAATTATAATGGAGGCATAGAGGGTGAGATCATAGGAGCTAGAGGAAGATAAGGGTCAAAAGTATGTCGATTGTTACACGGTAATTTTTCACCATGACCAATTCCCATCCCCGATATTGAACTGCCTTGTGACAGACCCTGTGAAATATTTCCACCATGAAAAATATGTAAAGACATCCCCTGAAGACTGAAAGAAAACTTCCTTGGAATATTACTAAAGGAACTTGGTCAAAACCCTATTTTTTTGGGTCAACGTATTTCTTAGTTTCATGCTTGTGCTGATGTCTAAATGAAAGTTCTGGCTTAGCGCTGCCAGCACCCTTATTTCTTGAAAAACCGCACTAATCCCTTTCCTGTATTTTTTCCTCAAATGGAGGAGAAGTTTCAACCTCTAGAAGTTCCAGGGAAATGAGTTGGTTGTTAAACAATGGCAATAGAGTTGAGCTCTCTAATTTTAGAGCTTTCATCTCATCCATGGGGGTTTATCCCTTAGAAAGTGTACCTTCCTCCTCCTTCCATGGGCTCCCAACCTCTTCTCCCTTCCTATAAATTGGTCCCCATCCTTCCACTACTGGTTGGTCATTGTTGGGCTAGTTTGAACTCTCATTCCCTTTACATTCTTGTACTGTGATAACGCCTAAGTTTTTCAGGAGAAGGAATGATTTAGAGCTTTGGTGAAGGACTTGGATTTTCACCAAAGGGAGGCCTCCAACATCAAGGCATGGGTTGTAAGCTCTTCCTTTAATATTTATCAATAAAAAATATGACGTTTGCATTCTATATTTGTCTAATATTTTATGCAAATACACTGGTAGGGCCTTGATCTACTAGATAGCTAATGTTTAATGATTATTATGTATTGGGTTACGTTTGTTGTTTACTTTTTATCATCCACAAGTATTCGTGTGCCACTAGTAGCAAGGAGCGAGCCTAAAAGGATCGTGGATCAAGGTCATCATCAATGGTTCAAACATAGAATCAAGAAAAATGTACTTCTATCTCTTTTCTTGTCGCATTTTAAATATTAGCTAAGAAATATTTTCATTAGAAAGTATCTCAAGTTGCTAGACCCACTCTAGGGCTAGAGATATCACCTCTGTCCGCAGAGGGGATTTATCTTGAAGATAGAATTGGCGACTCTACTGGGGAGCTTAGCCTCTTAGCCTTCCTTTCCCGAACTAATCGTGGATCAGTTTGATCGATCACTGAAATCTAAGCTTTCTTAGGTCTCTATCAGTCTGCATAGGGTTTGAGAGTCATTTCACTGTGTCAGGTCTGGTTTTGTTGTGAAACTCCTTTTTCTTTTTCCTTGTTTTTAGAGATCAACGCGTTTTATTTTTTCACAGTAGCACTACCAACATTGTTCTATATAGCACAACCGTGCTGATTTGTCTTTCAGCAGCCTTCGGCTTATCACAGAAGCGTTGGTCTTAGACCTAGGGAAAGTTAGGGTTTCCCCTTGTTTTTCCAATGTGTCCTAGCCCCTGAAGAATGTATGTAGTCTCAGTGACCTCCTTCCTATGTGTTTGACTTTGATCTGAATGGAGTATGTTAGTGTTTTTGTGCTAATTAATCTTTCATATTATGAATTCAATGTCTTATGTGTGCTTAAGGGTTCAAGTTCTCTTGCAAATTATCAAGTGTATTTTTAATGTCAATTTAGTGAGCAATTTAACATAAAAAAAAACAAATTGAACAAAAGAAAATAAAGTACAGAACATCACCATACATAACATTAACACAGGTATTTGCTGAAGGAGTTCACCCCTCCTGGGCTACATTTCCTTGGTCCAGTTTCCATGGCTTGGGCCTCTATATTATGCTCAAATTGTCAAATTGACCTGTCTGTAATGCTCTTTTTCTTCGGTGACCTACTCCAATGATTCTAGAATGGCTCAAAATGGTCATTTAGCCTCTTTCTGAGCCTGAATTAGTCGAAAAATGCAAAAGTTATGACCATTTTAGTTTTTCCCACTATTTTAGTCCCTAAACTAGCTAACTGCAACTAAAACTGGCAGTCCGCTAAATCTGGGGGTCCGCCAAGTTAATCCGCAATTAAGTTAAGTGGGAGTCTTGGCACTAATTAAGTGCAGTTAAGGGCTAAACACATGCTTTAATATAATCTGTAATAAACCTAGATTAGGCACAAATTAAACATTTTTAAGGGCGATTAACCCGTGGTTATGGTCTTTAATTCTCTACATTTGTTTGGAGCTTTGTCGGTGGTTATATACATTGGTTCTATGGACTGGGGGCTGGCCCCTGCCCACCCCCACCACAATACAAACTTTAATATAAATATATATGGGATCCTTTGAATTTTAATATCCATTGTGTAGGAGGGCCAATAATGTATGCGACTGTGTGGTGGGAGGTCGCGAGGTCAAACCTCGACACCTACCCCCGGACTTAGAACAAAAAATTTACACCATATTTACACCTTGGGGGGGCATGTGGTGGCCATAGGTTGCACCACATGTCCTCACTCGGTTGGCTCAAACATTAACAAATGAAACTCATCCACATCACCCAGATTTTAGACCAGTACCATGCTGCCACTTGGCAGCTTACCATTCGCCAGAGGAAATGCCCAAAAAATGAGCATGCACAGTCAGCATGCCATGTCAGTAGTACGGAATGCTGACTGGGCATCTGACTGTCATTTAAAAAAAAAAAAATCCTATTTAGCAAAGCAGACATAACTCATTTCTGGAAGCATACAAAGACTATTTTTCATGAAACGAAGTGTACCAGATTCAGAACAACGAGCACTACATGGTCATTCAGGTTCCGAGCCAATCTGAGAACTTATATGTTTGAGCATGAAACTTAGCCCCTGATCAGAATTTCTTGCCTTCTTTGAGCGAGTGTTTTCGTCTCTTTGACTTGTTTTCAAGTTGGGATATTTCTGACCATTTCAAACACCTTTTGTCGAATTTATTCTGACTTGGTTTGAAGTAGTTTGTTGTATGCACTGGTCATCACTGCATCTATGATCTTACCTTCAACTTAGTGTCAAACATAGGATCACAAATTGTTTGATTCACAAGTCTATAAAAGTGTGTATTTTTCCAAATTCGAAAAAAAAGGAAAGTGATTTTCATTTTAGTTTTTGATTTGGCTTGTCTTTATCATTTTGAAAAAAGGAGTGAAAAGCATTTCATTCATCTATTTTTATAGCAATTTTGATTTCCGTTTGATTGAAAGAAAAGTGAAAAGTGCATTTTTTGCATTTCTTCATTCGTTTTGTTCATTTTACTTTTTATTTCTTTTCAAAGTAAAAAGTAAAAAGAAAAAGATTATCATTTTATGCATCTTAGTGGGAAAGAGAAACGTTTTCATTTTTTCAATAAGTTGCATTTTTGGGAAAAGTCGATTCAATTGGAAATAATTTCATTTCATATTTTTGAACTGGTTTAGGGGCGCATCATTGTTTTCTGCATTGATTTCACTTTTGTTTGCATCTCTTTCCTAAATATTTTAGACTTCATTGAAATGGAAATATTTTCTTTTTGCATTTAGCCTGCAAAATAAGATTCAGGTGACATCGATTTTGAGCTAGAAATTGAAACTTAACTCAAGATCCAAATTAAAATTTACCCAATTTACCTTAAGGAGCATTTTGAACTAACGATAACATTTAAAGGTCTAGGCCAGAGACGTGTTCTGCCGTCGTAAAACATAATAACGATCTGTTTTACAGCCTGTGGGTGATATCCCGTCCCACGTATGGAAGTATATTGATGTATGATAAGTATATTTGGGGCACTCTCATTGAATCGTCACACATTAGACAACAATACTACGGACTGGACTCCCAGGTACCTTCGCGTATATTTTGGGAGACACCATTAGGTTGCAAGCCTACCATAGGTAAGCGAGTTGACCGCCTTGTAAACGTGATACACCAAACACAACAATGGGGGAGATTGGTTGTAGTACATTAAGTCCTTGGTAATTTTTTCTATCATTTATCACCAAGGCATATATTATAGTTCACGAATACTTGGTAAAACATTTATGCCTAGTACACCCTTTTTTATTTATTTTTTGTTAATTCTAAAAGTAACTGCCCACAAACAAATCTTACCTGTTTCACTCTCCAAACTCATCATTTCTTGGTAAATTGTGGATTTTTGATATTTTCACCTCTTCCTTCTTTGATCTTGTACTGAAAGGTCATCATGGTTGAACATTCATATTCACGTCGTCCCTCCTCCAAAGGATCTCAATAACCTCCTCCTGAGGTCCCCTAGTTTTCATTTGGACCCCTTGAAGCTCAAGGTGTCAAATTCGGGATTGTCATCAGTGTACAATCCATTTCATCTCGACCACCCCCTGATGATTCTCCTTGGACGACATCGGAAGACTTTGAGTCGGAAATCCCTGAGCCGTTTGCACAGTTTACGGTCTTTCCTGAAAATCCGCTCTTTGATTCAATTGTGGTCTCACTTCAACAAGCTTATAGTCCTTTTGATCAACCCGTTATTCCCCTTCCTTCTTCTCCAGTATAATATCACTCTACTGTCTGTCATTTATTTCCCAACGAAATGGCATCCAATGTTGATGATGTCCCATTCCCAAGTGATCCTCACAGTATTACACAGGAAACCACTGGCACCTATATCCTGGAAGCTTCCTCATCTATATTTCCCTCTGAAGGAAATTTTTTTGGCTCTACACCTCACGATTAATGCAGTGGAACCGAAATATCCCTTATTCAAGTGGAATATCCACTTCCACAACGGTATACCTCTTTGGGAACCTTATTTCAGGAGCTTCCGTCGCCACATATTTATTTCCGGAACCCGTTTGGTCAATGTGTATTCCCCCATATTCCAACCCATTTATTTCGAATGTGGTTGCCACGTCTCAATCTGTTGTTTGAACTACAGACACTGTTGGTCAAATGAAAGTTTCGATATGATCCTCTACCCCCTTCTTTCCATCTACGATTACTGAGGTTCCACCATTGAGTGGAAAATATATGGGTTCGTCTGTGCCTAGGGGGAAGTCTAATCCTCTTTACGTACCTCCCCTCTCGGGTGGGGGGCCACTGAAATATAGACCCATTCCTGGGGCGGGACAACCTAATGCTAGTCTAAGTGGGACATGGTCTTCAGAGCTGACGAACATTTTCACAGGCACCATTCCTTTGAGTGGTCAACCTACTTCAGCCACATTAGTATTTCACCAACCCCACACTCAGTATTCTTAGGTTCAGTAGCCTCTTCAGCAACCGAACGTACCATATTCTTATTTTCAACAACCTAACATCCTTCATTAGTATTTTCAACAGCCAAATGTACAATATCAGTATGTTCCTCAACCAAGTGCCTCTCAGTAGTATGTCCAACAGCACTAGCTTCCCGTAGGTGCTATTGCAAACAACCTTCAGTTTGGTCCTTACTTGGTCTAAATCTCCCTCTAGGTCAACCTGGTACTCAGTACCAGACACTTCCTCATGGTTAGTACCAGAAACCCTAGTTCAGGCCTCAGTTTAGTGCTCAATATCAAGATATTCTTCAGTACTAACAAGCCCGATTAGGACCTCAGGCTAGACCCTATGTTCAACAAGGACCATAGGCTAAACCCCATGTTCAACATGGACAACAGGCTGGGCCTCATGTTCAACAAGGAACTCACCCTAGACCTTGTATCCAACAAGGTCCATAACCTCAAATCCAATAGGATCTTTATCAACAGCCCCAGCTAGGTCCCCATGTTCAACATCAGTTGTATTAAGGTCCTTACCAGTAATAGGGGAAATATGTGTATCTAGGACAAAATCCACCCTATCAGGGGCATAATCCATATCAACCAGGTTGGAACGCCTGCCCATTTTCTCCTCACCATCATCCCCTACCATTTTTAGCTACGTTGGAACTGTTGAATGTGTCAAAGCTTACAAATTACCCCATCCAACATCAGTTTCATTGGCCTCCAATTCCAACCAAAATCTCAAGAGATTATTCTAAATTTGAAGGCAAGTATGGGGAGGATTCCCAAACCCATGTCATGACGTACCACTTGTGGTGCTCTTCTAACTCTTGGGTCAACAATTCAATTCATCTTCTTATTTTCCAACATACTTTGACTGGTACTACAACTAAGTGGTACATTGAGCTCCCTCAAGGTATTTTCTTTGATTTCAACTCTTTGGCTATGCCTTTCCTCACTCACTTCTAGTTACCTATCTGGTACAAAATCGACACCCACCTCCTCACCTCGTTGAAGCATTCAATTGATACTCACATTTCGGATCACATTCACGAATTCCAGCGTCATCGTCGCCTCATAAAATTCAAGATCCCCAATCATCTGTTAACTAAATGGTTTACAAAATCATTCGTTCCCAAGATTTGTAAAGATCTTGCCATGGGTGGATGTATCACTGAAGAGGAAGTCATTTCTCGAGCCCAATACCTCGATTTGGTTTATTCCAATTATGGAACTCTATACGTGCTCTTGCCTAACATTCCACAACCTTCAACTGATCTGGCATCATCTCAGTCTCCTGCTACGCCTTCGGTTGATAGCGTTATCAGGGCAGTGGCTCATGTTGATAGTAGTGCACTCAAATATTCTTTGAAGTCTAAGTCCACTATTGCCTCTGCACCCTCCACTCCTTCTAGTAACCAGAATAATCCTTGTAAAACCTCTAAGGTAAATTTTGTCCAATCTACTACAACAGAAAAATCCTTGAAAGGTAAGAAAAAGGGTAAAGGAAAATCCAAATCTGACAACCCTAAACAGGATTTGAAAAATTCATCTGCAGAAGATTCTTTTACATGCAAGACTAAATATTATTTTCTAATATGTGATGATGATCATTACACTGAGGATTGTCCTCGATGTGCTGAATTTTCTCGTCTTTTGAAAGGCATCCTCGGGACTCCGACTGTCTTGAAAGAGCCTTTCCCTTATCAACAGACGAAAATGGTAGATCAACCCCAATCGTCTGGAAACTCTTAATTTTTCATCACTGGAACAGAACCTATCTCTATTACCACGTGATCGAAAGACTACCCCAATCCATCCAAGGCTCCGATGGAACCAGAAGTCATAGATTAACCTTCCTCTTCCATGCCTCCTACTTCTATCTCTCTCTAAATTGAGATACCTAGCAGTGAATCCATCGTCCAACCACCCCTAAAAGTTGTTCTTCGAAAATCGTCATATAATCTGAATGTGAGAGTTGCGTAACACTACAATATTGTAGAGGATTTAGCGCAAGCGCCTTCGATGGTGTCGGCTTTGGAGGTCCTTTAGTCATGTCCATCACAATGGAAGGCACTACTTTCTGCTATTGGAGGGATTGATCCCATAGATTCCAATATTATTAATTTCCATCTTGAGAACTTCGTTCCTCGCCTCCCATCTCGGGTGGATTTTCTGATTCAGGCTAGTGTGATGGGGAAAACCATTCATAGGACTATTTTTGATGAAGGCACTTCGACCTGCATCATGTCTATCGCTTGTTAGAAAGCCATTGGCTCTCCTATGCTGAGCCAGTCCCTGAATACCTTGGAAGCTTTTGACGAAAGAGGTTCTCGGCTGTATGGTATTATCAAAATGGTAAATTTAGAAGTTGAGGTGGTAGACACCAACTTGAATTATAATCTCCTTCTTGGACGCAATTGGACTCATGCCATGGTTTGCGTGGTCTCCACTCTTTTTTGTGTCCTCAATTTTCCTCATCAGGGAAAAATCATGACTGTCGTTCAATTAGCTTTCTTTTCCTCTGATTCTTCAACAGGAAACATTCCATATGTTGGGAATACCACTACCCCCTATGAGAACATCAGGCCAGGTCTATTCAAAGACTTGTCCCTTATGGCATTTTTTCCACTCCCGCCTCCGAATGTCGCCACCATCAATATGATATCGTCTGGTCATAATCCATGTATTGTTCCCAATCCTAACCAACTTGAAAATTTTGGTGACATTATGCCTTTGAGC
Organism: Pinus albicaulis; assembly: GCA_034641835.2. NCBI lineage: Eukaryota > Viridiplantae > Streptophyta > Pinopsida > Pinales > Pinaceae > Pinus > Pinus albicaulis. The sequence continues at coordinate 604,006,548 of CM076570.1, read as the reverse complement.
CCTGCTAAAAAAATGTATTAGAGTATTCTCATGGCTTTTGAGGTTACATCCAGAACCAACGACCGATTGGTTTCTTCTCTGGACACTTATACACAGTCTCCCTAGTTTGGTTCTTGGGAATCTAATGATCCCTTGAATGAGACTTTCCCCACCAATGAAATTATCGTGGAGGTAATGTCTCTCGAATAAACCCCATGTGATGATGGAAATCATTGTTCCTTTTTACTCCCAACCCTAGGTGACAGCTCCGCTTGTTTGGAATCCCATGCTTCGTTTGTGCCAACTGGCCCATTTTAGAATCCTATCTTGATTCATGAAGTGTTTTCTAAAGGGAACATGGGAAATATTACTCCAACCATTCTTATCAACATCTCTATAAAACCAGGGATTGTCGAGAATATTCACAGTGGTGCATCTTATTCTCCAAACGAAATCAAGATCTACACCGAGATTTTCTAGGAATTCCACGATGTATTCACGTGGTCATACGAAGATATGCCTGGCATTGATCCAATTTTTTTGTGCTGGAAATTCCTATATATCTGGATTCGAAGCCCGTTGGCCAATGACTTCGTCATGTTCACCTAAGAAAGGATGTTGCCATAAAGGGTGAAGTTGAAAAACTTCTCAAATCTGGTTTTATTTATCCCATACCATTGATAGATTGGGTCTCAAATATTGTTGTTGTTACTAAGAAACAAGTGACCATAAATTTTTTTTTTGATTACCATGATATCAATGGAGTGTGTCTTAAGGATAAGTACCCGACTCCTTTTATCGACCAAATCATTGATGAGTGTGTCGGGAGTGAGATTTTTTCCTTTATGGACGATTTTTCTGGCTATGACCAGATATCTGTCTGTGGGGGACATTTGACTAAAAAAATATCCCTTTTAGCTTGAAGAATGTCAAGGCCACTGATCTGAATGGAATTTATTAGTTTTTTTGTGCTAAGTATCCAAACAGTAATTAAATTGTGTGCATAAGGTTCATTGAAGTTTGTAGGTGAAACAAATGATTTTAACTTAGTTAAAAAAAAAATTATGTGAGGTTAAAGCATGTAAATTATCTTTAATAACACTGTGTGGTAGTAAATAATAGATAATAATGCATCAAATGTACAATACTCGGCAAATTTGATGAAGCATTTCACCCCTCCTATGCTACATTTGTTGGTCCAGCTCCAAATGGCATGTCCCTCATATCTTATTGCTAAAAAATGGTAATTACATGTGATAAAAAGCCTCAAATAGCTATGCTGTCTATAAAACAGCTTCATAATTCTTGAATTAGTCAGGAATGACTATTCATTTGCCGAAAATAGAGAAGGGATGCTCAATACACTGAAAACACCCTAGTGGCCCTAGTGGCTCCTTGACCTCTCCTGAAGAAAAACCTACACAAGATGACCTCTTATGGCTCTAAAACCTCTACCAATGTGTTTAGAATGTTGAAATTAGCCAAAAATTATTATTCATTCATAAAAAGTGGTTGAATATCCAAAGATTTATGACCCAAACTGTAAACTGCCCAATGTCTCCTAAGAAAGCTCCTCCAAAACTGGAGGAACTCCAGTTAACACCAAAAAAATAGGCATCGGTGCTAAAATTAGGGGGGATGGATAGCGTAACTACCGGAGGTTGATGGTTAAGTTTAATGCGAGTGAAGTCGCATGTGACCAACTCGCATATTTACTACTGAACTAATGGTTGGCTTGACCTTTTAGATAACCTTGAATTAAATCCTGCTGTTTAAGCCATGTGCCCATGTTTGAAGTCACCGTCGGGGTTAACGTTTGTAAGATGATAGGTTGAAAGACCAAGGTTCTTAGTGCCGGGTCTCATGGAGTGGGGATTGGCCCCCTTTTTTCGTTGGTGAAAAATGTTTCATACTTCATATTAATGTGCTGCCCTTAGAGGTTAAGAACCAAACTGTAGCCCGAGTGGTCGGGCACGTGCACTGCTGGGCAGGAGGTCCCGCGTTCGATCCCCGTAGTCTCCAAAAAAAATTTACACGACCATATGACCTCCGGCATGGGGCCACGTGGCACCCTCTGAGCTCGCTAAATGGCACCCTCCGGGCTAGCCACGTGGCACCCAATGATTGGCCCAATATACTTTAATATAAATATATTTTTCAAATATATATTTTTTTGCAATTTTTTTATACAAAGTCGAATTTAGTCAAAGGTCCAGTTTTTGGAGTTTACTGGGCTTTTCAAACTTTAATAATTTCTTCATATGGCATCCGTTTTTAGAACCGTTCACGGCGATAGAATCGCAGTGAAGAGACCTTTCCAGTTGCTCAGGTTCCAAACACTTTTGAGCACTTTCAATTTTGAGCATTTTTTAACAATGGGATTTATCTCCTGATCACACCTCCCCACTGGGAATCTTTTGGACCCAAAAATATCTCTGGAATACTGAACATGAAGATGAGGAAACTATGTCCCCACTCTTCCAATATTAATCCACTGAAATTTCCCCAATTTCATTAATTGGAGCTTTTCATGAAACAACAAATTTTTCCTTGATTCCATTGACCAACCATTGATGTTTTTTACATTGTCATGCTGCACATTTACTGAAATTTCAGAACAACAACTTAACTTTGCTGTAAACATCCTATTTCTACATTGATCTATAATTAAAGGAAACTTGGAATTACTCTCACCTTGCATCCTATCCTTATGGTGATTTTTTGTTGAATTAGCCCTAAACTTGTGTCGATTCCTGACCAAGTTTCTTCGCCATAGTACCATGCCTTTCTGAAACCAACAATGATCATTGTTGAATCTTGTGCCTTCTTTTCTAAGTTTCTTTTCCCTCTCTTGAACCATTGCAACTTCTTGCACTAATACTTTTTTTTCTGCACTGTTCAACACGACTGCTGCAAATGCTTGTCATCTTCTTTCAAAGACAACCTAATTTCAAACTAAAAAAAAATCGTTATATACATCAGTATTGCATGAAAAGGATTATGTAAAACTTCTCTTTGCTTAATCAACATCAATGTCAAGTTTTGACTTGCATGGACGAGCCTTTTCATCTGCCCTACATTAACTAAAGAAGAGTCTAGTTTTTTGCGATGAGCTCACAATGTACTCCTTGACATATTTGAATAAATGATACTTGTTCTCATGTCGATGGAAGATAGCTTTCCTGTCATACAAGTAAGGACAACCCAACACCATACCTGTTATATCAAGCGGAACAACATCTAATTCAACCATGTCAATGAAATATGAAGTTATTGCAAAGCGCAACATGCACTTCTTTGAAACCTGTAAATTTGCATCCTTACAAATCTAACCAAGTGGATATGGTTTCGGATGTGTAATGGTCTCAAGGTTAATTTTCTTAACTAAGTCTTTAGAAATTAAATTCGCTTGTGACCCACTATCAAACAATGTTTCAACCTTGTTATGTTTGGAAATGACCCTCACATGAAACAGTTAAATTCTCTTTTCTTCACTTGGAGCTTCTATGTGACAGTTAGAAATACTAGAACTAGGTTTATTTTCAATCTCTTTCCCCTTCAAGTTCTTTAGTGGCATAGCTATGATTATTGTTTCATCTCCTGAATCTGACCCTAGGTCTTGTTCAACTATTGCAAATGTCTTGCCTTTATCCTTTGGTTTAAAACTTTCTGGTTTCAACTCTGGATGAAGTTTCCAACAATGATCCACATCATGGATAGTTTTAGAACAATGTTTGCAGAAGAATTTTCCCTTCTCTTTTCTAGTATTTTCATTTCTCTTTTTTTTTCCATTTTCCTATAAACTAACTTTCCTCATTCCCATCTAGGTTTTTTTTTCCCCTTTCCTCTAAATGTGTGGCTTGAACACAAACCTCATCTAGGCTTGTAGGGTTAAACATGAGGATTGTATGTCTTAGGTAGGTATGTAAGCCTCCTATATTCTTGAGAAAAGTGTCTTGGCTATGAAAATATACTCTTAGTAAAAGAGCTCTTCTCCTAAATTCTTGAGTATACACTTGTACATTTTTTCCTTTCAATTGTTTAAAATTTTGCCAGACGATTATGGCTTTCTGCATGTGAGCTAATGGATAAAACTGTTGTTTTAATGCATAAATGAAATCAATCCATGATAAGATAATCTTACCATATTTCTTGATCTCCCCCTTTGTCTTGGCTTCCCACCAAACAAGAGCTGCACCTTCCATTCTCAATGAAGCTAGTTTGATTTTGGTGTCATCATCATGAAAATTTTGAATTCTCAAATAGACCTCTAATTGCCTAATCCAATTATCTAGCTTTTCTGCATTAGCTTCACCATCAAACATTGGCAATTCAAACTTAACATCAAGTTTTAGAAAAGGATTTTTACCAGTGTTCTTTGACTTGTGCGACTGTTGTACTGAAGATGAAGTAGAGGATGATGAAGATGAAGATGCGGCTGATGATGGTGAATTTCCACTGTATCTATTTCCTCCATTACCCTTCTTGGATTTATCTTCATCATTATGGTCTCTTGACGATCCCTGACCTTCCTTGTGAAGTTTGGATCCTTCTCCTTCTAGTATTTCATTCTTTCTTGATAAAGGACTCTCACCATTTTAGTCATGTCAAGGAATGCTTTCCTGAACACTCTTTCTTCCTCTTTGGGATAAACTTCTTCATGGGTTTTTTCCTCCCTTGAAGTCATGCTTATGAATTCTTCTGCTTCTATTTGAGGTGAAATTGAAGGTGGAGATAATGGCACTCTTTCCCTCCTTGGCCAAGGATTAATTTTAACTTTCACCAATTGACCTTCTCCTCTCTTAAGCTTCAGCCTAGTAAGCATTAAAAAAAAAAAACAAATGCTGCCTAGGGATGGCTTTTTACAGCTTACAAGAGTCGTTATGCAAACTGTTAAAAAAATACTTTGCACAAATATTAAACAGAGAAAATACTCTAGCTTAACTCAAGCTCAACCTAAAGCTCTGATACCAACTTGATCTGAATGGAATTTATTAGTTTTGTTGTGCTAAGTATCCAAACAATAATTAAATTGTGTGCATAAGGTTCACTGAAGTTTGTAGGTGAAAAAAATGGTTTTAACTTAGTTTAAAAAAAAATTATGTGAGGTTAAAGCATGTAAATTAGCTTGAATAACACAGTGTCGCAGTAAATAACAGAGAATAATGCATCACATGTACAATACTCATCAAATTTGATGAAGCAATTCATCCCTCCTAGGCTACATTTGTTGGTCCAGCTCCCAATGGCATGTCCCTCATATATTTTGCTCAAAAATGGTAAGTACATGTGATAAAAAGCCTCAAATGGTTGTGCTCACTGTAAAAACAGCTTCAGAATTCTTGAATTAGTCAGGAATGACTATTCATTTGCAGAAAACAAAAAATGGATGCTCAATATGCTGAAAACACCCTAGTGGCCCTAGTGGCTCCTTGAAATCTCCTAAAGAAAAACTCGCACAAGATGACCTCTGATGGATCTGAAAGCTCTGCCGATGTGTTCATAATGTCAAAATTATCCAAAAACAACTATTCATTCATAAAACATGGTTGAATATCCAAAGAGTTATGACCCAAACTATAAACTTCCCAATGTCTCCTGCGAAATCTCCTCCAAAACTGGAGGAACTCCAGTTAACACCGAAAAAATAGGCATCAACGCTAACATTAGGGGGATGGATAGCGAAACCACTAGAGGCTGATGGTCAACTTTAATTTGAGTGGAGTCGCATGTGACTGGTCCGCGTATTTACTGTTGAACTAACTGTTGTCTTGACCGTTTGGATAACCCTGAATTAAATGCCGCAGTTTAAGCCATGTGCCCACATTTGAAGTCACTGCCAGGGTTTACATTTGTAAGCCGCCAGGTTTAAAGACCAAGTTTCTTAGCGCTGGGTCTCGTGGAGTGGGGGTTGGGCCCTTTTTGACGCCGGTGAAAAACTTTCAAACTTCATATTAATGCATCACCCTTAGAGGTTAAGAACCAAATGGTAGCCCGAGTGGTCAGGCACGTGCACTGCTGGGTGGGAGGTCCCATGTTCGAACCCCATAGTCTCCAAAATAAATTTACACGACCATACGACCTCCAGCCTGGGGCCATGTGGTAGCCCGACACCCAATGATTGGCCTAATAAACTTTAATATAAATATATTTTTCAAATATATTTTTTTTTTGCAAATGTTTTATACAAAGTCAAATTTAATCAAAGGTTCAGTTTTTGGAGTTTATTGGGATTTTTAAACCTTAATAACTTCTTCATACAACCTATATTTTGAGAACTGTTCATAGTGCCAGAATCGCAGTGACGAGACCTTTCCAGTCGCTCAGGTTGAAAACACTTTTGAGCACTTTCATTTTTGAACAATGGACATCATCTCCTAATCAAACACCTTCCAACAAGCTATGTCATATGTTTTTCATGACATCAAGCACATATTTCAGCCATATATCAACGACCTTCCTGCTCATTCTATGAAACATCGACATCACCCTGAAGACCTCAGAGCCACCTTCCTTTGCTTTTGACACTATAATATCAGGTTGAACCATCATAAGTGTGTCTTCTGCGTCGAATCCGGTCGACTCTTGGGTTTCGTGGTGTCCAAAGAAGGTATCTGCATCGATCCTCTTAAAGTCGAGGCAATCATCAATTTTCCTCCTCCCTTTGATCAAGTTCAAATATTTCAGGGGAAAGACAATTTCCTCCGTCACTTCGTATTAAATTATGCTGAGCTTGCGAAAGGCTTTACTTTTTTATTGAAAAAGGGAATCCCGTTCATATGGGAAAAAAATTACCAAATCTCTTTCGATGCTTTGAAGTGAGCCCTCGTCAATGCTCCTCTACTGCACCCTCCCAATTATCACTGTGATTACTGCCTGTATTTGGCCGCCACAGACAACGCTATCAGTATGGTGCTGGTTCAGGAAAATGAAGATTTTCAAGAGAAAGTAGTGTACTACTTCAGCTGCAATATCTTTGATACTGAGACTCATCATGCTCATGTATAGATGATCACACTAGCTGATGTCCATGTTGTTCAACATTTTCATCATTACATCCTCCTGCGCAAAACTTTGGTGATATCTGATTGCAACCCCACGACTTACATTCTCACACATCAGTTTCTTGGGGGAAAGTACTCTAAATGGATTTTCATTCTTCAAGAGTTCGACTTAGAAATCACTACTGCTAATTAGTCTAATAAATCCTTGGTTTCTGCTGAGTTGATTTGTGATCTTGCTAATGCGGTTGATCCCACTCCTCTTGATGAGCCGATTCCAGATGATTCCCTCTTTCTCATCAGTACTCTTGATCCATGTATGGAGACATGATTTTTTATCTCTAGACCCAAAATTTTCGACCAGAGATATTGCACTCTGAGCAATGACAGATTCACTACTAGTCTCAACCTTACCGTATTTTTGGAGACACTCTATATTGCACTGGTGTTGAATTCATCCTGCATCGATGTTTGACTCTCGAGGAAGCTAAGAAAGTTCTTAATGACTGCCACTTTGGGGCTTGTGGTGGTCACAAGTCCAGTTATGCTACCATCCAAAATACCCTTCACACAGGTTATTTTTGGTCATCTATATTTAAAGATTGCATTGTTGCAGTACAAAAATTCTATGATTTCCAAATCTACTCTTGGAAAAAGCATGCCCCACCCTCACCCTTGCACCTAGTTGTGACTGTCGGACCCTTTGTGAAATGGGGCATAGATTTCATGACCTATAACCCTCGACTCAGTCATAAATGGTTTTATTATCATCAGTTGTCGATATAGCAGGTGACCACTCGAATCACTCGCCAGAGTAAATGACACAGTCTGTTGGAATCCCGACCGTATGCCTCTAAAAGTGAAGAGGAATGTCATCGAAGGCAACATACCCTGGGATACCTCTCGTAAGGCCTACCAAGTTCTGCTCTAACTCGGTTAATTGGTCTGCTACCTCCTCATAAGGGACATCATCCACCGGGTGAGCTACCCTCCTCGCGATTTGTGACATATGTGTGAGGACCCATATCTATAAAAAACACATAATTTTAAGTCTCAGAATATGTAAATAAAACATTCAAAAAGTAAAAAATGTTAAAAAAATTCTTACCTGCATCAGTCCGCTGTGTACCTGGTGGAATGGGTAGATCTCGATCTCCCCTAATCAATGTTTGCGTATGCATAGTCCTCAACCACGATGAGTTGATGATGCAACCAACTAAAAAATGTTGTAGGGAAATGCATATGATGGTCCCCACCTTGATGAGGCATCATCTCACACCGCCTCATTAGTCTCAGGTCCCTCGGGGCTAGATCATGGGTCTCCAACCGCTAATAGTGGAACATAGGTACTCTCTCCAAGAAAAAGGTCACAAAAATAGACCCATACCCAAATTTTTTCAGTCGACCTATTTTGCAGTTGTTCAATTGGCTCTTCTTGTTGGCCAATAATCCCAGCTTGCACTAGTTGAACATAGTAGGGGCCTGAAAATCCACTGCGTATTGGAATTGGGATTTCTTTGCCTCATGAAATGCCTGGGATGCTCCACTCGAGTCATGCAATGAAGGATTGTACGCAAGGGAAGGACTCTGATAGAGGATTTCTCTATCTTCCTGCTCTCAGTTTTTTGAGCCCTGGGACAATGTCTCTGGATGAGCATATTAGTACTATTCCCCCCTATGCAAGCTCCAGAGAGTTGGATTCTCTCCCCTCTCATGGATAATCCTACGATGAAATATAGGTCCATGACATCTAATTCTAGTTCCTAGTCCCCAATGAGGAATATCTAACGATCTACGTCCCACAGTCTAGTCAAATACTGGAGAAGATTTAACTGACTCTTAGCCCTTATGCTTGAAAGAATTTTAGTAATCTTCAATTGCACAATGGATTTACGCAATTATTGTCTTGAAGTGCTTGGTGGTATTCCACCTCGTGGCCTCTTTCTTTCCATTCGATGACCATCTCTGCTAAAATAACCTGCAAAACATGTTCAAAAGACAATTTAGGAGATTTCATCGGACTAGTTTTTGAAATCATCCATTGGAAATGGGTAGATTTCTCATTTAAAGATATTCCTTATGGCTAGCACGACTGTCCAAATTGATTCAACACTAGTGGTGCGCTGCCCTAACGGGCCAAGTGCGACTAGCGTGGGTCCAATAGCTCGAACCTGTGCTGGCCACGGGCGATTTTGAGGTTTGAAATCCTCCCCCCATCTCTCTATTTATAAAGATAAATGTTAAAAGAATGGAATAAAAATGAAGAGGATGATTAGAGCTCTTAACTGGCACTGACGGATCGCTGAATGGTGTCCTGGATTGACTGCACCACTGATCTGAATTTAGGAGGGAAAATGGGTAAAATGCACTTCTCCAATTTACTCAAAATTGAAAGGTGAAAATGAATTTAATTTCTATCTATTTATAGATTTTTGGAATATTTTTGCCATTATTTTATTGTTTTTCCTCAATATTAGTATTGTTTTCCATTTTTTGTGCAGTAACATGACCTTTATACTATTGGTGATTATTTCTGATGCAAACGAGTTTTATTTTCTCTCTTTTTTGGACTTGGTAAATATAAGAGAAACAGGAACCCCCTTGGAGTCAACTTTCAACTCTTTTCTGACTCTCGAAAAATGAAAAGATTGTCGAGTACTTCTTATTTAGAACTCGTTAAAGTAAATGAATTGACGTAATATCAGTATACATTTATCCCTTTTTTGGGCTGAGATTTTCTATTTACGAAAAAGGAATACCTTAATTGAACATGGTCAAGAAATTCTCTCGGATATTGTTTTCTACCCTTTCAGATTCGAGAGACGATTTACAAAAAGGGACATGATGGAGCTTTCTTTTCGTTTCTTTTCAAACTCATTAAACATGAAATGTTACCGTGTTACCCTTTCATTGGATTCGTTAAATGTTAAATGGCGAAAGACTTGTCACCATGACGAGGCCGAGTTTCTCCTTCCTAGGGCTCGTTAAAATTACTAGGATGGATTCATTTGAAGAATGAACTTACACACTCAACATATGTTATCCTCTTCACGTTGGCTATAAAAAATAAATAGGTACTCATTAACAATAATGGGAAAAATTGAAAGTGAAAATCCTATGTCTCTTTTGGGCAGCTTGTCGCTCTTGAACATGACACTCATCTGCAATTCGTGTCGAGTTGGGGATATCCTTCATTCTTCATTTTTCCTCCACGGGTTTGGGAAATCAGTTTTCCTCCTATTTAATTACCATTTCTGCCATCATGACCTCTGATCCCATTTGAGTCAAATGCTGCCACACTCTAGAGTCGTGTTGCCAATATGTTCAAGAGAAGTCCTTTTTGTCAAGCATCCTTTGCTTATCTGACCTCCTCAGTTACAATCCTGAATCACTCCTATCATCTTGAGATATATGTTGTTTCATGTCGATGATGTGGGAATCCTCATGGACCTCCTTCGATGAATCACTTCCTGTCGACTCCAGCTCATTATCTGGGAAGGTGGTTTAGAAACTTCTTTTCAATACCTTGGAGCTTGCATACCTCAATGGAAATTTCTTCGTGTTCGATGACAGGTTCACATCATTGGCCTTCAATCAAATGATTCTGCAAGTGTTCAACTTTACCACATTCACTCACACTTGTAGATTGTGTTATTGTACCTTGAGATCCATCGTCATTATTGGTGGTTTCTCTCGTGTTTGTTAACAGTTTTCATCATTGACTGATAATCAGGTGGTTTCTATCATGTTCGACACAAACACATCTATCCGCATGGCTAGATTCATAAATTGGGTTGATTGAGATCGCGGTGAATACCCTCGGTCACATCTGATTTTTTATCCAGGCTGCAGGGAGTTATTGAGTATTCATGATTGTATACATGATCCTATCTATACGGATGCTTGCATCCATACCACATATCCATTTCTATGATCTCTTTAGACAGATGGCTGTGACTATGCTATGAGTTCATGTGTTATTTGATGCCTAGTGAAAAGTTATGTGGTTAGGCATATTCATACCAGAGATGTCATATATTTTAATATGTTTGATTTGGCAGGTTTCTAAGTAGTGATTTGAGTTATTTCCCTTGGTTCATAAAGAATTTCATCCACCACTCCCCGTTTTGCCTTCATGCTTTAGGGGGCATCTGTTACATGGTAATTTTTCACCATGCTCACTTCCCATCTCTAATCCCGAAGTGCCCCGTGACAGACCCTATGCAATATTTCCACAATGAAGAAATATGTAAAGACATCCCCTGAAGATTCAAAGAAAAATACCTTGGAATATTACTGAAGGAACTTGGTCAAAACCATAGTTTTCTAGGTCAGCACGTTTCCTAGTTTCATGCTCATGCTGATGTCAGATTGACAGTTATGGCTTAGTGCTGCCATTGCCCTTATTTCTTGGAAAATTGTGATGATCCCTTTCTGGGAGTGTTTCCTCAAATGGAGGAGAATCTTCAACCTATAGAAGTTCCAGGGCGACGAGTTGGTTGTTAAATGGTGGTGATAGAGTTGATATCTTTGATTTTAGAGCTTTGATCTCATCTATGGGGGTTTATCCCTTATAAAGTGGACCTTCCTCCTCCTTTCATAGGCTCCCAACCTCTTCTCCCTTCCTCTAAATTGGTCCCCATCCTTCCTCTGCTGGTCCGGGTCATTGTTCGGCTAGTCTGAACTCTCATTCCCTTTACATTCTTACACCATGGTAACACCTAATTTGTTTGGGAGAAGGAATTATTTAGAGATTCGGTGAAGGACTGAGATTTTCAGTAAAGGGAGGCCTCCAACATCAAGGCCTAGGTTGTAAGCTCTTCCTTTCATATTTATCTAATGTTTTCTTTCTATATTTGTCTAATCTTTTATGCAAATATTCTGGTACTCCTTGATCTGCTAGATAACTAATGTTTAATGATTATTATGTATTGGATTACATTTTTTGTTGCCTCTTGATCATCCACAGGTATTCGTGTGCCACTAGTAGCAAGGAGCGAGCCTAAAAGGATCGTGGATCAAGGTCATCATCAACGGGTTTGAACATAGCATCATGAAAAAGGTACTTCTATCTCTTTTCTTGTCGCATTTTGAATATTAGGTAAGAAAGCTTTGCATTAGAAAGTATCTCAAGTTGCTAGACCCACTCTAGGGCTAGAGAGATCGCCCTTTGTCCGCAGAGTGGATTTATCTTGACATCAGGGACTCCTCGATATGGGGTTATTCAGAGGAGGAATTACCGAAGAGGGAGGAAATATATCATGAGAGGGGGCTTCCTCATGTGAGACGATGAGACCATGAAATGTGCCAACAAAAGTAGAGAGGGTAGGGGAATCGCCAATAGCCATAAGATCTTCTACATCTGTCAAGGTGGAAGATGGGGAAGAATTGTTCAAAGAAGAGGATGAAACAAAAATGTGAGAAGAATCAAGATATGTAGAGAAGGTACCTTTTTGTACAGTGCCCAGGTCAGAAGTATCACAATGTTGAGGCTTCTTCGAGCGTTGAAAACATCCCAGGGAAGAATTGTGACAAGTTCTCCGCTTGCTGGGGAAACCGCTAATCAAATGTATGATATTATGACAGAAAAGGCATATGAAATGGATGCCCCAATAGTCCAGATGTTGTCGAATATTTGACTTACCCCAAGCCAAATCTAGGTTTTCAGGAAGACCGCTAGAGATCAAACCTCTACCAAAAACATACTTATCGATCAAATGGAAAAATTACCTCATACCCGTTTTTCAAAAGTGGTGATGCAAAATCACCCTTTTTGTTTTTGGAGCATAGTTTTGGCACTTTAAATTTTCATATGACTTTTTTTTTTCTAATGTCATGATTTTCATGTCGATTTTGAAAAGTAGTGAGGTAGAATAACCTATTTTTTTTTAACGTATTTTTGGAATTTTAAATTTTCTATGATTTTGCTTTTTAAATGTCATGTTGACTTAGAAAAATGGTGATTTTTTTGGCACTTAATTTTTTTTTATTTATCGAATATTAACATTTGTTTTAAAATGTTAGTGATTTTCATGCTAATTTTCAAAAGTGTTGATACAACATCAATCCTTTTTGTTTAGAGTTGTGATTTTCATCTTGGTAATAAAACATAAAAGTAAAATAAAATAAAAACATGACAAAAACAAATTAAATGTAAAAAAATATAAAAAAATAAGAAAAAAACTAATAAAAGTGTTATAAATAAAAATAAAAATAAATAAATAAATAAATGAAGGAAAAAATTCAAAAAAACCCGCAATTTTAAGAAAAAAATAAAAATTAACCATAAATTTTTTTATTTTTATCTTTTTAAATTAAAAAAAATAAAAATAAAAACAACATAATTAATAAACTAATAAATAAAATAATTAAAATAATTAAAAAATAAATTAAAATAATAAAAAACTAAATAAAAAATAATTAAAATTTGGAAATTTAAATTAAAAAAAATATATATAAAATTTAAAAGAACATTAAAATAAAAATTTAAAAATAAAAAACAAAAAAGAAAATTTAAATTAAAACAAACACATATTAAAAAAAACAAATCATTTTTTTTTTCAATTAAAAAAAAACACACGTTTTCAAAATCGAAATTAAAAAAATAATTAATTAATTAATTAAATTTAAAAACATAAATTAAATTTAAAAAAAAATCAAAAATAAAAAAAATCAAAAATTCAAATTTAATTAAAAATAAAAAGTAAAAAAAGTTAATAAAAAAACAATAAAAAAAATTAAAACCAAAATGAATAAAACTTTTTAATAAAAAAATTTAAAAAAAAATTAATTTTAAAAAAGTTTTTTTTTTTTTAATTTTTGAATATCTTTTGAAATTTTTACTTTTTCTAATTTTTTTTTATTTAAAAAAATTATTTTCGTTTATTGTTTTTAATATATATATATATATATATATATATAATTTTTTATTTTATCAATTTTTTTTAATTATGTGGTTATTATTATTATTATTATTATAACTTAAATAAAAAAAAATTGTTTTTTTGTTTTGGGTTAATTTTTTTTCTTTAAATTGTGTGTGTTTTTTTTAATTTTTCTCTTTTTATTTATTTTTTGAAATTTTTTGTTTCATTATTATTATTATTTTTTTATTTTTAGTTTTTACAAGTGATATTTTATCTTTAATACCATGCTTAAAAATCGTTGGAATTTATTTTCATAATGGTGATATTTTATCTTTAATATCATCCTTGGATTTTTAAAGCTTTTTAGAGACACAATAATAGATTATCTTTAATACCATGCCTAAAAATCGTTGGAATTTTAAGACTTGATATTTTATCTTTAATGTCATGTTTATTGTTGAAATTTTAAGGTTTTTTAGTGTCATGATATTTTATCTTTAATGTCATTATTAAAAATTGTTGACAATTTACCCCTGTGAAAATAAAAACATGTTATTCCAACATTAACACTTTTCGTTTTCAAGGTGTTTTTTGCACACAAAAAATTGACGACGATATTCCAACATCAACACTTTTCATTTTCAGGGTGTTTTTTGCATACAAAAAATTGGCGATGTTATTCCATCATCAACACTTTTTGTTTCGAGGGTGTTTTTTCAATCCTTTTTTCGAGAAAAAATTGGTTTTTAGCATCATTTAAAAGAATGTTGAAATTTGACCCTAAAAAAGGCAATACGTTCTCGAAGACACAATTTTCATTTTTGGGTTGTTTTTCCATGTTTTTTGAGCTTTTTTGGGCTAGAGTTCTTGTTTTGAGGTAATAGTTCCCATTTGATCAGTAACTATGTTCAAAATCTAGGCCACCCGCTTGTCATGAGCGCCCATCACCCACGGATCAAGATATATGAAACGTCCTATAGAATTTCCATTCTTTGTCAAAGCCCGCCTCGTCTAGAATTCCAGCGGAAGCCCCTGAGATTTAACCCGAGCCCAAGAAGTTTAACCCACATGATGTCATTCTTAGGCGTGTCAAATAAAGGGTTAAAGCCGATATACCACTTATGTAATTGAAGGAAACTCCTTCCTCTAACCCAAGGACCTTCAGAATTTTCTCAACATCGTCCATGTGCATAAAATGTATATTGAACCAAGCATTCATAAGGATACTTACCTTTAGTGTATAACCCAGAAACGGATCCCAAACCTTCTTCAGCCAATTTTGCATATCGAACTCAGAAGGCTCAAAGAAAAATCCATTTGCCCATGAGGGCACGCTTCTGCAAACTAGTGACCTTGCCCCAAATGACATCATAGCTAAAACTAAGAAATTTGGTCTCAGTATTCGAGAGAACAACTTTACGCTCATTCCGTCAAGCCCTCATGTGTCGACAGTGGGAAATCTCAGGACTAGTAATGTTGTCAGGGATTTGTGTCACCAGGAAAGAGAGTTGCCACGTTGGTTGTTTATCCAAGTTCCAACGACAACTTTGGATGGAAGGATTTGGATCGAGCATACTCTACCTCCACCGTGGCTTGTATTAAAGCCTCATGAGCCTCCACATCAGAATCAAGAAATTCCAACCACTGATCCATGTGGATATGCCAAGTCAGAAGAGTATAAAGTTGAAGAATTACAGTACCGCACCAAAAAACTGTCACCAGAACAGGACAAATAAATGAGGTAAGTGCGCCCCAACGAGAAAGTAAAATGAGGAGATCCAGCAAGGATAGAAGAATTTCTCGGGATAGTAAAGGATCTTGAGTCAACTCCACCTGCCACTACCTTCCAACACCAACTACCACCCATGGAAAAGAGAAAAATAAATGAGAAGGCAATACCCAGAAGGAATGAAAACACACATATACAATAAAGGTGCTATGGGAAAACCAATTATCGATCTGTACGTCTAATCATACCCCCAGAAGATCCAAACCAATGATATGAACAATAGCTATGAATTTTGTGTTTGACACCAAAAAAAATTTTGGCATCACTCCAAAAGAGGAAAAAAACAGGAATAAAATCCTGATATGGAAATGTTCAGAAGAAGGCAGACTGTCCCCAACATACTACCTCCACAGTGGGGGCAGTACGAGATAGTCTCTACTGGAGAAATATCCAGAAATTGGAAAAATGAAGAATGGAGCCGCCACCTTTGTGACACGACTTACGGCCAATAATGGAGCCTTTGATGGTAACAAAGAGGAGCCACGATCGAATCCTTCAACCACCTGAAATCTATCCAGAATTATAATCACACCAACACCATAGCTAGCAAACCCACCCAAAGACACCACCCCAGCTCAACCTCCATAGGAGCAAGCTCACAGCGACTTCCAGTAACAAAACACAAAAACGACCGCAAAAAAAAAGGATACACAAGAAGTATCAACAATGTATATGCCCATGCACCCTAATGAAATATACAAACAATATGATAGTACCACATACATATCAACTCCAAATCAGAATGTATACATCTATGGACATCAAATCCCACAACCTACTACAACAACTATCGAAAAATCGGGAGCAATATGCACACGATCCACATATATGGAACCAACATAAGCTACAACTCAAAAATAATAAACGTAGACACGATGCTACACCTGACATAGGATAAAATAGAAAATGTTGAATATTGAAACAGATTACAGAACAATAATAGAAGATAAACTCCCCTCTATAACACAGAGAAATTAATAAAATTTCACTCACAGGAGACAGAGTTTCAACTCAGAAAAAAACATATTTCATAAAAAAATCTGCTACAAATTCTTCCTCTAACAGAGGGATAAAAAAAAAAAACGTGACTGCTACTACAACACAGTGCACAGATAACACTTTCCTGTCTCTCAAAATAAAACACTCTGTCTCTCTCTGAAAAAATACGCTGCTGTGTATTTTCAATTCCGCACTGCTGTGCACAAAAAAAACGGCTCTATTTTATATAAAAAAAACATACCAATTATAGGCTCCCGGGCCTTTCTTTTATATGTGGCGTGCACATATTATAACATAAAAAACAAAACATATAAACTTATCGGGTCCGCGTGTTAAAACAATTTCAAACGGCCCAACTTAAACTGCGATTGCGATTTTGCGATGTGCGATGGGATCGCATCACAAATATCTGTGATCAAACATATGGCGGAACAAACAAAACTTGCGATGTTGCGATTTGCGATGGCGTGATCGCGCGATCGCATCACGGCTTTCAACCAGCGCAACACACACACACACACAAAGATATATATATATATACTCCTCCGTTCCTTTGCGATTGCGATGATTGCATCGCATCGGAGCTCTACCACATCCGCAAGACATTTGAACTTCAGTTATTGTGATATGCGATGTGCGATTTGATCGCATCGCATCGCGACTCCTCATCAACAAGACACTTCACTTATTAAAATGCGATTTACCACCTCTGCCATTACTCTGCCGATTTAAATTGGTAAGGCTTTAAAGCCTATTCCAATCTGTAATTAAAGCTTTGCCTGCTGGCGTGACTTTGAGTCTTGGCCATTAACTCTACTGTTAATAAAAAAACAGTGACCGCCTTTGATAAAATATCAAAGGGATCAAATCCCATCTGCTCTGTACTGCACCTGTGTGGCTTTCCAATCCTTTTGCAATTGGTTCAAGACGTCAGGCAACCGCCTTAGTCTTGGCTTCAATGTGCCACTGTTCTTTCACTTCTGCATTTACTGCTGATTGACTTCAGCAGTTGGAATTAATTTCCAACAATCCCCCTTAATTTCAACTGTTGGGTTTTTCTGCATACCCAAGCATTTCCTGAAATGTTCAAAGCTTTTCTGCGCAAGTGGCTTTGTCCAAATATCTACAAATTGATCCTCTGTCCTGCAATGTTGCAAAACTATCTCACCGTTGTTAACCAATTCACGTATCTAGTGAAAATTGGTGTCAATGTGCTTTGTTATTTTATGAAAAAATGAATTTTTGGACAATGCAATAGCTGAGCTATTGTCACAAAAGATCACTATCCCTTTTACCTGTTCTTGGCATAAAATTCTCAACATTTTTCTCATCCAAACTACTTGACACGCTGCTGCAGTAGCTCCCACATATTCTGCTTCTGCTATAGATAACGCTACAATGGGTTGTTTCTTAGAAGCCCATGAAATGGCTCTTGAGCCCATGTGAAAAACATAACCGGAAGTGCTCTTCCGATCATCTACACTTCCAGCCCAATCACTGTCAGTGTATCCAACTAAATCTGAACATTTTGAAGCAGTATAAAAAATACCAAACCTTTTAGTACCTTTAACATACCTCATAATTCTTTTTGCTGCCTGCCAATGTGCATCTTTTGGCTTTTCCATGAATCTGGAAATCAAACTAACAGCATGCATTATGTCCGGCCTAGTTGCAGTCAAATACATAAGGCTGCCAACTATGCTCTTGTATAAACTAGGATCAAAATCCTTGCTGCTGTCCTCTCTGCTGAGTTTTAATCCCATCACTGTGGGAGTGATTGCTGCTTTGCTTTCCTGCATGTTAAATATTTCAAGCACCTCATTAACATACTTTGCCTGTGAGATAAAAATCCCATTTTCATCTTGTTCTACTTCTATTCCCAAGAAGTATCTCAACAAACCCATATCATTCATTTCAAATTCTTCTTTCATGACTGTTTTAAAATGTTCAATAAGGCAATCATCATTACCTGTAAAAATAACATCATCAACATATAGGACTACAATCAAGATTTTACCATCTTTTTCTTTGATGTAGAGGGTGGGTTCTCCCTCACACTTTTCAAAACCATTTTCCAGTAGATAGGAATCTATCCTACTGTACCACGCTCTTGGCGCTTGCTTCAGCCCATAAAGAGCTTTCTTCAACTTACATACTTTGTGCTCTTGGCCTTTATTTTCATAGCCGAGAGGTTGTTCAATGTAAACCTCTTCCATTAACACTCCGTTTAGGAATGCTGACTTCACGTCCATTTGGTAAAATTTCCACTTGTTTTGTGCTGCTAT
Organism: Pinus albicaulis; assembly: GCA_034641835.2. NCBI lineage: Eukaryota > Viridiplantae > Streptophyta > Pinopsida > Pinales > Pinaceae > Pinus > Pinus albicaulis. The sequence goes on along the minus strand of CM076570.1, from coordinate 603,987,629 downwards.
GGACAACACTGCTCTCACGGTTTCCATTCTAGCAACCGGTGCGAAAGTTTCCTCATAATCTATCCCATGCTTCTGCTTATAACCTTTGACAACAAGCCTTGCCTTGTGTCTCTCTATTTTTCCTTCAGCATTACTCTTGGTCTTGTAGACCCATTTAACTCCAATGACATCTTTACCTTTTGGGAGTTCAACTAAATCCCAAGTCTTGTTTCTTTCTATGGCATTTATCTCCTCATCCATAGCTTCTATCCATTTATCATTCTTGATAGCTTCTTCGAAATGAAAAGGATCATCAACATGACAATATAAAGAAAATAAAGAATTGATACCTTCATTTGTTATATATTTTTCATAAATTTCTTTCAAACTTCTGAATTTCTTACCTCTTTCATTAGATGTACAAATGCTTGAAGAAGCACTTGAATTTCCACCTTGGGGTGTTCTTGGAGAGACATTGTCATTTCTCCTCAAGGGTGTGCTCTGCTACTCTTGTGTTGGTGCTGCAATCTGGGGATGTATTTCATCCAACTCATCATTATTCTCATCATGAGATAAACAGTGTTTTACATTCATTGTTTTCTCCATGCTTCCATCCCAACCTTCCTCTTCAATGAACTGAACATCTATGCTCACAATAAAATTCTTGGTGGATGGGTTTTACAAGCGATAAGCCTTGGATTCCTCACTATATCCAATGAAAACACATGTCTCCCCATTGTTGTCCAACTACTTCCTTAGATGATCCGGAATGTGTGTATAAGCCACACATCCAAAAACCTTCATGTGTGTGACATCTTGCTTTGTGCCACTCCATGCCTCTTCTGGCACTTTGTTCTTACTGCTTTTGTAGGGCATCTATTCAAAATGTATGCTGCACAATGTAAAGCTTCAGCCCAATAATCATTAGGAAAATGCTTTGCCTTTAACATACTCCTTGCCATGTCCATTATGGTTCTATTCTTCCTTTCGGCTACTCCATTTTGCTGCGGAGTATATCTAGTTGTAAATTGCTTATGAATACCATTTTCTCTACAAAAACGTATAAAATATTTAGAGATATACTCACCTCCTCTATCAGTCCTTAGGACTTTTATGTGCAGCCCACTTTGGTTTTCCACAAGCTCTTTGAAATTTCAAAATCTTTCAAACACTTCACTTTTGTTTTTCAAAAAGTAAACCCAAGTTTTTCTTGTAAAATCATCTATGAATGTTAACATGTAGTGGCTGCTAGCAAGCGATGGAGTTTGCATCGGTCCACACAAATATGAGTGGACAATCTCTAAGGGTGCCTTTGCCCTTATGCTTTTCCCGGAAGGAAAACTTTCTCTGTGTTGTTTCCCAAGAATACAACCTTCACAAAGGCTGTCCGGTTTCTCTATCAATGGTAAACCTCTTACCATTCCTTTTCTATTCAACAAATTAAGACCTCCAAAGTTGAGATGTCCAAATCTCAAGTGCCATAACCAATTATCATCTTTTGGTTCGCTTTGGAAAGTCTCTTGTGCCACTGCTGCTATCTTTTCTTCATTCTTCAAGTCTGCTCTCATTCTGAGAGGGAACATCCTATTCCTTGTCATCTTCACTTCAGCAATACATTGTTTGCTGGGTGGTTTATCCATGATGGTACAAACATCATCCTCAAAGAAAACATTATACCCCTTATGGACAAGCTGTCCAATACTTAAGAGGTTACACTTCATTCCTGGAACATAATAAACATCTGCTATGGATTTCTTTGCACCTTTCCTTGTTAAAACATTTACAATCCCTTTTCCCATAACAGAAACTTTGCTATAAGTTCCTAGTGTGACTTGTGACTTCACACTCTCATCTAACATAGAAAACATTGCTAAGTTTCATGTCATATGGTTACTACAACCGGAGTCTAGAAACCATAAATCCTCACTTTTTTCTTCAGCCATATTACAAGCTAAAAACAAATTATTTTGGCTAATATTTTCCTTAATGAAATTTGCACTAGTTCTACTTGCCATATCTTGCTGCTTCTTTCTACATTCATTAGCATAATGACCATATTTTTTACAATGGTAACATTGGACATTGGACTTATCATACCTTTGTCCTTGAGCATTCTGCTGACCATTTTTCTGGCTGCTGCCTTGGCCGTGGCTGTGATTTTGACTGTTGCACCTTTCATGTGAATGTGAAGGGCTGTTCCTTCCACCTCTGTTTTGGCTTCTGCCTCTTCCTCTCTTTTTTCCTCTGCCTTGCCCTCTTCCTCTTCCGAAAGACATCTGGGACTTAAAGGCATGCTCAAGAGATGAGTTTTCACTCCTACCCAATCTCTATTCATGGGTCATCAGTGATGCATGTAGTTCATCCACTAAAAACTTTGTGAGATCCTTAGTCTCCTCTATGGTGGTGACAATCACATCAAATCTTGAGGGTAAATTTCTCAAGAGTTTTTCCACAATCCTCTTATCTTCAAGAGTTTCTCCATGTGACCTTATTTGTGTGACCATTCCAATCACATGAGTGAAGAATGAGTCAATAGTATCTGACTCTTTCATACAGAGAGTCTCAAAATCTCTCCTCAGCAATTGACGTTTTGTTGTCTTCACTTTTTCCATGCCTTGATAGGTTGTCTTGAGAGTTTCCCATGCTTCTCTGGATCTCTTGGCTGCTGCAATCCTTGGAAACACACTCTCATGAACTGCTTGATACAAAAAGAAAAGAGCTTTGGAGTCTTTCTTCTTATTGCTCTTCAGCATCTCTCTTTCTGCCTGAGTTAACATATTAAACTCATGTTCATCTGCTGGCTCTTCAAAGCCTTCCTCAACAAATTCCCATAAATCTTGGGATACAAATAATGCTCTCATAGTTATTGACCAGTAGTCATAATTTTTCCCATTAAACATTGGGAGATGGATATTTCCCATACCCATACCAGTGCTGGCTCCAGCCATTCTGCACTCTTAACTATGATACAAAAACACTTGACTGTGTGTTTAAAATTAACTGACTGTTCTGCAACAGTAACACAAAAACTGTATAGAGAAATACCTTTGGATTATTTTTGGCTGAGTCTTCACACTGCTGGAGAAGCTGCTGCAACAAAGAACTCCTTCCTTCAGCTTCTTTGATATTCAAAAAGCCTAGACTTGCTCTGATACCATGTTGGAATATTGAAACAATTCCAGAACAATAATAGAGAGAATAAACTCCCCTCTATAACACAGAGAAATTAATAAAATTTCACTCACAGGAGATAGAGTTTCAACTCAGAAAAAAATATATTTCATAAAAAAATCTGCTACAAATTCTTCCTCTAACAGAGGGATAAAAAAAAAAACGTGACTGCTGCTACAACACAGTGCACAGAGAACACTTTCCTGTCTCTCAAAATAAAACACTCTGTCTCTCTCTGAAAAAATACGCTGCTGTGTATTTTCAATTCCGCACTACTGTGCACAAAAAAAAACGACTCTGTTTTATATAAAAAAACATACCAATTATAGGCTCCCGGGCCTTTCTTTTATATGTGGCGCGCACATATTATAACATAAAAAACAAAACATATAAACTTATCGGGTTTGCATGTTAAAACAATTTCAAACGGCCCAACTTAAACTGCGATTGCGATTTTGCGATGTGCGATGGGATCGCATCGCAAATATCTGTGATCAAACATATGGCGGAACAAACAAAACTTGCGATGTTGCGATTTGCGATGGCGTGATCGCGCGATCGCATCGCGGCTTTCAACCGGCGCAACACACACACACACACACACACACACACACACACACACACACACATATATATACTCCTCCGTTCCTTTGCGATTGCGATGATCACATCGCATCAGAGCTCTACCACATTCGCAAGACATTTGAACTTCAGTTATTGCGATATGCGATGTGCGATTTGATCGCATCGCATCGCGACTCCTCATCAACAAGACACTTCACTTATTAAAATGCGATTTACCGCCTCTGCCATTACTCCACCGATTTAAATTGGTAAGGCTTTAAAGCCTATTCCAATCTGTAATTAAAGCTCTGCCTGCTGGCGTGACTTTGAGTCTTGGCCATTAACTCTGCTGTTAATAAAAAAACAGTGACCGCCTTTGATAAAATATCAAAGGGATCAAATCCCATCTGCTCTGTACTGCACCTGTGCGGCTTTCCAATCCTTTTGCAATTGGTTCAAGACGTCAGGCAACCGCCTTTGTCTTGGCTTCAATGTGCCACTGTTCTTTCACTTCTGCATTTACTGCTGATTGACTTCAGCAGTTGGAATTAATTTCCAACAAAATGTGGTTCCAAGAGATATCACAACACCTCACACAATCAGTAAAACAAGGATGCCCAAAGCTACAATGATCTAAAGAAGGGGATTTACAGATATTTTAAACGACAAGAGGGTTCGAGATCACAACATCTCAGGAAAGGGAAGAGGTTCGACACCAAGAGAAGATACTCATGTTCGAGAGATTAAACAAAACGAGGAGATTTCATACAAGGGTAGTCGACAACAGTCTGATAGTGAACATGGTAGCCAGAAAAAGTAAGACAATAATTTGGAAAAGAAAAAAGAATGTTTCTTCCTCACGAGAAGTATGAGTTTCCATACACCAAACCCACCACCCACCAAAATCACCCCCAAAATTCCAAACCTTACTGTGCCATGAAGGAAACTAGATGTCACAGTGCCGACGTTGGGGATACACAACGTCCAAGGGGCACCATACACTACCCAAAGTCACCCCTGCAAAGTTGATGTCACAGAGTTGAAATCGGGCATACTCAGCCCACGAACCACTACACCCCACACAACAGCTCTAGTAAGACTTACCCAGAGTCACCCCTGCAAAGCCAAACCTTACTATGTCATGAAGGAAACCAAAATGTCAACTCAAGTCACACAGTGAATGCCTTCTCCAGGATATACTCATGTTAACAATATGGATTAAGAATCTTGACAAGTGGTGATTTAGTATTCGCAAATCAGTCTAGACTTATCTTAACTTGGATCTATCCAAAACTGAGAGGGCCGTTTGGTCTCACATCTAACATAACACAAAAAAATATATCAATTATTTATTTTTCATGTTATTTAATTTTTTTAATCAATATTTTTTAAATGAATTTTTACTTTGGTAATTTAAATATTCTATGTTTTGTCTTTATTTAAACTTGAACATATAATTTTTGGTGAGATTGTAATTTTTATTAATTAAATTATATTTTTAAATACATAAATAATTTTAACAATTTAAGAGATTCTTAAAACACTTTAATTGTTAAATATGCAATTTTAACAAATTTCTAATTTTTTTTGTAAGTTTAAGACATTCTTCATTCATTCAACAAACATGGCAGATTACATCCATGATCAGATGATAAAGTGACCTTAATTTGTCCATAAAAAACCAGATATGTTGGCCACAGTACTTCATTATAAACTCTCCAAAAAAAATAGTTTAAAACTGTCTTTTAGAACTATATATGTTTAATATCTTTAATCTAAAACATATTACCGAAATCTACTTATCCATATTTGGGTTTGACCAAAATTGAAAAACACACTCAACTTGACATACTACTAATTTCTTAAAAAGATCAGTCTGTTTGTTTTTAATAAAACAAACTTAAAAAATCCCTTTTATTCATTAAAAAAAACTTAGTTTTTTTTTATAATTCAAACTCATTGAAGCAAAATTTCCGTGAAACTATTGACTTTCTAGAGTAAAGTTGCTTGTTAGGTTCTAAATGAATTAAAAAACACTTCGCTTTTATTTATAATTCAAACTCATTGAAACAAAATTTCCGTGAAACTGTTGACTTTCCACGGTAAAGTTGCTTGTTAGGTTCTAAAAGAATTTCTGCCGAACACTGTAACGCCTTTTTTTTATCTCTCCTAAATGAAAATATGACTTTATCACGTAATGTTCCTGTTGGGCTGTAAAAGAATTTCTGCCCAATAAAAAGAGAGGCTATGAACGAGTTTTCCAAAAGACTTGTTACCCAACAAAAGAAAGGCTATGAATGCGTTCTTTTTTAAACCTAATTTACTTTTGAGAACACGACTTAAAGAAAGGCGTTCTTTTAGATGCGTTTTTTAAAAACTATTTTACTTTTGAGAGAATGCATGACTTTATTTTAATGAAATTATAATTTATTATAGAAGTTTTTATTAAAAAAAAATGATTAAATAAAGGAGTACAAAAGAATTTCAATCAAATTAATATCTATCCACAATAATTTCATATTTATCACGAGAAGAGAGCGATGAGATCTCCAATCATACCATTTAAAAAAAAAAAAAAATTATTTAAATGAATTTTATCAAATTTATATTAAATATTGAAGTGTGTTTTTTTTCATAATTGGGAAATCGAAAACATTTATCTATAAAATATAAATTTGGTTTTCTAGTATATGAAATTATTTTAGTTTAAAATGGAAAAATGAGTGATCAAGGAAGAAGAAATCCTAGCATCTTAGTTAAAGCTTTGATGTTCTAAAGGGCCTCATCATCCACCTCATCCACATGATCCTAATATCAATGCTTTCAACACATTGGTTGCTGCTAGTCCAAGGTTCCAATGCTCCAAGCTGCCTTGATTTGTGAAGAAATTGAAGAATGTCTTGAAAATTGCAATCATGTCAATCAATGACACATAATGACTCTTACGATAGAAAAGAGAGGCTTGATGTGGAAATTATGGGCGTATGGCCCTCACCATCCTCTATAAAAATTGGAGACCCATGCTTGAAGGACAAGTTTATGTTTCCTTATTTGGGAGGGGTTTCTTTCCTTCCTCTTTGAAAAGAAAACAGATCAATATCTAATTTTTTGAAGTGGGTCATATTTCATGGGGGTTCGAGGTTTATATCTAGATCAATGGAGTCCATATTTCAACCTAGAAAATGATGTTCCATCTATTGTTCCTGTTTGGTTAAATTGCCATATTTTCTCTTCATTGTTGGAAAGAAGACACATTTAGGAACATTAAAAATGTTATGGGCCACTTGATGAAAAGTGAAACCCACTATAAACAGGTTCACCTTTCATTTAATCATATGAACCCGCAACCTTCATATATGTATCAAATTTTCAGATTCATAACTCAGAAACTCGATCTTGGGACTTGTGGGTTATGGGCCCACAACTTATATATGTAAACCAGCGCATTCCATACTCTCCAAGTAATACATACTGGCCTCTTTTAACCTCTTGGTCATCAAACTTCATAAATCCGATCTGTTTATTTAACAAAATAAAATGTATTTCAGAAACAAAGTCCCAATTTTCATTAAATGACCATTATGCTCATTTTAGCCAATGTTTAGGCTCTGGAACAACACTCTTCAAAATATCCCAACACATATTATGATGCTAAATGAAATTCACATTAAGACCTTCAAATTTTTATTGTCAAAACCCTCGACATATTATGACGCACCTTAAACCAATCTTTAAGAACCCTTGGAATGATATTCCAAACCTTTGGAATACGTTTAACCTCGTGCAGTTCAGGTGTTTACACCATTGCACGGTTCCGCTCCTCTACGCAGAAAATTTATATACTCTCTATGCCGATTATAACAAAGAACCCAGTGCTTAAATTAATCCTTCCTTCTCCGTTTTGAATTTGATGACATGGATCGATGTTATTGCTAGATCTCAAGCCAAGACCTGGGTTTTCTTGATTCCCTTCCACATCGATTATGCAGAGGTTAATATAACTGAATCCTCCATACTCTGTGACTAACTCACGACACGATTTTATTAGATGGCCATCGATCCTTACAGTGATCGATGGTCGATAAATCGACCCATAAAACGAAATTTAATTCATGAAATCAAAACATAAGTAAACAATACTCGGACGCAACCAAATCCACATAGAAACAATTCTATTATGTACAGAACCATTTACAAACTAAGGCATTTCAACCTTAGACAAAATCCTCATGTTATTACATTGTGCTTGCTCTCCCTCTACGCATTACAGACTCTATGTTATATAGGAGTTACAAAGATCATGAATCGGTTGAGATCCACAAATCTCTCCCGAAATTTCTCAAACAAACCCTTTATATTCTATTGCGCACACCTGGCAGATCATCAGCTACAGAAAATTAATTATGTTTTAACAATTTTTTGTCCCAAATTTGTGTGACTGTTCGCATAGCCGCCTTTTCAGCTTCAGATTAGAATTTAATTCCAATCTTTTCGGATGCCCCTGCATCAGACTCCCGAGGCACAAAAATTGTATGATCTCCTGATCATATGTCGTCTACATCTGTCAGCAATTCTACCCACGTCATCTGTGGAACTGCTCCTTGTGATCTTCTTGTAACAACATGCTTGAAAAATTCTACCCACATCCTCTGTGGAATTGTCCTCTGTGAGCTGCAACAAAACCTCTGCAATAGCAAGTCCTACTTGCTACGAGATACCTCACCAAGCTTCTCTCCTGAGCTCAGTCTTTCGGCATCATTTGCTCCTGTGGAACCATTGAGCACTCCTGATCTAGGTTGCTGCAATCTTCTCACCTTCCTCCGCTGTTACCTTCAAAAAACATAAAAATCACAAGATTTACAAATTTTCACAAAACTGTACCTCTTCTTCCTTTGTATGCAAACTCCTCCGCAGGAAATCATTTTCCCTGCTCTGATACCACTTGATGAAAAGTGAAACCCACTATAAGCAGGTTCAACTTTCATTTAATCATTTGAACCTGCAACCTTCATATATGTATCAAATTTGCAAATTCATAACTCAGAAACTTGATCTTGGGACCTGTGGGTTATGGGCCCACAACTTATATATGTAAACCAACGCATTCCATACTCTCTGAGTAATACATACTGGCCTCTTTTAACCTCTTGGCCATCAAACTTCATAAATCCGATTTGTTTATTTAACAAAATAAAATGTATTTTAGAAACAAAGTCCCAATTTGCACTAAATGACCATTATGCTCATTTTAGCCAATGTTTAGGCTCTGGAACAACACTCTTCAAAATATCCCAACACATATTATGATGCTAAATGAAATTCAAATTAAGACCTTCATATTTTGATTGTCAAAACCCTCAACATATTATGACGCACCTTAAACCAATCTTTAAGAACCCTTGGAATGATATTCCAAACCTTTGGAATACATTTAACGTCGTGCAGTTCCGGCGTTTACACCATCACACAGTTCCGCTCCTCTACTCAGAAATTTTCTATACTCTCTATGCCGATTATAACAAAGAACCAAGTGCTTAAATTAATCCTTCCTTCTTCGTTGTGAATTTGATGACATGGATCGATGTTGTTGCTAGATCTCAAGCCAAGACCTGGGTTTTCTTGATTCCCTTCCACATCGAATATACAAAGGTTAATATAACTGAATCCACCATACTCTTTGACTAACTCACGACACGATTTTATTAGATGGCCATCGATCCTTACAGTGATCGATGGTCGATAAATCGACCCATAAAACATAATTTAATTCATGAAATAAAAACATAAGTAAACAATACTCGGACGCAGCCAAATCCACATAGAAACAATTATATTATGTACAAAACCATTTACAAACTAAGGCATTTCAGCCTTAGACAAAATCCTCATGCTATTACATTGTGCTCGCTCTCCCTCTACACATTACAGACTCTCTGTTATATAGGAGTTACAAAGATCATGAATCGGTTGAGATCCACAAATCTCTCCCGAAATTTCTCAAACGAACCCTTAATATTCTATTGCGCACACCTGGAAGATCATCGGTTACAGAAAATTAATTATGTTTTAACAAATTTTTGTCCCAAATTTGTGTGACTATTTGCATAGCTGCCTTTTCAGCTTTGGATTCGAATTTAATTCAAATCTGTTTGGATGCCCCTGCATCACACTATATTGATAGAGAAAAACAACAATAAGGTATTCAATCTTGTGCCAAGATTTGTGTAGAAGCACATGTTGATAAGGGAATCCAAACAACAATAAATCTCTAGCCCAATAATTGGACTCATTATGAGGAAGTGGATTATGATCAATAACCATTTAAATGTAAGAAATATTATGAATATGGGCATTTTTCCTGAAGATGCCCAAAACCAGAAAAAATCCATAAAATAATGAGGAAGGAGAACAATGGAAGAAAACAAAAAGAAAAAAAGGTGCCCCCAACAAAATATAGCCATAAAAACACAAGAATGAAATTTATTGGGACCCAAAGGTCCTCCCTCTCCAATAAATATGTTCTCAAAGGTGAATAATTCTCCTCTAGCAAGAACAAAGTTTGGCAAGGAACAAATTTGATGCGCTCAATCAGGAAAACAAAGGGGAAACTCTCGATCCACTACACTAAGAGATACAACTAGTCAACTCCCAACATGCAAGTTCTGTTGAGATTCAACAGGATGATGAGCTTAGTGAAAAGAGTTGCCTTCACTAAGTGGGCCCACAGACTATTTTTGGCGCAAGTCTATTTTTAGACATGGTGATCATATTTCAGAAGTTGCAGGATGCTATTTGTGAATGATTGGTCAAGTTGGAAAAATAGATGAAATTCCATTTTTAGAATATTGGGCAAAGTCTATTTATAGATCGTCGATCTAAAAATAGAAGTGTCAATTATTATTAGCTCTTAATAATAATCCGACAATAAACAACAACTTATTTTCTTGGAGCACTTAATTTCAGTGCACATATTTGGAAAATCAGTGGGCTGAAGGAATTACACAATTCCTAGGGTTTACTGGTGGTTCATTCATGGAGGACTCAGTTAGAACTGAAGTGGCAAAGTTATGACAGAGTTGGAAGAGTAGTTCATGGAGTTGTATTCAGTTTAACTCAGTTAAACTCAGTTGAGCTATTTGTATCTAGTCCAACTGAATGATACACTAGTGAGAGTGAAGTGAATTAATTAGTTAATTTATTCACAAATAATAACTCATTAATCAATTGACCAATATAGTAGTTAACTACAGTGCATTTCAGTTCCAGTGGAGACCCAATGGAGATGTAGGTGAAAGGGTGAGAAAGGCTATATGTTGTGACTAATAATGATGCATTGATTGCATCTACATATACATTATAGATTCCAATGATAACTACATAGTCAAGGAGAGCGGGATTTCATCAAATTGGTCTTTGTAATCAGCTTGGATTGCACAGTGGAGGCAGGCTAGTAGGAGGGCAGAGATCGGTGCATGGATTTGCAGATTTCTTCTATGTTAGTGTGCGACGATTGATTGTACTGAGAGATTGATGTACTAAGCTTTGTATGAGATTGTTACATGATCTCCATGATACATAATATATGATAGTTTGGTTTTTCAGCTTCAGGCTTTCCCGTTAAACAACTGTGTTATGTGCGATTGTTTTTATTGCTTCATGTGTTTACAATTGATTTTAAATTTCTGCAAAAGATTAATAGTGGAAGGATTCTGTATTTAACACGAAGATAAATATTGTTTGATCAGGAGAATCTGGATATATACATGCATCTTGTATATAATTTCTACATGGTATCAGAGCAGTGTTAATTCTTGAAGATTGCAATTGTGAAGAATTTTTGAGTTTGTGCTGGTGGACAATTCGAATTTGCTACAGAAAATTCTTAGTGCAGAAGTTGAGTATACAGTGAAATGTCTTTCAATGGGTTGCGATTGGAGTATGCCCTTGATGGGAGCTTGAATTACATAGCCTAGAAGGATAGGATGGAGGCGGTGCTGGAGGATAATGGACTGAAGGAGTTCATCGATAGCGGTTTTCCTAAGTCGGGATCTAGCGATGCTGCATTACTTGACGCATGGCAAAAGAAGACAGAAAATACAAGAAGAATTATGTTGGAAGGTGTGAAGGACCATATTGTGTCTAGCCTTCATGGGAAAGCCACTCCATTTTTAATGTGGAAGGCTTTGATATATTTTTTCCAAAGAAGAAGCGACCAGAGGAAGTTGGCGCTTAAAGACAAGCTCAGAAAAATAAAAATGGAGAAGGACGATAGTATTCCAAAATACCTCATGAAGTTTGTTGACTGCAAGGATGAACTGGGAAGTGTGGGGGTTACTATTGATGATGAAGACTTGATGAGCTTGGCTCTCCTTGGGCTTCCGAAGAGTTGGCATAGCTACGAAGACTCTGTCAATGGACGACAGAAACTGCAGGGATGTGAGCGAATTTGGTTGGATCTTGTGCAGGAGGAGATAAGGCGAGGTACCAGGGATGGATCTTCATCGAAGAATGAAGATGAAGAGAATTGTGCTTTGGTTGCCAAAGCAAGGAAAGGGAAGGGGAAGAAATTTACTTCAAAATCCGAAGCTAAAGGAAAAAAGCAGGATTTGTCCAAGGTTCACTGTCACGAACATGGGCATTTCGCCATTAACTGCCCACAGAAGAAGAACAACAAGAAGGTTGTTGGAGCTGCAGATGAAGAGGCCTTAGCCTCGTAATTTGAGCTTGATTTCTCTTTGATCGCATGCTTGGTTTCAAGATATATGGAACCGGTGTGGTATCTTGATAGTGGTGCATCTTTCCATATGACGGGAGACAAGGAGTTGTTTAGTGACTTGGAGGAGAAGGACCTCCAAATGCATATAGAGATGGGTGACAATGGTCGATACAGTGTGACCGGCATTGGGACCATTACCTTTGAGAGGGAGTCCGGTAATCCATTCTTGTTGAAGGATGTTATGCATGTTTCAGGTCTAAAGAAGAACTTGGCCTCGGTTGCAATGTTGGAAGACAAAGGTTATGATGTTGTTTTCAGTGAGGGAAAAGCCTTCCTTTGACATAAAACAATGGGTAAAACCAAGAAGATAGGTATTTGAGTTAAGAATCTCTACAAGCTGGAGGTAGATGGCTGTGCTGCAATGGTGGGCAAAGCAGAAGAAGTGGTGAGCCAGGATGAGGGTGAATTATGGCACAAGAGATTGGGCCATCTTCACCATGGCGCTTTGAATATTTTGCAGCATATTTCTACTGGACTTCCCAAGGGTACTCTTGCGCAGTCAGATCAGTGCAAGGGATGTACTATGGGTAAGTTTGTGAAGACCACCTTTCATGAAAAGGAGAATCGTGCTTCGGTGATCCTGGAGAGAATTCACACACACATGTGTGGACCTTTCTCGGTTGCTTCAACAACAAAACATAGGTATTATGTTATATTTGTTGATGACTATTGTCGTAGATGCTGGATCTTATTCATGCAGAAGAAGAGTGAAACGTTCTCAAAGTTCTATGAGTTCAAAGCATTGGTGGAGAAGGAGTTGGGGAAGCAAGTGAAAGCTCTACGGAGCGATAATGGTGGTGAATAAATCTCAGGAGAATTCAAAGACTTCTGTAGCAAAGAAGGAATTTGAAGAGAACTCATAACGCCTCATAACCCACAACATAATGGGGTAGCAAAGAGGAAGAACATAATGATTGCGGGTGCTGCACGAGCTATGCTATATGACCAGGACCTACCGATGCACTTGTGGGCGGAAGCATGCAACACTGTGGTTTATGTGAAAAACCGTTGTCCTCATAGAGTACTTAGCATGAGTACACCTGAAGAATCTTTTTCTGGTAAGAAGCCTGATATTTCTCATTTGAAGATTTTTGGCTAATCTATTTACATTCATGTGATAAAGGACGCGAGGAAGAAGCTGGAGCTAATTGCAGAAGTTGGGATATTTGTGGGTTACACAGAAACAACCCATAATTATTGTGTGTATTTTCCAGATAGTCAAATGATAGTGGTGCGACGTGATATAAAATTTAATGAGGTGAAAGCCATGAAGTTGTCGCTTGAGAGGGAGCTACACTTGCATGCAGAGGAGGAACTTCTTGTTCCCAAATATGAGCCTCTAGATGTGGATCAGCCACAGGAGGAGATTCATGGAGTGGAGGAGTCCACTCATGCAGAACCAAACATCAGACAAGGCAGAAAGCGTACCACATAAGCTGAGAGACTGAAGCTTGATGTGACATAGAATATAGGAGTCCCTAAATCATAGCACAGATAGAGACAGTCACCTGACCGATTTACTGGATACTGTAGAAATTATATTCACTAAGCATGCATATGTCCAAGATCCACCTGATCTCACACTATTTAACTTTGTGCAAGATACTGATCTATTCCACTTGTTAATCTTTTGTGGAAAAATTAATTGCACACACATGTGAAGCATAAAACATTTTTATCAATTGCACATAACACAGTTTTTAACTGGGAAAGCCTGAAGCTAAAAACCCCAAATATATATTATGTAACATGGAGATCATATGACAATATCATACACGCATAAAAATCTTATCACAAGCCCTCAGTACAGTACAATAATCATACACTAATCAGGCCTAATCTCGCAAATCCATGCATCGATATATGCCACCTGCTAGCCTGCCTCCACTGCTCAATCCCTGCTGAAGAATATCTCTGAATGAATTCAAATTACTCCATCCTTGACTGCGCAATCCTCATTGGAATCTCCACTGAGTGTTGGATGCAATCAATGCATCACTATAGTCACAACAGATAGTCTATCTTGCCCTTTCACCTATCTCTCCACTGGTCTCCACTGAAACTTCCATGCACTGTAGTTAACTGATGTATTCTTTAGTTGATTAATGAGTTAGTATTTGTGAATTAATTGAATAATTAATTCACTCCACTCTCACTAGTGTATCAATTAGTTAGACTAGATACAACTAGCAAAACTGAGTCTAACTGAGTTAAACTGAATACAACTCCATAACTACTTCTTCCAACTATGTCATAACTTTGCCACTTGAGTTCTAACTGAGTCCTCCATGCAATAGCTCCAGTAAACCCTCAGGAATAGCGTAATTCCTTTTGTCAGCTGTTGTGCCACATCTGTACACTGAACTGAAGTGCTCCAAGAGAATAAGTTGTTGTTTAGAGTCTGATTATTATTAAGAGCTAATAATAATCGACATGCATCTATTTTTAGATTGACGATCTATAAATAGACTTCGCCCAATATTCTAAAAGCATAATTTCATCTATTTTTCCAACTTGATCAACCATCCACAAATAGCATCCTGCAACTTCTGAAATATGATCATCATGTCTAAAAATAGACTTGCGCCAAAAATAGCCTGCGGGCCCACTTAGTGAAGGCGAATCTTTTCACTAAGCTCATCATCTTGTTGAATCTCAAAACTCCCTCTCAACAAGATAGGGATTATATTTCACCCCAATCCTGCCTCTATGGTATTCAAATTTTCTCCTAGTGAGCGCCTTCGTCAGAATATCTGCATCATGATCCTCCGTAGGAATGTACTAAAGCAACATGATCTTCCGTTGCACACAATCTCTGATATGATGATACCGGATATCAATACATTTAGATCTATCATGAAACACAGGATTAACCGAGATTTTAATGAAACTCTGATTATCACAATGAATCACCGTGGGATCTAAATGTGAACCGAACAAACCAACCAGAATCTTCCTCATCCAGATAGCCTCACATGCAGCTAAACTTGTTGCCATGTATTCTGCTTCCACTGAACTAAGTTCCACGGATATTTGTTTCCTGCTGTACCAAGAAACTGCCGTAGATCCGATACTAAAAATCCCTCCTGATGTGCTCTTTCTGTCTGTTGGGCTTCCTGCCCAATCTGCATCCATGAAGCCATACAACTTCATGTCATTCGTCTGTCTATACCATAAACCATACTCAGATGTGCCCCTGAGATATCTCAATACATGCTTTCCCGCCTTCCAAAAGAGCTTGGTAGGCTTAACCATCACTTGTGAAAGCTGGTTCACCGCATAGCATATGTCCGCTCTTGTATTGAATAAATACATGAGCGAACCCACCAACTGTCGATAAATAGTGGCATCCACTACCTCTGCCGATGTAGCATCCTCTTTCTTCCAATTTCCTGGAAGAGGAGTGTCGATAGGCTTGCAGCCTTGCATGTGAAACTTCTCCAGTATCTCCTGGGAATACTTGCCTTGAGACATAAACAGTTCCCCTTCCCACTGCCATATTTCCAATTCAAGGAAATAATGAAGGAGGCCTAAATCCTTCATCTCAAACTCCTTTGCAAGATTTTCCTTGCATGAGTGTATCAAATTATCATCACCTGTTAGTATTAAATCATCAACATAAAGTACAATGATAAAAAGCTTACCCTCAACCACAATCTGGTATAGGTTTGCATCCGCCTCACTCTTGGTGAAGCCAAGTCCAGTGAAATAACTATCGATCCGAGTGAAATTGCGAGGCTAAGGCCTCTCCAACTGTAGATCCAGCAGCCTGCTTATTCTTCTTCTTCTATGGACAGTTAGTGAAATAGCTGTCGATCCGAGTGTACCAAGCACGTGGTGCTTGTTTCAGCCCATACAACGCTCTTTTGAACCTGCACACATGCGAATTGCTGCTAAAGATCTCAAATCCTTCAGGATGCTCAATGTACACCTCTTCCTCAATGATCCCATTAAGGAATGCAGTCTTCTCATCCATTTGATGAATGTGCCAACCCATCTGCGCTGAGAGAGAAAGGATGGTCAGTATGGAAGAATACAGTGCGACAGGTGCAAAGGTTTCTTCATAGTCAATCCCCTCAATCTGTGTGAAGCCCCGGGCAACAAATCTTGCCTTATACTTCTTGACACTCCCATCAGCAGCTTGCTTTACCTTGTAGATCCATCTTGATCCTACAACTGATTTTCCCACCGGCCTTGGAACAATCTCCCAAGAATTTTTTCTGACAATGGAGTCATACTCCTCCACCATGGCATCTACCCATGTGGGCTCCTGCGCTGCTTCTTCAAAAGACGATGGATCTGTCACAATACACTTGCTCATAAGAGCCATGTATCTAGTATATCGGTCAAGTGACTATCTCTGTCTGTGCTGTGATGTAGGAACTCCTACATTCTGTGCCACATCCACCTTCAGTCTCTCATCTTCTATGGTACGCTTCCTGCCTTGTATGATGTTTGGTTCTGCATGAGTGGACTCCACTCCATGAATCTCCTCCTGTGGCTGATCCACATCCAGAGGCTCATATTTGGGAACAAGAAGTGTTGTGGGAAAGAAACAGAATTGGAGAAATGAAACTGAATTGAACAACTGAAAGATAAATCACTTTGAAACTTTATAGATAAATTCTCCGTTTCTACAAGCCTCTCGGGCCATCTCTTTAAAATTATTATATTTCGTTATTACAACCATATTTCGTTATTCAACCTACATTTTTAGTTATTCTAACTACATAGGTAAATTACAATATTCGTTGTCACATTTTTAACAAACTCCACCTTGAAAACAAATTGTCCATTCATCATCTTTTCTGCAAGCCGAGAGAAGCAAGACACCATCTCAGCTTCTCTACTGTCACTGGCTTCGTGAATATATTTGCATGATTCTCCTGTGTGCGGACCTTCTTGAGGACTACTTTTCCGCCTTCGATTATATGTCTCACAAAGTGATACCTTACATCGATGTGCTTGGTCTTGCTGTGATAGGATGGATTTGTAGCCAAATGAATAGCGCTTTGACTGTCACAAAACACATTCACTTTCTTCTGCGTCCTTCCAATCTCATCAAGCAGACCTTTTAACTAGATTTCCTCTTTGCAGGAATCTGAAGCAGCTATATACTCTGCTTCAGTAGTGGACAAAGCAACTGTCTCTTGAAGCTTTGACATCCAACTAATTACTCCACCTGCAAGAGTAAAAACATAACCTGTAGTAGACCTCCTTTTGTCCAAATCACCTGCATAATCAGCATCCACATATCCGCAGACTGTACCTTCACAACCATCAAAGCTGATGCAATGGTCACTTGTGCCTCTCAAATACCGAAGCACCCATTTCACTGCTCGCCAATGTTCTTCCCCTGGATTTGCCATGAACCTGCTGACAACTCCAACTGCATGTGAAATGTCAGGTCTTGTAGATACCATCGCATACATTAAGTTGCCTACTGCATTTTCATATGGTACACGAGACATATACTTCTTTTCTTCATTAGTTCTAGGACTCAAATCCAAAGAAAGCTTAAAATGGGAAGCTAATGGAACATTAACAGGTTTCACATTGTTCATACCGAACTTTTCAAGTATTTTCTCCACATACTTCTGTTGTGATAACCAAAGCTTACCATTCTTCCTGTCTTTGTGTATCTCCATGCCCAAGATATGTTTTGCCGCTCCAAGATCCTTCATTTCAAACGTCCTAGACAGCTAAGCCTTTAACCTGCTGATTTCTTCCATGCTTTTGCTTGCAATAAGCATATCATCAACATACAACACCAAGATAATGAATATGCCATTGAAAATTTTGAAGTATACACAATGATCATACTCACTTCTGATAAAATTCTGGCTCATCATGAAGGAATCAAACTTCTTGTACCATTGCCTGGGTGACTGCCTCAGGCCATACAATGATTTCCTGAGCTTGCAAACTAATCTTCTGCTGCGACCTTGTACAAAACCTTTTGGCTGATCCATATATATCTCTTCATCCAAATCACCATGAAGAAAGGTTGTTTTAACATCTAACTGTTCTAACTCAAGGTCAAGTAAAGCAGTTAGTGCTAACACAGTACGAATAGAAACAAGTTTAACTACTGGTGAAAAGATCTCATGAAAGTCAATACCTTCAACCTGAGAATACCCTTTTGCAACCAATCTCGCCTTATACCTTTCGATACTTCCATCAACTTTTCTCTTCAACTTGAAGACCCATTTGCACCCAACAATGCTTCTCCCTTCAGGAAGTTCTACAAGATCCCAGGTATTGTTTTTGGCTAAGGAGTCCATTTCTTCTTCCATAACCTTTTTCCATACCTCGCTATCTGCATCATCAACTGCTTCCTGATAACAAGATGGTTCCCCATCTTCAGTAATCAATGCAAATGATGAAGCAGAGTCTTCATACCTTTTTGGTGTTCTTCTTTCCCTCGTAGACCTTCTTAGGGTGACTGGTTGCTGACTAGATTCTGGAATTTCTCCAGTTTCCTCTGCTTCTCCACCTTTTTCAGAAGTCTCTCCTTCCTTTCGACTTTCTGGAAAAGGTACAGTCTCCAATTGAATCTGCTGACCTGGCGATACCTACTTCTGTTCAACTTTTTCAACATCTGATTTTAAAAGAGATGATTCATCAAATGTTACATCTCTACTAATGACTATCTTCCATGAAGTAGGATCCCACAACCTATATCCCTTCACTGAATAATCATATCCAACAAAGACACAACATTTTGATTTTGGATCTAATTTTGAACAGTGATTTCTAGGAATAAGAACATAGGCATCACAACCAAAAATCTTCAAATGCGAATAATCACAAGACTGACCCGACCAAACTTCTTCAGGAATTTGACAGTTTATTGCAACCGAAGGTGATCTGTTAACTAAATAGCAAGCAGTAGATACTGCTTCTACCCACAACTCCTTTTGCAGATTAGCATTACTAATCATGCTTCTGGCTCTTTCCATAAGAGTCTGATTCATCCGTTCAGCAACACCATTCTACTGAGGAGTATAAACAACAGTTTTATGTCTAACTATCCCTTCATCCTTACAAAATTGTTCAAATTCTAAAGAGGTAAATTCACCGCCATTGTTAGTTCTTAAACATTTGATTGATTTGCCTGTTTTCTTTTCCACCATTGTTTTAAATTGTTTAAACACATTAAACACATTAGCTTTCTTTTTCAACATATAGACCCAAACTTTTCTGGAGAAATCATCAATAAAAGTTAAAAAAATACAAGGCACCTCCATAGGACACAGTAGGAGATGGTCCCCACAGATCAGATTGAATATAGTCCAAAATCTGCTTGCTATTATGATTGCCAGACTTGAATCTTTGTTTACATTGTTTTCCAAACACACAATATTTACAAAAATCCAACTTCAAGGATTTCAAATCAGGAAGTAGCTTGCGATTCATGAGTAGCTGAAGACCTTTCTCGCTCATGTGACCTAACCGCTGATGCCATAGACGAGAACCTTCTTCTGCTTTATCTGACACGATCACTGCTTCACTGACTTGAGTGCTTCCCTTGAGTCTGTATAGGTTTCCAACCTTTTCAGCCTTCATAACAACCAAGGCTCCTTTCGAGACTTTCAGCACTCCATTCTGACCTGTAAACTTATAACCATTCGAATCCAAAACTCCCAAGGAAATCAAGTTTTTCTTTAGATCAGGTACATGCCTAACATTAGATAAGGTTTTAATTGTACCATCATACATTTTAATTCGCACATTTCCAATCCCAACAGTCTGACAAGATGCATTATTTCCCATGAAAACACAATTACCATCTACGGTCTCATATGATGAAAACCAATTCCGGTGCGGACTCATATGATGAGAAGCACCAGAGTCTAATAGCCAATAGTCAGCATCTTGTGAGATATTACATACAGGGAGTGCTTCAGCAATTAAAACCTCATCATCCATACTTGAATCGACCTGATTTGTTTCCTTGTTGTTTTCCGCCTCCTTCCGTTTCCAACAATCCTTTTTGAGATGTCCCGGTTTGTTGCAGTACCAGCATTTTGCTTTACTCTTCTTGCCGCCCTTTGACTTCGATCTGGAAGAACCTCTTGTCTTCTCCCCCCGTTCCTTTGAGCGACCTCTAGCTACCATGGCTTCAGGTGCAGAAGTCTCAATGCTAGATTGTCTTCGTACCTCTTCAGATAAGAGAGCACCCACGACAGATTCAAAATTTAATGAATCGACAGTGCTCAAACTGACTGAGGTCACGAAGTGATCCCATGACTCAGGCAGGGAACACAACAAGGTTATTGCCTTGTCTTCTTCCTCCATCTTTACTTCCATATCGGACAACTGAAAAACAAGCATATTAAAAACATTCAAGTGATCTACAATTTTCATACCTTCCTTCATCCGAAGGCTGTACAGTTGTCTCTTTAAATAGATTCTGTTAGTCAAAGATTTTTTCATATAGAGAGTTTCCAATTTCTTCCACAACCCTGCGGTTGTACTCTCTCCAACGATATTGAAGAGTACTTCGTCTGCCAAACACAACCGAACGGTACTGAGAGCTCGGGCATCCAAGTCCTTCCAGTCTGAGTTTGACATGCTTGCTGGTTTTCTAGTTACCGCGTCAAGTGCCTTGTGCAACCCTTCTTGCACAAGAAAATCCCTAACCTTCAGTTTCCACAAAGCAAAATTGTTTTTTCCGGTGAATTTCTCCACCTCAAATCTTGCGTTTGTCATTTTCGCCATTTCTCCCTCCTAGTTTTCTTCTTCTCTTTCCAACTAGGGTTTCAAACAAATATTTCCCCCTTTTTGCTAAGGTTTTTTATTTCCCAAATAAAGTTTCTAATTTCCCAAAATATCTCAGCTATGATAATCTGAGTCTTTTAAATAATGTTCAACTCTTCTTCTTCAAAAAAAATTTATGATTGAAATCTTTCAGATGAAGACACTCTACTCCAATTAAAAAAAAAAACAACATATTTCCTACTCCATTAATTTTTTTGAATTCTATTTCTTCCTTTTTTTAAGAAAAATAAAACTGCTTCTTCAAATTTCCACAGCCCAAAAAAAATTGATCTTCCTTTTATTACTTTTTTTTTTTTTTTTTTTTTTTTTTTTTTTTTTCCAGAGAATCACTTCTTCATAAATCTATTTCAATTTAAATCACAGATTTTCTAAGATTTTCTGGAAAAATAAAATATTCCATTCAACAATTGTCTTGAAAACAAAAAATACCGATTTCTGTGTGTGTACTGGCTTTCTTCAGGGGCAGACTGTCTCTTCTCCTAGCGGCAGTGGCAAAGATTGCTCTTCTCCCTCAACGGCCTCAGCCCAGCGACAGATGGCTGGCTTCTTTTTTCAGCGGCTCTCTCTTTTCTTCGGCGGCTGCTCTTCTTCTCCACCAGCAGCGTACACTTGTAGCAATCGACCTCCTCTGAGCAGCAGCAGTCGGTGATTCCTCCTCTGCTTGACGGCTTCTGGACAACAGCCGAACGACTTCTGAATAGCAGCCGAACGGCTTCTCTGTCGGCTATTCCTGTCGGCTATTCTCCTCTGCATCCTGTTGGACAGCGCAGTGGGCTGCAGCTCTTTCAACGGAATGAACAGTCAGCGGTATACACCTCTTGACATGCCCAGCTCTTCTACGGCTTCTCTTCAAACGGCCTTCCTCCTTCTGATAGGCAGTCGGTTTCACGTGTTCAACGTCCCCTCTCAAAAAACGACAGTCGATTCTTCCTTTGAAACCGAGTCAATAACCTCGCTCTGATACCACTTGTTGTGGGAAAGAAAAATAATTGGAGAAATGAAACTGAATTGAACAACTGAAAGATAAATCACTTTGAAACTTTATTGATAAATTCTCTGTTTCTACAACCCTCTCGGGCCATCTCTTTAAACTTAGTCTATTTCGTTATTACAACCATATTTCGTTATTCAACCTACATTTTTAGTTATTCTAACTACATAGGTAAATTACAATATTCGTTGTCACATTTTTAACAAGAAGTTCCTCCTCCGCATGCAAGTGTAGCTCCCTCTCAAGCGACAACTTCATGGCTTTCACCTCATTGAATTTTATATCCCTTCGCATAACAGTCATCCGACTATTAGGAAAATACACACGATAGTTGTGGGGTGTTTATGTGTACCCCACAAATATCCCAACTTTTGCAGTCGGCTCTAACTTCTTCCTGGCATCCTTCGTCACATGAATGTAAACAGGTGACCCAAAAATATTCAAATGAGAAATATCAGGCTTCTTACCAATAAAAGCTTCCTCGGGTGTACTCATGCCAAGTACTCTATGAGGACAACGGTTTTGCACATAAAACGTAGTGTTGCATGCTTCTGCCCACAAGTTCATCGGTAGGCCTTGGTCATGCAGCATTGCTCATGCAGCACCCACGATGGTTCTGTTCTTTCTCTCTGTGACCCAATTCTGCTGTGGGTTATGAGGCGCTATGAGTTCTCTTCGAATTCCTTCTTTGCTACAGAAGTCTTTGAATTTGCCATAGATGTATTCACCACCATTATCGCTCCTTAGAGCTTTCACCTACTTCCCCGACTCCTTCTCCACCAATGCCTTGAACTCATAGAAATTTGAGAACGTTTCACTTTTCTTCTGCATGAAGAAGATCCAGCATCTGCGAGAAAATTCATAAAAAAATATCACATAATACCTGTGTTTTTCTGTTGAAGAAACCAAGAATGGTCCATACACGTATGTGTGAATTCTCTCTAGGATCACCGAAGCACGGTTATCCTTCTCATGAAAGGTGGTTTTCACAAACTTACCCATTATACATCCTTTGCACTGATCTGACTGCGCAAGACTACCCTTGGGAAGTCCAGTAGAAATTTGCTGCAAAATTTTCAAAGCACCATGGTGAAGATGGCCCAATCTCCTGTGCCATAACTCGCCCTCATCCAGGCTCACCACTTCTTCTGCTTTACCCACGATTGCAGCGCAACCGTCTACCTCCAGCTTGTAGAGATTCTTAATTCGAACCCCTATCTTCTTGGTTTAACCCGTTGTTTTATGTCGAAGGAAGGATTTTCCCTCACTGAAAACAACATCATAACCCTTGTCTTCCAGCATTGTGACTGAGACCAAGTTCTTCTTCAGACCTGGAACATGCATGACATTCTTCAACAAAAATGAATTACCAGACTCCCTCTCAAAGGTAATGGTTCCAATGCCAGTCGCACTATACCGACCATTATCGCCCATCTCTATATGCATCTGGAGGTCCTTCTGCTCCAAGTCACTAAACAACTCTTTGTCTCCTGTCATATGGAAATAGACACCACTATCAAGATAACACACCGATCCCATGTAGCTTGAAACCAAGCAGGCGATGAAGGAAAAATCCAGCTCAAATTGCGAGGCTAAGGCCTCTCCAACTGTAGATCCAGCAACCTGCTTATTCTTCTTCTTCTATGGACAGTTAGTGAAATAGCTGTCGATCTGAGTGTACCAAGCACGTGGTGCTTGTTTCAGCCCATACAACGCTCTTTTGAACCTGCACACATGCGACTCGCTGCTGAAGATCTCAAATCCTTCAGGCTGCTCAATGTACACCTCTTCCTCAATGATCCCATTAAGGAACACAGTCTTCACATCCATTTGATGAATGTGCCAACCCATCTGCACTGAGAGAGAAAGGATGGTCCGTATGGAATAATACCGTGCGACAGGTGCAAATGTTTCTTCATAGTCAATCCCCTCAATCCGTGTGAAGCCCCGGGCAACAAATATTGCCTTATACTTCTTGACGCTCCCATCAGCAGCTTTCTTTACCTTGTAGATCCATCTTGATCCTACAACTAATTTTCCCATCGGCCTTGGAACAATCTCCCAAGCACTGTTTCTGAAAATGGATTCATACTCCTCCACCATGGCATCTACCCATGTGGGTTCCTGCGCTTCTTCTTCAAAAGATGATGGCTCTGTCACAATACACTTGCTCATAAGAGCCATGTATCTAGTATATTGGTCAGGTGACTGTCTCTGTCTGTGCTGTGATGTAGGAACTCCTACATTCTGTGCCGCATCCACCTTCAGTCTCTCAGATTCTATGGTACACTTCCTGCCTTGTATGATGTTTGGTTCTGCATGAGTGGACTCCTCCACTCCATGAATCTCCTCCTGTGGCTGATCCACATCCAGAGGCTCATATTTGGGAACAAGAAGTTCCTCCTCCGTATGCAAGTGTAGCTCCCTCTCAAGCGACAACTTCATGGCTTTTACCTCATTGAATTTTATATCCCGTCGCATAACAATCATCCGAATGTTCGACAAATACACACGATAGTTGTGGGGTGTTTCTGTGTACCCCACAAATATCCCAACTTCTGCAGTTGGCTCCAACTTCTTCCTGGCATCTGTCGTCACATGAATGTAAACAGGTGAGCAAGAAATCTTCAAATGAGAAATATCAGACTTCTTACCAGTAAAAGCTTCCACGGGTGTACTCATGCCAAGTACTCTATGAGGACAAAGGTTTTGCACATAAACCGTAGTGTTGCATGCTTCCACCCACAAGTGCATCGGTAGGCCCTGGTCATGCAACACCCACGATCATTATGTTCTTTCTCTCCACGATGCCATTCTGCTATGGGTTATGAGGTGCTATGAGTTCTCTTCGAATTCCTTCTTTGCTACAGAAGTCTTTGAATTCACCAGAGATGTATTCACCACCATTATCGCTCCTTAGAGCTTTCACCTGCTTCCCCAACTCCTTCTCCACCAATGCCTTGAACTCACAGAACTTTGAGAATGCTTCACTCTTCTTCTGCATGAAGAAGATCCAGAATCTACGAAAAAAGTCATCAACAAATATCACATAATACCTGTGTTTTTCTATTGAAGCAACCGAGAATGGTCCACACACGTCTGTGTGAATTATCTCCAGGATCACCGAAGCACGGTTCTCCTTCTCATGAAAGGTGGTCTTCAAAAACTTACCCATTGTACATCCTTTGCACTGATCTGACTGCGCAAGAGTACCCTTGGGAAGTCCAGTTGAAATTTGCTGCAAAATTTTCAAAACGCCATGGTGAAGATGGCCCAATCTCCTGTGCCATAACTTGCCCTCATCCCAGCTCACCACTTCTTCTGCTTTTCCCACCATTGTAGTGTAGCCATCTACCTATAGCTTGTAGAGATTATTAATTCGAACCCCTATCTTCTTGGTTTGACCCATTGTTTTATGTCGAAGGAAGGCTTTTCCCTCACTGAAAACAACATCATAACCCTTGTCTTCTAGCATTGCGACTGAGACCAATTTATTCTTCAGACATGGAACATGCATGAAATTCTTCAACAAAAACGGATTACCAGACTCCCTATCAAAGGTAATGGTCCCAATTCCAGTCGCACTGTACCGACCATCGTCTCCCATCTCTATATGCATTTGGAGGTCCTTCTGCTTCAAGTCTCTAAACAACTCTTTGTCTCCCGTCATATGGAAAGACGCACCATTGTCAAGATACCACACCGATCCCATGCAGCTTGAAAGCAAGCATGCGATGAAGGAAAAATCCAGTTCAAATTGTGAGGCTAAGGCCTCTCCAGCTGCAGATCCAGGAGCTTGCTTATTCTTCTTCTTCTATGGATAGTTAGTGGCAAAATGTCCATGCTCGTGACAGTGAAAACACTTCACTTTGGACAAGTCCTGCTTCTTGCCTTTTGCTCTGGATTTAGAATGATTTTTCTTCCCCTTCCCTTTCCTTGCTTTGGCAGCAGAAGTGCAATTCTCTTCATCTTCATTTTTCGATGAAGATCCATCCTTGGTACCCCGCCTTATCTCCTCCTGCACAAGATCTGACCAAAGTCGCTCGCATCCTGGCAGTTTCTCCCGTCCATTGACAGAGTCTTCATAGCCATTTCAACTCTTCAAAAGCCCAAGGAGAGCCAAGCTCACCAAGTATTCTTCATCAATAGTAACCCCCACACTTCCCAGCTCATCCTTGCAGTGGACAAACTTCATGAGGTATTTTGGAATACTGTCGCCTTTCTCCATTTTTATTTTTCTGAGCTTGTCTTCAAGCGCCAACTTCCTCTGGTCACTTCTGCTTTGGAACAAGTCTGTCAAAGCCTTCCAAATTAAGAATGGAGTGGCTTTCCCGTGATGGCTAGACACAATGTGGTCCTTCACACCTTCCAACAGAATTCTCCTCGTCTTTGCAGTCTTCTTTTGCCATGCATCAAGTAATGCAACATCACTAGATCCCGGCTTAGGAAAGTCACTATCGATGAACTCCTTCAGCCCATTATCCTCCAGCATCGCCTCCATCATGTCCTTCCAGGCTATATAATTTGAGCTCCCATCAAGGGCATACTCCAATCTAAACTCGTTGAAATACATTTCAATGTATACTTGATTTCTGCACAAAGAATCTTCTGTAGCAAATTCGAATTGTCCACCAGCATAAACTCACTTCATAATTGCAATCTTCAATCAACAAAGCTTTGATACCATGTAGAAATTATATGCACTAAGCATGCATATGACCAAGATCCACCTTATCTCATACTATTTAACTTTATGGAAGATAATGAATCTATTCCACTTGTTAATCTTTTGTGGAAAAATTAATTGCACACACATGTGAAGCATAAACAAAAATGATCAATCGCACATAACACAGTTTTTAACCGAGAAAGCCTGAAGTTGAAAACCCCAACTATATATTATGTAACATGGAGATCATATGAAAATCTCATACAAGCATACAAATCTTATCAAAAGCTCTCAGTACAATATAATCATCATACACTAATAAGGCCTAATCTTGCAAATCCATGCACTGATCTATGCGACCTGCTAGCCTGCCTCCACTGCACAATCTCTGCTGAAGAATAGCTCTGAATGAATTCGAATTACTCCATCCTTGACTGCGCAATCCTCATTGGCATCTCCACTGAGTGTTGGATGCAATCAATGCATTACTATAGTCACAACAGATAGTCTATCGTGCCCTTTCACCTATCTCTCCACTGGTCTCCACTGAAACTGCCATGCACTGTAGTTAACTGATGTATTCTTCAGTTGATTATTGAGTTATTATTTGTGAATTAATTAACTAATTAATTCACTCCACTCTCACTAGTGTATCAATCATTTAGACTAGATACAACTAGCTCAACTGAGTCTAACTGAGTTAAACTGAATACAACTCCATAACTACTTCTTCCAACTATGTCATAACTCTTCCACTTGAGTTCTAACTGAGTCCTCCATGCAATAGCTCCAGTAAACCCTTAGGAATAGCATAATTCCTTCTGTCAGCTGCTGTGCCACATCTGTACACTGAACTGAAGTGCTCCAAGAGAATAAGGTGTTGTTTAGAGTCTGATTATTATTAAGAGCTAATAATAATTGACATGCATCTATTTTTAGATTGATGATCTATAAATAAAATTTGCCCAATATTCTAAAAATAGAATTTCATCTATTTTTCCAACTTGATCAACCATCCACAAATAGCATCCTGCAACTTCTGAAATATGATCATCATGTCTAAAAATAGACATAGTCTAAAAATAGACTTGCACCAAAAATAGCCTGCGGGCCCACTTAATGAAGGTGACTCTTTTCACTAAGCTCATCATCTTGTTGAATCTCAACAGATACATGGCTCTTATGATAAAGTGTATCGTGGCAGAGCCATATTATTTTGAAGAAACAATGCAGGAGCCCACATGGGTAGATGCCATGGTGGAGGAGTATGACTCCATTGTTAGAAACAGTGCTTGGGAGATTGTTCCAAGGTCGGTGGGAAAATCAGTTGTAGGATCAAGATGGATCTACAAGGTAAAGAAAGCTGCTGATGGGAGCGTCGAGAAGTATAAGGCAAGATTTGTTGCCTGGGGCTTCTCACATATTGAGGGGATTGATTATGAAGAAACCTTTGCACCTGTTTCAAGATATTATTCCATAAGGACCATCCTTTCTCTCTCATCGCAGATGGGTTGGCACATTCATCAGATGGATGTGAAGACTACGTTCCTTAATGGGATCATTGAGGAAGAGGTGTACATTGTGCAGCCTGAAGGATTTGAGATCTTCAGCAGCAAGTCGCATGTGTGCAAGCTCAAAAGAGCGTTGTATGGGCTGAAACAAGCACCTCGTGCTTGGTACACTCGGATCGACAACTATTTCACTAGACTTGGCTTCACCAAGAGTGAGGCGGATGCAAACCTGTACCAAATTGTGGTTGAGGGTAAGATTTTAATCATTGTCCTTTATGTTGATGATTTAATACTAACGGGTGATGAGAAGTTGATACACTCATGCAAGGCAGATCTTGCAAAGGAGTTTGAGATGAAGGATTTGGGCCTCCTTCATTATTTCCTTGGATTGGAAATATGACAGCGGGAAGGTGAACTGTTTGTGTGTCAGGGCAAGTATGCCCGGGAGATATACTAGAGAATTTTCACATGCAAGGTTGCAAGCCTATCGACACTCCTCTTCCAGGAAATTGGAGGAAAGAGGATGCTACATCGGCAGAGGTAATGGATGCCACTGTTTATTGACAGTTGGTGGGTTCGCTCATGTATTTAGTTAATACAAGACCAGACATATGCTATGCAGTGAACCAACTTTCATAAGCGATGGTTAAGCCTACCAAGCTCTTTTGGAAGGCAGGAAAGCATGTCCTGAGATAACTCAAGGGCACATATGAGTATGGTTTATGGTACAGACATACGGATGAGGTGAAGTTTCATGGCTTCACGGATGTAGATTGGGTAGGTAGCCCAACAGATAGAAAGAGCACATCAGGAGGGATTTTCAGTATCGGATCTACGACAGTTTCTTGGTACAGAAGGAAACAAAAATCCGTGGCACTCAGTTCAACGGAAGAAGAATACATGGTATCAAGTCAAGCTGCATGTGAGGCTATTTTGATGAGGAAGATTCTGGTTGGTTTTTTCGGTTCACATTTAGATCCTATAGTGATACATTGTGATAATCAGAGTTGCATTAAACTCTCGGTTAATCCTATGTTTCATGATAGATCTAAACATATTGATATCCGGTATCATCATATCAGAGATTGTGTGCAGTGGAAGATCATGTTGCTTTAGTACATTCCTACGGAGGATCAAGATGCAGATATTCTGATGAAGGTTCTCACCAGGAGCAAATTCAAATACCATAGAGGCAGGATCGAGGTGAAAGATAATCCCTATCTTGTTGAGAGGGAGAGTTGAGATTCAACAAGATGATGAACTTTGTGAAAAGATTTGCCTTCACTAAGTGGGCCCGCAGGCTATTTTTGGCACAAGTCTATTTTTAGACATGGTGATCATATTTCAGAAATTGTAGGATGCTATTTGTGAATGGTTGGTCAAGTTGGAAAAATAGATGAAATTATATTTTTAGAATATTGGGCGAAGTCTATTTATAGATCGTCGATATAAAAATATAAGTGTCGATTATTATTAGCTCTTAATAATAATCTAACAATAAACAACAACTTATTCTCTTGGAGAACTTAATTTCAATGCACAGATTTGGAAAATAAGTGGGCTAAAGGAATTACGCAATTCCTATGGTTTACTGGTGGTTCATGCATGGAGGACTCAGTTAGAACTGAAGTGGAAAAGTTATGATAGAGTTGGAAGAGTAGTTCATGGAGGTGTATTTAGTTTAACTCAGTTAATCTCAGTTGAGCTAGTTGTATCTACTCTAACTAAATGATACACTAGTGAGAGTGGAGTGAATTAATTAGTTAATTAATTCAAAAATAATAACTCATTAATCAATTGAACAATACAGTAGTTAAATACAATGCATGTCAGTTCGAGTGGAGACCCAGTGGAGAGGTAGGTGAAAGGGTGAGATAGACTATCTGTTGTGACTACTAGTGATGAATTGATTGCATCTACATATACATTGGAGATGCCAATGATAATTATGCAGTCAAGGAGAGTGGGATTGCATCGAATTGGTATTTGTAATCAGCTTGGATTGCGTAGTGGAGGCATGCTAGCAGGAGGGCAGAGATCGGTGCATGGATTTGCAGATTTCTTCTATGTTAGTGTGGGACAATTGATTGTACTGAGAGCTTGATGTACTAAGCTTTGTATGAGATTGTTACATGATCTCCATGATACATAATATATGATAGTTGGGGTTTTCAGCTTCAGGCTTTCCCATTAAACAATTGTGTTATGTGTGATTGTTTTTATTGCTTCATGTGTTTGCAATTGATTTTAAATTTCCTCAAAAGATTAACAGTGGAAGGATTCTGTATTTAGCAAGAAGATAAATATTGTTAGATCAGGAGAATATGGATATATACATGCATCTTGTATATAATTTCTACAAGTTATAAGAGGCTAAATGATATGTCTCCCCTCAAAGATGCTCTGACTCATGAAAATTTAGTCACAAAGGAAGAGGTTGCATCGAAAGAGGAAGAGGTATTTCAATCCCCTAGATACATTGAGAACCATCTCAGATATTTGGTTTATGGATCTGTGAATGAAAAATCATAGGGTAAAAAGGTAATATGTGAAAAAA
Organism: Pinus albicaulis; assembly: GCA_034641835.2. Taxonomy (NCBI): domain Eukaryota; kingdom Viridiplantae; phylum Streptophyta; class Pinopsida; order Pinales; family Pinaceae; genus Pinus; species Pinus albicaulis. The sequence goes on along the minus strand of CM076570.1, from coordinate 603,956,627 downwards.
CACATAAGAAAGTTAGTTTCCACACTAATAGAGATGTTAGAAGTGCACATGCAAAAAAGGATAAAGATCTTGGCTCTTAGAGGTCACTTAAAGGTCATTGGAAGTGGTCTTTCAGAAACTCTCTAAACAAACCCAAGACAAGGACTCAAGGGTAGAAAAAGAATCCACACCTACAAATTAAAAATGAGCAAAATATGGAAGGAGGTTTTGCACTTGGAAAAAAAGTTGAAGGTGATAATGCCTCTTCCTGTCCATGTTTTTCAAGAGCGTTGAAGAAAAAATCATGCTACTCCCCTCCTTTGACAAGAGGCAGGAATGATTGAAGAGAAAGAAACTCCAACTCCCATAAATCTCCAAGGTTCTTTGAATTAATGGGAGTATGTTTTCATAATTCTTGATTATACTCTACTTTGTATCATTTTGTGTAAGGGGCCCAGAGATGTAATTCCACATCCTATCAATTATTCTGTATCATAAAGTTTGTCGAATTTTGCAAGTATGTTGGCATGTTTAGGCATATAGGCATGATGGTTTAAATATCAAAGGAATCAAGTTTTTTGATCCACTGGACATTCTAAGGAGTCGTGTATGTGACTTACATAGTTGGAATAACCCCTCTTTTGATATATATATATATATATATATATATATATATATATATATAGATATATTATTTAACAATTATTATAATTGAAAAAAAAATACATTTCTAAATATTTTTATTTCATATTATAAATTTAATAACTGAAATTCCATTATAATTCTTTTAATTTCACATTATTGTAGCAAGAGACACATTTTACAACCTAGAATGAGAGAGATGTGTAACTCCTTCCATACTCAATATAGAGCTGACAAGTGTCCCTTTTAAAATAAAAATAAAATATACTCTAAATAAAAAACAATGTCAAGTATAATAAAAATATAAATGAATATACATCTTTGGTTATATTTTTAATTAGAATCATTATAAAGCATCAATAACTCACTCTCATTTTTTTTGCATTCTCATTGTGTTTGCTTGGTTCGTTGTTGCTCCAAGAGGAATTTCTACAACCAAGTATGAGGGAGATGTGAAATTCCTTCCATACTCAACCAATAGTTTACATCTATGGCTTTTCAAATAAAAATACAATATACTCTAAATAAAAAACAATGTTGGCAATAATAAAAATATAAATGAATTTACATATTAGGTTGGTTCTAATTGAAAACATTATAAAACATCAATAATCTCAATCTCACTCTTTGTTTGGTTCCTTGTTGCTAAATATTACAACTCAGTATGAAGGAGATGTGGTAAATATATTTCACTTTCACTCTCAAATCCAAAAATAAAATATTTCTATTTGTACCTTAAGTAACATAATTTTATATCAACATTATAAAAATAAAGCAATTCAAAGTAAATAAAAATATTATACTGAAATAAATGTTTGAATATCTATGTTAACTAATATATCTTAATAATATATATATGTTCACGAATATTTCAATTAGCAAAAGAAATAAATAATTAAAAGTAAAATAATTTGGTTACTTCTTAATTAGAGAGATATAGAGATCGAATCTGTAACTTATTGGAGTAATCTAGGCAAGGTGCAGGATCAAACCTTCTGGCTTCCACTATAACACCAAGAGTATATCCAGTTGACTGCAAAAAAAATCTACCAGGAATATATGACTTAGCAAGAATCGAGGCATCACATATTAACCAAAAATAGTAACACGAAGAGTATATCCAACTGTCTGCAAGAAGAACCTACCAGGAATACATGACTTATAAAGAACCAAGGTGTCCCCTATTGACCACAAATAGAGTAAACTTTGTGGGCCGCATATTCCTCTAGCCTCATCACAACAAGTTTAACATGTCATTTCGGGGAATCGAACATAGGTGGTGAGGGAGTTAACAGTCGACCTCAACCACTCAATCTACCCTTACTTGACTTCAAAAAAATATTAATATTAATAAAAATATTCAAAGTGGATGATAAAAAAATATTTTATATAAAAATTACCAAATTTAAGATATATATATATATATATATATATATATATATATATATATATATATATATATATATATATATATATATATATAATCTTAAAAATGTATTTATCAAGTTTTATGATGAATTAAATATTTTGAAGTATAAACATTTTTCCAAGTTTACCACGCTAAAAGACATTAGTATATCAAAAAAATTTATCGCTCTTTGCACTTGATATATCCCTAATAAAAATGGATTTATACTGATTTAAGAAAAATAAAAAAATATCCCTTTTTTTAGTTCATGAATCACAATATTTAAAATAAAATTCAATACCAAGAACTCCTTCACATCAGATTTCAAAAGACTTTCTACATAACATAAGTCACTTAATCTTAACCATGTATATATCAGGTTTTGAGATGAATTAAATCTTTTGTAGTATATACTGTTTTTCCAGATTTACTACTTTAAAAATATTTGTATATCAATTTTTTTTTTTTTTTTTTTTTTGTGTAAATGTTATATTTATTAATTCAAAAAGACATTACATAAGGTATGGATTCATACTCCTGGTTCCCCTAAAGGAAGACCAAACCTATAGTACAAGTTCAAAATTTTAAGATTACGTTGGCCTCTTTTGATTATGGCATAAAAAAATTATAGTATTTAGGAGATTGATAGTAGGCACGCATGCCTATCTCATCAAATTTGCAATAACTAACAAAATGTAGAGCATCCATAAATTTAGAGAGAGACATTCTTGGAGTGAATTAAGAGTGAAGACCCACCACCATGGAATTTGGATGGGTAGTGATATGGATTTATGAAGGAATGAAATGAAATACAAATATAAACAAAAACACATAGATACAATGCAACATCACTTCAATTCATTAATAACAAAGCATTGAAAACTTATTACAGATTTTTTGAGTTCTAAATGGGTCTCCTAAAGAATATTATTAAATAATAGTGGAAATAACAAAATTTGATTAGATTACCTCTTCAAGTTTTGGAGTGAAAAAAATACAAAAACTATTTTTTCAACTCGTATTTTTTGCTTATCTCCCTACGATTTTACTCAAAATTTGAGCAGAAGCACTCATTGGATGTAGAATTTAATTTTGCATCCAAGGAGTACCCATATTTCATAATTTTTATGGACCCTAATAAATAGAAAATATGAAATACATGAAAAACGTGATTCCATCCAAGGAGGCATATTGCATACTTTTGATGGACCCTAACATACGAAAAATGTGAAATACATGAAAAACATTATTGCAATCACATTTTTTCATTTATTTCACATTTTTTGTGTAGTAGGCTGTATCAAAATTATGCAACATGGGAACTCCTTGGATGAACAATTAAATTCTACATCTAATGAGTTCTACGACTTGAAATTTGAGTAAAATCACAGGGAGATAAGTTGAAAAAAGTTTTTATTTTTTTTATCCTTTTACCTTTTTACTCCAAAAATGGTGAGTCATCCCCCATGGTTTAAATCATCATATTGAATCTTATTGGTTCTTATAAAGTTTATTTTTGTTGTACATTTTTGTTTTGAGGACCATTTTAGACCTCAAAATTTCTCCAATGATTTACATTCAAAATGGGAATAAACTAGCTCAAGTGATGGTAACTTATCTCTGAGAAGAGATGAAGCAGCTACTTGCCATTTGAAGTGTGTTACAATGAGGCTCCAAGAGCTATTATTATTGAGAAACAATGGAACACCTTAAACATTCAAAAAGCTAACCCTAGGAGATGAAGTGCCAAAAGTATTTGGGTCTCGTTGGGGTAAATTGGTACATCAAATTCCCGAGGTTGTAACTTTGACATATAATCTCCATTTGACACGTATGATACCTAGTTAAAATATATATCTGATAACTAAAAATTTCGAATACAAAACTCTATCACATGCTATGAGTTTGCATGTTTTCTAAAAAAATTGTCATTTAGGGCTTCAAAACGGCTCTATAAATTCAGGACCCAAAAAACTACAAAAAATAGTAAATTGTGCTACAATTAAGGAAACTAAAAGAGACAATGGTGGGGGTCCAAGTAGAATAGGTAGGTGGCTACCAATATCCACCTAGATCAGTCCTCCCCCCTTAGGAATCAATGCTCCCCATTGTGTTGAGTGCCTCCATGAGATGGGGAAACTTATGCTGAACTTGGTACCTAATGAGCCACTTGAATTGGTGCAGGAGTTGGTCAGATTTGACAATTTAATACAGTTGGATCTTCTGTTGGTGAGTGTATTTGATCTACGTTTCCATGATCTGGTCAGTGGTGGCATGTTCCATGCAGTATGGGTTTAGCTCTGTTGATGTTAGTTATTCTGCAATGTCTGATGTGTCCAAAAATGAAGGAAAGTATGGATGAAGGCAGTCCACATTGAACACTGGGTGTAGGCCAAGGAATGGGGGAATGTTAAGCTCAAAATAATTGTCTCCCACAACCTTGGTGATGGTTTAAGGCCCATATCCAAGTGGTATAAGCTTTCGATGGTCTCCGGTAAGGCATTATTTTTTCACATGCAACCAAAATTTGTCACCCACCTAAAACTCGTGTGATACCCAATGTTGATCATGTCGATGCATGTAATTGGCATTGTACTTATCCAAGATGTCATGCACCTGCTAGTGCATGTGTTGTATGTGTTCAATAAATCGAGTTGCTTTATCGGCCTCAGATTGTACATGTGTGGATTATGTTTGTGTAGTCGCATGAGGCATTGCAACATCATTCAGACACAATGGTTAAAAACCCACACCCACTTGAAAATGATTGCGGCTAGTGGAGCTATGGAGAGCTCTATTATAACTGGGTTGCACCTAAAGAAGGCTCTCATCCCAGTTTCATGGAAACTTGGAGTTGTACATGCATGGTATGTGCACTATCATCTCGTTGACGACCTCTTTCTGGCCATCAGTTTGGGGATGCAGGAATGCAGTCGACTTGGTGAGATTAGTGTCTAATAATGTTTAGAGGTTTGACCAAAAAGTGCTCAAGAACCTGCTATCATGATCAGATATAATGGTCCGCAGGATTAAAAAATGTACCTATACTCGTTCAAAAAATAGTTTAGCAGTGTCCTTTGTTGTGATGTTGTTCTTGCAAGCCGTCAATATAGCCATATTAGAAAAAAAATTCCATGATCTTATCCACCTGGTTATGTTGTGTGGGGGAACCCTTCCTGGAAACCATGGATGTGGCCACTCTATTCCCCTTTCTTTGAGAGCGAATCAGAAAGAAAAAAAAAATCTTGTTATGAGAGATGATATTACTGCATTTCTTAAAAGAGATCGAAGAGATGGTGGTAGGAGAGGTTACCTCTGGTATCCTATAAAACTTATTTCCTAAAGTGATAATAACAATGTGAGGCCTAGAATCATACACAACATGACACTTCCACAAGTATGGTTGGCCTAATAACACATCACAAACTTCAGGAGGAGCAACATCACAAAGTACCTTATTTGTGAAGGGATTGATGTTATAGGGAAGGTGGACATGTTGGTTAACGTGAAGATCTCATCCTTGGTGAAGCCATCCGATAGTGTACAGATGTGAGTATGGTGTGGTCAATAGGCCCAACTGCTTCACGACCTCTGCTGAAATGAGGTTCTTTTGTATCTTGTTGTCGAAAATGAACTGCAACAGCGAACCCTTCACCCACATCTGTGAGTGGAAGAGACACTCCCCCTCCTCTAGATATTTGGGCTCAATCTTCTGTACCTTGGTGGTGATAATGGTGGCATTGTTTTCTGAGTAAATAATATTTTTTCTCTTGTCATTCCCCTTTTTAGGTTCTGGCTCAGAATCAAAACATGCATCAGACTCTGAAGTTTTCAGCTTGGCCACCAATGAGTGCATGGTGTGACACTCATTTGTGCTATGAGTGGGGCTCTTGTGGAACTCAAACCACTTTCCTATGTCCTTCTTCATCTTCATGATGCCATTATTTTCCTTCAACTTTGATGGGTTGTCCTGGGTCGCTCCACCTTGGATTTATCCTTTGTTCTGCAGTTCTGGGGTCCTCTTGCACTACTTCTGATCCACAAATCCAAAGTCGCACTTATTTTGTTTAAATTTTTGTTCAATCTTGGTAGCATATCGGTATGCTACACCAAGAGAGGAGATGTCCAATAAATCCATTTCTTCCTAAATTTATTTGTGTAGACAGTTGTGGTACTTGAGCAACAGATGTCGCTCAGGGTATTTGATACCCAAATTTTTGTGTAGAGTATGAAAAATATTTGTGAACTCATGCACAAATTGATCCCTTTATTGTCGCAGTGTGGTCCACTATATGTACTTGTCGTCATAACTCCCCATGGGGTAATATTGTTCCTTGACAACGTCTTGGAAATAGTTCCAAGATGGGGCGACTGTAAACATAGAGGGTTCCTCAGCCTTTTTATCATAGTAAGTTTCCCACTAGCCCTTGACATTGGGGGCAACCTTAAGCAGTGAAAAAGTAAACTTATCCCTATCAAAGAAACTATGGACCGAAAAATAATCTTCCAACAGATTCAACCATTTATATAAATATTCATCTATTTGACCTTTGAATATATGGATATTTAAATTTATTTGTATCTTGAAAGGGGTGACACCTTCGAAGTGACTGCTTGATGAAGATGCATCACTAGTGGGCATCCGACAAAGGATCTGGGAAAAGTTTTCCATCGTCCCATTCCTTTGTCACTTGAGGGCTTCTCCAAGAAACAATTTTATAGGATATTTTTATCCCCCGTATTTCTTTTCTTCCGCCATGGGATTTCATCGGTGTTGGCACAGACAATCTTAAAAAGGCTCAACCAGTTCAAGTCCAAACTATTTATACCCCGACCTCGTTGGGGACATGAACAAAAAAATAGAGAAAGAGCAAACTGTTATGATACCATTGATCCATGTTTATGAAGGAATGAATTTAAATATAGATATAAAAATAAACACAAAGATACAACGAAAAACAAACTTCAATTCATTAATAAAAAAGTACTGAAAATTGTTTACATGGAGAATGGAAATAAACTAGCTTAGGCCATGGTAGCTTATCTATGAGAAGAGATGTGGCGGTTACATTCCTTTTGAACTATGTTAAAATGAGGCTCCAAGACCTATTTATTATTTAGAAAAATGGAAAACCTTAAACATCCAAAAACCTAACACTAGGAGATGAAGCGCCAAAAGTTTGTGGGCCTTGTTGGGTTAAATTGGCACATAAACTTCTTGGGGTTGTAACTTTGGCATATGATCTCGTTTGACGTGTAAAATACCTTGTTAGAAAGATCTATTCGAGAACTACAAATTTCATCTTCAAACCCTTGATGAAAGGTATAATTTTTCTTGTTTTCCAAAAAAATGTCGATTAGGGTCTCAAAATGGCTCCGAATCTCCAATGCCCAAAAAACTGCCAAAATTAGTAAATTATGCTACAATTAAGTAAATTGAAAAATAAAATGGTGGGGGTCAAAGTGGAATAGGAGGATGGCCACCAATATCCACCTGGATCAGGAAGGGCCACATATAAGAAAAAATTAGTTGAGTAGTGAGGTCATGAATTACCTGAAACAATGCATCCTCGATATCCTTAATTGGCCGGCTTGACCACGAACCATGAGACTGGAAGTAACATAGACTGGCTCCAAGCTCATGTTGTGCATGCTAGGAGCCACAAAAATAGGTATCATGACCACATGTTGCTATCAACAACCATCCAACACAGTGAAGTATATAGCAAACCCTGCAATGGGACAGTGGAGGAACCTTAATAGGCCTAGCCTCGCTTGAATTACACTATGGATGATGAGCCATAAAAATCGAACTAAAGTAAAACAATAGAGGTGATTGACTAGCATAAGTCGTTATTCCACCAACTGGTCAAATGAAGGACTATACCGAATGTGAAGGAATTCATGAGAGGGAAGCTCGTAAGAGAAATATTTGTATCAAAATTAAGCAAGATACTTTGTGATAAGAAAATTAATAAAAAAGGATGAACATGTCAACTCGATCCCCATAGCAACCATGAGAATTTGTTCGAATAAAGGGTGTCTGGTAACCACAGGGGCTTCACTAGGGGAGAAATACCATACCACGTAGGTTCATATTGGAGGATATATATATTGAGGAAGAAATGACATCATATATTGGGGGATAAAGGGTAAAGAATTTCTATAATGGCATGTATAAAAAATGGAGCTCAAATTTAATGACAAAATATAAAGGGGTATAAAAAAAATTTAATGAAAAAATGGATACCTACAATATCTAGTGAAAGTATGAGTTTTTTAAATTGGGAAGGTGTATTGGGTTCATATTGGTAGGGCATTAAATAATGTGATTTTTAGAGGTATTTTCCAATATGCACACTATAAGGAAAAGACCCTCTAGCGGAGTTTATAATAGAGGTTTTTAGTGTTATAAAGTTGGTCAAAATTGTCAAAAAAACATTTGCTACAACATCCGTTTTCAGTAATGGAGGTTTTGGCAGAGATTCTAATGAAATTTCAACACAACTAAAAAAACTGGGTGGCCAGAGGTTGTTACATATGTTTTTCCCATCGGTGCACTAATTAGGTGGCAACGCATTGGTGCGTTTTACAATGAATGCATAGGTACTGTAAACCTACCAAGCATCGGTACGGAAAAAAAATTTAGGACAGCCTGGGGAATTTCGAAACGTCTCGGTGCGTGTCATCCAGACAGTTGCCCTGGGGCGGTCGAAGTTTCATGCACCGGGGTCATTAAGGTGTAAAACCGCACTGGGCGCACAGTAGGTGATACAACGCACCGAACCGTTCTAATTGGTATTGGTATTTGTGTGGTGCCCATAGGTCGTATCAATGCACCAATGCGCACTATTATAAAAACGCATTGGCGCACAGTATCACACAAACACACTGAGCATTCTAATTGGTATTGGTATTTATGCGGTTCCCATAGATCTTAGAAACGCACCGGTGAGCAGTCTCACATAAATGCATCGGTGTGTAGTATCATACAAATGCACCAAGCGTTCTAATTGGCATTGGTATTTGTGCAGTGCCCATAGGTTGTAGAAACGCACTGGTGCTCATTATTATACAAACACATCAGTGCATAGTAACTAACACACTGGTTCTCATTTTATATTTTTTAGAAACATCGACCCGTGATAGTGCAATTATTGTGATTTTTTAAAATTCATTATTCATCAAAATTCGACACATATTTTATAACAATATTCATAGAAATTATTTTTTTATTAGTGCATCTGAACGTGATGTTTGGATTAATTTTTTATATCATATCATCATATTTCACATCTCTTCATTATAATATTTAATCATCCATATATTTAGTCAGTGGTGTTACATTTCACAACGACAATGGAGAACACAATAGAATAAATTAAAACGTATTTTATTATATATATATATGAATAAGACACTCTTTGTCATAAAAAATGGGACAATTATCAGTATCCCTCTGTCTTTCAGTTAGGACACTGTGTCCATTACATTAAACAAAATTTCTGATTTCACAGACAAATATTTCAAAAAATATAATGCCTTGCTTTTGATATCCAAACATATTGATCATCATTCTTCGCTTGAACTATTGTCACTGCTCGAGCTACTTCCATGACTTGGGTTATTTTGAGGAATGTTTTGTTCACCGCGTTGATTTTTTTCTTCTTCTTCACCTCCCATCTACAAATACAAAAATAAAATGTAATGAGTGTATATACATTGGTGAGAATAATGAAAATTGCAATATTAAATAATATACATCAATGTAAATCGAAAAGAAATGACGTACCATAGCAAGAATTGACTCATGAACTATACACATTATTTCAAAACCAAATTTCATGCCATCTTTCAACATTTCATTTGTTGGTGCAGTTCCATACTTTGTTTCCTGCAAGTTTTATACCCCATAACAAATCATATATTTAATATAAAAGATTTTTTTTGTTATATTAATTATAGACGAAGCTAAGTAAAACAAGATCTATATATGCTTACAAATTCCACAATTAATTTCTGATATGCCAACATATAATGACAACCCATACTTAACCCAATGTCAATCAATTCATTTGATGGTTCTTCTTTGTATGCTAGCACCTGTTTGAAGACATTCAATGATGATGGTTGTAAAACAACTTAAAATATGCAAAAATTAAATCTAGTTAAGTTGTTATAAGGAAGTAAAAATTACTCACAAACTAAGATATCAACCCTTTTCTTCCTTGTCGTCCTGTTTTATGTGTTGAATGAGTTCCATTTTATTTTATTTTCTGCAAGAAAATACTTGAAAATTAATATTTAATGCTAAATTGTTTATTTATTGTACCTAATCGAATAATTCAATGATTACATATTACATTTGAAGCACTTTGTTGTTGAGATGGCTCCTTGTGCGATGAAATTATGTCCATTTATTTGACCATCTCCTTGTACACCTTTTTGGACATTACTAGTGGCATATTTATGATATCAGCTCGTTCATCCTTTGAGATTTTCATAATCTTCCTGAAAATGTAACATGACAATAAACTATTTAATTTTTATAAACTATATGAAAAGTAAATATAACAAAAGTGATATTTATAAATGGTTGCTTTCTAGTAATATATACATATAATTCTAGAAAAACATTTAAAGAAATATTAGATTTTCATTCCTTCTTTTTTTTTTGGTACGTTTTTGCTATTAAAATTCTGACATGTCTCATTGACTAATTCTCTGGAAACTCATCCTATAGTTTAGATAAAATTTGGTTCTTGGAATCATTGGATTTATTTTTGTATTGTAAGTGGAAAGAAAGTCTATACATTCATTCCACTATACCTCTCAAGGTTTTGTAAAAGTTTATCCCCATTCGTTAATCTCCAACACCACTCCAGATGAGATAAGGAGCAATTCATTTTCATTTGCATGTTCTATTTTTTTTCTTTTCTTAGAACAACATTCATTTTTGAGTTGTTGGTCCCTATAGAACATTAAACATATGTGAATTAACAGATTGTTTGAAACATGTTATCTAATATTTTAAGTATATTATTAATGAAAATTAAAAAAAGATATTGATATTGGATCGATAATATTTTTTCATTCACCTGATTCATCCTTCTGCAATTTTTCCATCAAGATTTTATGATATTCTCATCCTAGATCATAAATAATCTTATCAAGCTTCACCATTTCGTGGCTCTGCATGATACACAATAAACAATACATATTAGTTAAAATTTGGCATATATTAGTTAAACTTACTTAAAGAATTGCCTTTTTTACTTTTCTCGACGTGCTATCAGTATTTTTGTTACTTGATCTATTGTTAGCCATTTATTTATCAATATGAAACCTTTACCATACCATTTATTAATATATTTTATAAATAAATCACAAAATTTTCAGGTAAAAAAAATTTCAAGAAAATGGTGCGTCTTTCAAGAAGTACGCACCGACGTCAGTGTGGCGTGTTCTTATAAATGTACCACCAAAATAGTAGAAACACTGTGCGGTGCTCTCTGTCAACAAGGAGAACTGGTGCATTATATGTTAACCAGCACACCGATTAACACAGAAAAATTAATAAAAATTCTCTAGTGTTAGTTTTTGTAGCATATGATGTCATGGAGGGGGCGGTGCGTCATGTTCTTATAAACGCACCGAGAAAATAGAAGACTACCGTATGGTTCTCTCTGTCAACAAGGAGACCTGGTATGTTATATGTTAACGGGTGCACCGATTAAAACAAACATAAAATAAAAAATTAATTTTGTGAAACAGTATGTGCGCGGTGCACTATAATGAAATAGCGCACCAGTGTGCTATTTTACACAGGGAGCACATATTAAAAAAAATGTTTTAAATTGTTTTTATCAAATAGTACGTGCACGGTGTACTGTGATAAAATAGCATACTGGTGTGCTATTTTACATAGGGCACACCGATAAAAAAAAATCACGTTTTAAAAAAATTCACGCAAGGCCCGAGATGGATTGGGATCCAACTCTTCAAGTTGTCCCATGGGTTAGATGTCATATGCTTATATATATAGCAATACAAACCCTATAAATCTAAAATGAAAATCCCTAATTTTAAAGTCACAGAAACAGGAAGAAGCAAGGGCATAAACAAAAAGAATCAAGGGTTTAGCGTAAGAATGGATATTTTTATTTATTTATTTATTTCATGAAAATGAATAGTAAAATTTAAATTTTTTACTTACCAAGTATTAAATCAAACAGAAAATGTAAAAAAAAAACAATTATTACAGTAAAATTTAATCACTAGATGGTTTGAGATTCTATGTTATAGGGTTTGAATCACTAGAGGTTTGGAACTCTGATTGTCTGAATAGTTATGTTCGAAAGTATTTCGCTACTCCAAAGTGCTCTCATGCTATCTTGCTCTAGGTATGTCTCTCATGTAAATATCTCCTTGAATGTTTTTGCAAAAATAATGAAATTATGAAAATTTTTTACTATTTAAAAAATTGTTTTATGAAATTAGATTTTCGAAAATAATTTTCCGCCCATTTTTGAATTTACTGGTTTCTTTTCACTTAAAAAAAAATAAATTTGCGCTTTTTTCTATTTGCGTCTATTTAGCACCAGTGCATCAATTAATAACACAACATTGGTGCGTAGTAAATAAAATGCACAGGTGTGATTAATTGTATATTAGCACCTATAACAATAAGTTAATTTTTAAGGCACCTAAATTACTTTTAGGTGTTTACACCAAAATTTATTGTTAATTTTTCTCAAATGCAGGGAGAACATGTCATAATTATAGTGAATGGACAATTCTTCAAAATCTAGCTCGTTCCATAATATTTCTCAAAGTCCATCGTGGATTTCTCCCTATCCATTTTGAGAAGAAATATTTACATGAGATTTATTTATATTTTCACTATCTAACTGATTTTTTTTTTTATCCAAGTTAGTTAGCTTAATAAAATTAGTGTATACAAATTTGTAGGTTCATGCAGATTCAAAATTATGTTCAGATGCACAAAATATTCAAATAGCTCCAAAATGTCGGAAGCTCTTATCAAGAGCAGCATACTGCAAGGCACATTTGGTAGATGAAAATGGACAACCACTTCACCCTGCCAATTGTAACATTGTATCTTCTAGCCACAATACTGAGACAATGATGGTAATAATAATTTTTTGGTATATTAATGTAATTATTTCAACGTTAAACCAATTAATAATGCAGTTGATGTGCTTACTAATTGATATCATAGATTTTGTACTAATCACGTTCAAATATTTTTTTTGAAATTATTAGGATTCTAGTGATGATGAGAGACCTACCTACCATCTTCCGTTGCACCCCACAACAATGTAAAATTGAGAGAAGGCTGAATTAAGAGAAAAAATTGGAGAGGAACGATACCAATAATGGTTGAATAAACCACCTATTCAATTCCCACTACATCCAGATTCACCAATTAGGAATGACTACAGAAATAGTAGGTCTTCAAAAGCTGGCAATGGAGGCAATCAAATATAGGTTGGTATGGATGATTACTTAAGGGATACGACTGCCATGGAGACAATGTTGTTAGATGCATTCCAGAACGATGATTAGCTAGGGGATGATGCTCATATCACCGATACATTTTTCGAAAGCCTTAAATTTGCTTCCACCACCCCTCTCTTTGGACCTGGCGGTCAGTCAAAGTCTACCTAGTTGGGGACAACGATGTTAGTGTACAACTTGAAAGCAAAGTTTGGCTTGTCAAAAGCATGTTTCTCAGAAATTTTGAGGTAAGTGACCATCAAGTCCTCCCTTATATTTTGAGAAATATAATCACACAATGAACATTAAAAATGGTCAATTTTATGAACATTAATAATTATATCGACATTAATATACATTTAATATTGTCCATGATCACCAACTACAGGTTATTCAAAGGTAAGGTTCTTGTTTGTCAATTTAATTGTCTTAAATTGATTACATAAATTATCGACCAGAGTTGGTAAACTTGTGAAGTGCAAGTTCACAATATATGCTAGAAGCCTCTTTTATTCATTTAGTTTATTGGTGCGATGATTGGATTTGTGGAGATTACTTCTAAGGATGTTTTTATTTTTATGTTCTTAATTAAATTGATAAATTTAAATTACAACTAAGTTCTAAAAATCAGCATGTTTTTTACTCTGTAAAAACTGAAACAAACAAACAAAGTTTTGCAGAAAATTGTTTTCTTCGAGTTTTGAACTGCTGATTTGAATTGTGTATTGTATGCTGAATTAGAAACCATGAAACATAATTCATATTAACTAACATAGGCCCACATTTATTTTTTTTCTTGAAAATGAAAATGAATGAAAAAGTGTTGTAATGGTGCCATCATGTTGTTGTTGAATGAAAAAAAGATGAACATGTTGCTACAAGAGACCAATAAAATGTACTGCTCCAAGTTTTTGTTGATTCCATAAAACCATTAGTCTTCGTCAAAGCCAAAATTCATGGTACAATTCTTACCATGCGAGTGAATGTGTCGAAGTCGATCATGGGAAGAAATCATTGGATTATCGATCAGTGATGAAAATCATTAACCAATGCGAGACAAATCACCGATAATGTAAATGAGTGTCAAGGTATCCGAGTGCATCTTGACATGGACGAATGAATGTGTTGAATTCGAGTCATCTGCAAGATTTTAAAATCAAGAGACATTGTTTTATTCCCATTGTTATCAACGAGGAGGCTTGCCATTGATATATGCAAGTTCCAAGGCACTTCAAATAATCTCTGATCTTGATCCTAGATAAGGTGTTGAGGTCAATGTGACAAGATCTATTGAAAGGTGGGCCTTAGGTAATCCCACATCAGTCAACTCGAGCATAGAACCAAAAATGATTTTAGGTTTTCACAATAGGACTTATTTTTCTCTTTACTTTTTATTTTATTTTATTTTATATATGTCCTACTCTACTTGAAAAAGAAATCTTGTTCAAGTATATCAAAACTTCCAATGGAACCATGTTTGTAAGAATATGATAGATAAATTCGTATGCAGGTTTGAAATATACTCTTTGATATGTACCATTATATGAGAGACCATTTGCCTTGATTGAGATGATGTCAAAAGATACTGAAGAATTAAGCATTGGGATCTGATGCTTGCCCTAAAAAAAGATTCATTTTAATCTTGTATTCCTTGGCTTCCTGCTATCATGTCATGCAAGTCTTCAGAGATGCAATCTTCATTGATAGAATTTGGTGATAGATATGGAAGAAAATTTTCAATCTTAGGTTCCAACAACTGCTCTTTATCAATAGGCATCCATGATTCTTGGACCTTATCTGAATCTTCTTCTTCTGGTAGTTTTTCTTCAATGGCAGTTGGTGAATCATTTTGCAATACCTCAAAATTTTAAGTGGATTGAGGTGTTTTATTTTCAGGGATTCGAAATGGTTGTGCAGGTAGTGGAGTGGGAATGGATCTTTGGGGTGTTGTGTGGTTGGTAATAGGAAAGGTTGAATTGAGGTCGATTTATGGTGAAATTGATGTTGTGGTGGAGGTGAATGGTATTGATAACATTGATATTGGTATTAAGGATAGAGAGGTAAATATTGACGATATGGTGGATTTCATTTGTAGGGCCTTTTCCAACTTTGTTTCGAATATTGGTTTTTAGGTTGGGATTGAGATGGACAAGGTTTCCAAGGTTGGTTTTAAGGTGGTATTGAGATGTCCAAGGTTGCCAAGGCAAGGGGGTTTTCCAATTACTTTGAGATTGTTGTGCATAACCTTGAAACTGTGCATAAGGATATTGCATCATATTGGATTCATGAGGCTGCCATAGTCCTCTTGGAGCTACATAACAAAGTTGCTCGTTTGCTTGATTCGCTCCATTATCCTTCTGGTAAACTGCCTTCAACCCTGGTAATGATGGGAAATCTTTAGTAGGATGTGATCCTGCACACATTTTACAAATTTTAATCTTATCAAGTGGACATTCATGAAAAGAACGTTTCTTTGTACATTTAGGGCAAAATAAAGCAACATTTTCAGCTTTTTCTTGTTTTCCATTCTTAGCATGTCAATTTTTTCATTTAAATTACTAAGAATGTTTAGCAAATTGTTAAGTTCAGTTTGACTTACCAATCCTGATGTCGACTTACTTACTCTTGCCATAAATGGATCTTGAGGGGATCTTACATACTTTTCTTTTCCTCTTGATATGTTCTTGCATAGTTCACAAATCTCTTGAAATGAAAATTTATAGACATCTCCTTTACCCACCAGATTAAGAAGATCAATCCATTCATCCTTTATAGCATTTAGTAGGAGAGTTTTCAATGTGTCTGATCGTAAATTATGCAATTTATATATTTTGATATTATAAGTAAATCTCCCCATTAAATCTTCTAGGCTTTCATCCTCTTTTTGGTTCATATTAAAGACTTCACTTCTAAGGTCATGGTGTATGCAATAATATTTATACCAAAAACACTCTTTTCATATCATCTCATTCCCTTATAGAATTTGTTCCTAAAGTCATGAACCATCTAAGAGCTCTATCCATCAATGTTGTCGGAAACAAATTCAATTTTTTAATGTGTAATGAGTATCCATAATATCTACAAATTATTTCAAATTCAAAAGGAAAGGCTTCCTGGTCTTCTGATCTCATACCTTTGAAGCTAGGAAGTACAGATGGAGGGATGCTCTTCATATGACCATTGACATCCATTTCTTGAATGGGAAATCCAAAAGGATCTTCCTCATTTTCATTATCTTCGTCCATTTCTTCAACCTCCTTTGTCACATCTTCTTATACCTGCAAAAATAAGAATTCATGTTGTGGATGTGTGGCTCTTACCGCACCATGTGATATAGTGGGTGTGGTAGGTGATTGAAGTTTTGTTTTGTTTTTTTTTTCTTTTTCTTTTTTTAATGAAAATAAAAAGGCTACTATTTACACTTCCCCAGAAACAACGGCAAAATGTTTGTCAATTTAATTTTCTTAAATTGATTACATAAATTATCAATTGGAGTTGGTAAACTTGTGAAGTGAAAGTGCACAATATATGCTAGAAGCCTCTTTTATTCATTTAGTTTATTGATGCGATGATTGGATTTGTAGAGATTACTCCTAAGGATGTTTTTATTTTTATGTTCCTAATGAAATTGATAATTTTAAATTACAACTAAGTTCTAAAAATCAACATGCTTTCTACTCTGTAAAAACTGAAACAAACTTTCTCTATCTTATGAAGAAACCTTAACTAATTTATTTGTTAGTCTCTAAAAATTCTTATTCAGTAATAGTCTTGTGCATGAAGATAAAATTGAATTCTAGGAAAGGGAATTTATACATTTTTTATGTTTTTGAAATTAAATGTTATGGAAATGAAACTTGTAAAGAAATCACTATAGCTCTTGAAAATAAATCACTCATGAACGAAAAATAATGCACTCATATGTTGAAAGGAAATCACTCAATCACTACTGTTTCGAAAATAAATCACTCATGCTCTTGAAATAAACCACTCATGAACTTGTAAAACTACTCTAAAATAAATCATTGCTGCTCTAGAAGGAAAACTATGAATCCTCTACAATTTGACAATTCGAAAGAAAAGATGGATGAATCTACATAAAATGATAAAAGAAGACTTATGAAAGCATCTACATCAAAAAACAAAATGGAATTATGTAAACAACTACAACATATGAAAAATTGGAATTCTGAAAATAACTACATCAAATGATAAAATGAAAACATGAAAACAAATACATTAAAAACATAAAATGAAGAACCTTCACTATTTGCAGGGGCCCTCCACAAACAGGCGGTCAAATATTTACTCCAACAATTAGCTGCGCATCAAGTCTTCAAGGTACTTCTTGATTAAAAATGAATGAAAAACAGAGTTGTAAAAACTCATAATATGCATCAAAAAATTAACATCTCCTCTTTATTTTGATGGAGGGTTTATATAGGGGTTGCAATGTAACTTCATGGAGATTCATATGGCTAAATATCACAACTGAATGGACACCTATTTGCCACAAATTTGATGAAGCACAGTCCATTCCAACCTCTATTTGCTTGACTGGGTGTTTATTGACACATGGGCATAATATTTTCTCACGCAACTACAAAAATAGGGCTCCAAAGAACCTACAATATCTCCCAAATGGAAATGAATTCGAGAAAAATGATCAAGAAGAGCTTAATTGCGCCTGTGCTGAACAAAACCCATGTTTGGTTTTTGCGAGATTCGCTTTCGTTTGCAAAGAAAATGCGTTTGAAGTTGACTGGTCAAAACTGCTGTGATTTTCCCTTAATCTTTCATGGAGGTCCACATGTGTGAGCTGGGTGGAATTTGACCAACAAAAATCCATATTGAAGGTTCTAGAAATTATGTCCATGTTTTGGATTTCATACTAGAGTGGTCTTACTACCTCAACCATAGAGACAACTGTGGAAATTGTAGAAACTTGAACTGTCAAACTATCATTGGTAAAACCATGCATAATTCTCTTTAATTCATTAAAAAAAATAGAAATAATAATAATAAACCATGTAAACATTTATGTGGGAATTTGGTGCATTTATGAATGAATATGGTTAAAAATGATGACAATGGGTGAATGGACTGATGCGAAAATTGATGGTTTCATCAACAAAATTATGATAAATTGGGGGCCCAACAGTTCTTCCGAGTGATAATGTCTTGCCCGGTAGCTGCGAAGAGGCAAAGAAATTGTTAAAAATGTTGGGTGTTGAGTACATATCATATCATGCATGTCCAAATGATTGTATTCTATATAGAGGAGAATATGTAGAAAAAGAGATATGTCCGAAATGTGGGCATGGCAGATATGATAAATAAATAAAGAAGGGTAAATCACGTGGTCCTCCTTTTAAGATATTGAGGCACATGCCTATAATCCCAAGGATTCAAAGGCTCTTTCGTTGCAAATAATTAGCTATGTTGCAACGATGGCATGCCTCACACAAAAGTGAGTTAGGAGTTATGCGAATCCAAATATATTCAATAGCCATGAAGCATATAAAGGATACATGGCACAAAAAATTCAAGGACGAAGTACGAAGTCTACAACTCAGCATAGCCATGGATGGCATCAACACATATTCCATCCAGAACACCAACTATTTTTTTTGGCCTGTATTAGTGATTAATAACAATATCCCCACATGGTTGTCCACGAAGAATGAACATCTTATGTTGGCTCTCATAGTCTTTGGTAGAAGACAAGTGAAGTATATGGATGTCTACTTACAACCAATGGTAGATGAATTGAAGGAGTTATGGGATGGGATAAATGTATACGATGTATCAAGACCCATCACATCATAGAGGAGTTTTACATTGTATGGCATATGTTCTTACACGACAAATGATTATCCAGGCTTAGGAGTTTGCTCTGGTAAATTAGATGTTTATTGATTTGTTTATATACGTAACAATATTCTTTCGCATATTAGTTACTTAATTTGTTGTAATTGCTCAGATCTTCATGATATTATTTAGTGTTCCATGCATATATATTGTATACAATAATATCACAGGTCTTGTAACAAAATGGTATTTTGGATGTAAATGTTGTGGACCTTCTCTGAAAGCTAGAAGGTCCAATGACCTACGAAAGCCAGTGTATGACTGCTCCAGGGCATTCCTGCCAAAAGAACACCCTTACAGAAGAGAAGCATCCTCTTTCAATGGTAAACAAGAGAGAACCCAGAGGCCTCCAATAACGACACCGACTGAATGGCTTAGAGCATATGAGAGAGAGAAGGAGAATTAGTTCATAGAGATGTTCAATTCAAATGGGGAGCCTATGTTCGATGGACCTGCCTCCTTAGATGGACCTGTGCCCTTCTCAGGATCAGGTGTCTGCTCATGATCATGATTGATGGATGTTGCAGGTTTCTCATCTCTGGCGTGAGGTGGAGGAGGAGGTGGAGTACTAGAATGATAATCAATCCATTAATGATCATCAGATGATGCGTTGCTCGACTATCGACGTACTGCATCTCCACCACGCCTACATCGACCAGCCCCCCTCGCCCGCGCTAGTAATCTGGTAGCTCCAACGATATGCCACATCATGGTCAAAATATTATGGGGCATGCCTCTCCATATCTATGTCAACCTATCATCAGCCTATATCTCTCTGATAGTGACCGGCCTGACTCCCTCCTCCACTAGGATTCGACAGAGTTTGTCACCCAACTCCATCCTAAATAGAGTTTCAGTCCTATGCCTCACACACGACAGTATCTGAGCCTGATCATGAGTACCAGGTCTGTCACTGGCCTGATCCTCCACATCTACCATCTCCTCGTCAGCAGGATCTACACCTAGATCATTTGGTGGTGGTGGCATCTGATCGCCAAAAAATGACCCAATATCTACAAAATATATAAAGTACACAACAATAATTAGACAATTTCATTAAAAAATTTAACAAAAAAAAGTTAAAGAACGTGTTATAATAAATTTAAAGAAAACACTAATATTATCTCTCTCATCCGGCGGTTCATCATCTGTGAAGAGGATGTTGGCACACCGTCGCCAATCCAAACCAACATATGAACATGGCACCAGAATGAAGGCATGATCATCCACATTGGATAGCAACTCTAGTGCATCATGAGAAATCTTGGTGGAAAATATAATTTTGTTGACACTACATTGTACATCCTATACTACTGCCAAATATGCAACCCAACTAACACTCCCTCTCATTGTTGTTTTTGTTTCTGGAACTAATACTACTGAGAAGTATTTGAATCAACTATGTCTCTTTGATACAATTGTATCCTAAGTCTTTGATTGGTAATGGCCTCTACAATGTCCTCTGGGAAATTTGCACTGATGTTGAATCTGCATTATGCATCCTTTACTGCTATCAACATTGATTTGCACTTCTAAGGATCTAAATGCAACTAGTTTGCAACTCTCACTCTGGAACTCACAGCACCAACTGAAATTGATCCTCTTGCTACTAAATAATGTGGATCTCTGTAGCAAGGGTAATTTTCCATGTGAAGAGTAAACTGCAACTGCTGCTCCTCTATGGATGCTGCCCAGATCTGCGCAACTCTGGAGTCTAGAATTCGAAGTCTCCCCACCTCTCTCCTGGAAGTATAACTGCATACAAAGTGAATTAGTCCTCCAAATTCGAGGAAACTGATCTATCTCTTTCGAAGTTGCTGTTTTCTCTTGCTTATCCTTGTTTTCCTTCTTTTTATGAGGACACTGAGTACTGTAGTGGCCAAACTCGCCACACCTAAAGCCTTAGACAAATCCTCCTTCTTCTTCTTTTCTTCCTACAAGCCTTGTCCTTGACTGTGACCTTTTGCTTTCCCTTTTGATGTAATGGCCACATTTTATTCCTCCTTCAGACCCTTTGACCCTTCGTTGTTACTGCCGCTAATGGAGCTCTTTACTAGAGCTTGCCTCATCTCCTCTTGTGTGAGATATGCCCACATTGGGTCCCACCTAGGTAACTGATCTCGTCCCAGAATTCCCTGGACGAAGGTCTTCCATTCCTCGATGAAACTATTGAGGGCCAAACACACAAGCTATATAGCTGGAGGTGACTCTCCTATATTGGTTGCAAGCTCATCCTAGATATGCTGAATTCTGGTGAGATAGAGGTTGATGCATTCACCCTTATGCATTCAAACATTCCTTAAATTCTACTTCAGGAACATCTTCCGCTGCTCGAAAGGATTTTGATATAGTGAGGCAATAACATCCCACATTTCTTTGGACATATTATTGGCCACAACATATGGGGCGATATGATCTCTATATCCATCAAGAATCCACTGCTTTGCCTTGGCCATCTCCTTATTGTAATTCGCTAGTTGATCAACATCTGTAGGTATGACTACAACTCTTTCTGCATATATCTTCAAACCATATTCATTTAGAAGGAATGCCATCATGACCTTCCAGATACAATAGTTCGATGTACCCTATAATATTCCCTAATCTTGGAGTCGTGTTGAAGCCATCATTGCAAAAAATCGACCTTGGATATAAATATCCCCTTTTCAGCGGCTCGGCTACTAGCACTGCTACTCACACTCCTTGCAGTGAGAAAATATGACTGCTGATACTTCCTGGTGCAACTAGAAACCCTCTCAGAGAAACTCCCTATGTGTGTGAAATTTCTTTTCCACCCGATGTTGATTAGCTACTACAAATCGCTGCAAAAACCAACTGTGCCCAAACAAGGAATCAGCTCTGTGAAAAATATTGAGTTTCTCTATTTCCTGCTAGAATCACTTCTTGGAAAAATTGACCCTTCCTACACCCTGCAACTGGAAATTCGACGCCCTGTCCAACAATTCACACTGCCTGGACAAGCACTCATAACCTCTAGGGAATTCATGCCGTTTCTGCCTCTGAGCCACAAAATTTTCCCTCTTCATTTTTGAGCCTCCTATTCATCAACTGTGTTCTAATACCATGTGAAAATTTACAAGTCTAATTGCAACAACTGGAAATTCATTCTTCTAATTGTAAATTAATTAAGAATTTTATTTGTTATGAAAAATATCAAATAAATCACACTGCAAATTTTCACCATAAAAAATATTGTGGAAATAAAATAATAGAAACTAAGAAATATGCTAATACACACATAAAAATCACAATTATTTTTGAACAACTGTTCTTGGAAAAACCCAATGGAAAACCAATATAACAAATGAGGGTTTTATTATTATACAACAATGATAAATTCTGAGTACAACTTAATGCCCAAAATTGAAAATCCTCTACAATATAAAATGGCCACAAAAATTAGTGAGACAATTCTTTCCTGTTTCGACACTGATCTAGCTCCACAACTGGCACAAACATACCACACGAAATCCCTTACATC
This sequence comes from Pinus albicaulis, assembly GCA_034641835.2. NCBI lineage: Eukaryota > Viridiplantae > Streptophyta > Pinopsida > Pinales > Pinaceae > Pinus > Pinus albicaulis. Next base: position 603,933,705 of record CM076570.1, on the reverse strand, counting down.
AGCTTCTATGCCAATGTTGCGCAGACCCTCTTAAGCTCTCACTAGAAGTTGCTCTGATCAAGCCATCTTGCCCAACTTAGCCTCTGAGAATGTCTCGCTAGCCCCTACAAAACTTCTTTCGGCCTCCAGCAACTGAATCGACCCTCTGTTTGGCCAAATCGAACTCTTCCTTGAAGCTTCTACGGAGGCCTTGTGTAGTCCCATTGAGAAAACTCAACGCTCCTGTAGCCAACTCTCTGGAATTGGAAAACTTCCTCCATACTCAATATCTTTGCCCCTCACTATCTGTATGTCCCCTCTCTGGCTTGACCTTCTCTTTCTTGAATCATTGCAGTTGGGAAAATTGACCTTTGCAAATGAATTTGCTCTTGAAGTGTGTTCTCCATCAACCCCATTGACGTTCTCTTATAATCTCCAGTTTAGACTTCAACGACCAAGATTAAATCTTAATCGATGGCTGAGATCATCTCTAAGTCGGTCCTTGTGAATTTCTAGAGAATTTTCACCTTTCTCAATTAATTCTCATTAATTAACCTGTTTTCCTAAGTTAGACTTCGGAAAATTTTAAATGATGGTCAATTAATTTAATTCTGCGATCTTAAGGTGGAATTTCCTGAAATGATTTTTGGGTTTTGGAGATCTCCTATGTTTTAGTCTCTCCACCAAACTTGAGAACTTGAGAGTAAAACACCATCCAATGCTACAAAAACTAACATGGTCCAACCAGTGCATGCATGAACGCAGAGATAAAAACCGGAATGACTGCTTGCAATCCACATATTAGAATTCGAACCAAGGGTGACAGTGCCATTCTTGGATTGCAAAGGCATACCTATGGCGGAAATACACCATCGAATAATGATGGGCTCTATCACACATGCGAGAAAACCTTCCTTGGCATGATTCTCAACCATTATGAGGTTGCACGCCCAAGAGTAATCGCACCTAGAGACTGTAAATGCTGGCTTCACCTGCGAATCTAACAATTTGTACCATTACTTGGAAGGAGGCACATGGATGGTTGGTAGATTGAGAATGTTCTATTATTTTCATGGATTTGGGCTTGAATCATCCCCTATAGTGAGGTGTATATCAAAGATCTTAATTCTCTTGGCAAGAGATAGATTCATAATAAAAATAAATTTATACTGATTTAAAAAAATAAATATCAAAATCCATTTTTTTTTTCATTCATGAATCAAAATTTTTAATATATATATATATATATATATATATATTATTATTTTTATTTATTTATTTATTTATTTTAGGTTCAAACAATTTCCAACAAAATATCTCTTACTTTTTCACATCAGATCTGAAAAGACTTTCTATAGAACACCTCTTATGAACAGTTTGATTTGATATTAGAACATAGTTATCAGTCTGGGTGGATGATGTTACGTATACTGCTGTCCTGTGCTACGTTTATGGCGTTTAGATATTCCTTCACAAGTTCTATGCGCATAAACCGACAATGCTTTAATGACCTAAATATCTCGAATATGAAAATTAAATAATTTTCTCTTATTTGCGGTTATGACTCGAGATCTCTATTTTCGGTTTCTGCCTTGTTTTGGTTCACATTCAGAATATCCTCCATTGAGTTGGGAAGGTACTATATGATCACCATTTGTTTCACAATGTTGCGTTGGCACCAGATAAGTAGAGGACTCATATTGAAAATTCTACTGGCTTGGAAAGAAAACCTCATATTGTAAAATTGTATTAAATGTTCGATGAATCATCCCTTCGAAATTCAAAGATGTAATGGTAATGTTATGTGTAATTTTTATATATTAAAAAAATAATTATTAATGGTGAATAAAATTAAGTAAAATATTTTAGTATCTAAATAATTTACTACAAAAAATAATAATTAAAAAATATATAAATATACATGTATTTTATTTTTCAATAAATTTTAATTTGAAGTTTACAAGTAAAAGTTGAAATGTTATGTGTAATTTTTATATATTAAAATTTTTTTATTAATGGTGAATAAAATTAAGTAAAATATTTTAGTATCTAAATAATTTATTACTAATTTTATATATTGCAAAAAATAATAATTAAAAAATATATAAATATATATGTGTTTTATTTTTCAATAAATTTTAATTTGAAGTTTATAAGTAAAAGTTGAAATTTTGTTAATAATTAAAAAAAAAAAATTTCATTATCAAATAAGTAAAATATTTCAATACTAATTATATATTTATCAATTGAAAATAAAAAATATATTTTATGGTTAAATAATTGAATATTGGTTTGCTAAGCATATAGAGATGTGTAATTCCTTTTATACTTAATATGAAGTTGATATATTAAGAAGTAGTATAAATGCATCTCAATTTGCAATTTATCATTCACCAATATAAATTAAAATTTCACAAATAATTTACAAATAATATTTCTAAAGATGTAAATTATTTGTGAAATTTTAATTTATATTAAATTAATCTATATTTTCATAACTCAATGGATTTCCTCTCTTGAACCTTGAAGAAGTTTGTCTCATTGCCTCTTACTCTCCTTCTTGTATCTAAGGATAAAGAGTTTCTTCTACTTCTTACCTCTTGCTATCATTTTGAACAACCTCTTCTCTCTTGGAATCCCATGCCATGCCTATTTTATTAATAAATTCGATTCTTATTAAAAATGAGTGGTCAATGTGGTTGGACTTTTTATTTATTTGAGTAAGATGAGAGATATGTTTTGAGGATAAAGTTAACTAGAAATTGCACCACATGTTGCAAAAGAAACACCTTAAGGCAATAGCAGGGGAAATAGTAGCCTAGAAGAAATAAGATGTTGTAGACCATCGTGAAGGAATGAAAGGAAAATTTTCCATCGTGAAGGAATGAAAGGCAAATTTTGCTTCCATGGAAGCAAGTCATGGAGGTTTCAAAGATATTGTTGATAAGAGTTATCAACTAGAAAATTTTGTTTTAGATATTGAAATAGGCAATTGGGGATGAAAACATATATGTAAACCAACATAATCTCTTCACATATATAAAATTTTTGTTATAGATGTTGAAATAAGAAATTGGGGGTGAAAATCCTTTAGTGATTAATAATCATCCGAAACAAGCATGAAATGAGCATGTAACTCAAATAAGATATTTTAAATACATTAAAGTACAATCTATCTAGTATAGATGTAAATAAAGAGATTTTTTATTAAAAGAAATAGAGTTTACTCCAAGTTCATATACATATTCCAATTTCATTCACCACTTATGAGTAGTAAAAAAAAGTTTATTGAGAAAACAACTCCAACACATTTGTAGAGAAAATTATAACTCACTATAACACTTTTCTTATCAGAGCTAAATGCTCCTATATGCAACAACTATGAATTTCATCACTTGGGAGCAGTAAAAACATGTTTATTGCGAAAACAACTCCAACACATTTGTAGAGAAAATTATAACACAATGTCACAATTTTCTTATCATAACTAAAGGTTCTTAGCTTATTCTTAATTGATCAAGAGTATAAATTTTTTAGGGTGGTGTTCTATGTGCACTAAAATTCCCATGATGTCCATCACACTGTATGGGGTTCATTGCAACCATGGATATATTATGTTAGTTGTTGTGATTTTTTTCTTGTGGCTAAAAATTAGTTTTGGTTATCACCTAGTTATCATGATTCAAAACATTGGCATCATCTCAGATCCTTATAGATTTAGATATATTCTGTGAGCTAATGTGATGTTTTGTTTGTTGCAATGATTCAAAAATTAGTTATTATACCACAATATTGACTTTCTCATTGGAGAGTAAATTGAGCCGTTATTGTTAGAAATTTTTGTATAAGATGGGAAATTTGGATGGTTTGTAGACAATATGGATGTCATAACAAATATCTATTTTGAATTTTTTAGTGTCTCTGGCCACCATGCAACTAATAGGACCCATTTCAACTGAGAACGTTAATAGATCACTGTGTGAATGATAATTTATGAAATTCCTAGCCATTTTATTTGATTTTGGATGAGGTTACAAACTAATAACAGGAACCATCATGAAGAGAAGGAACCATCATCAAGGAATGAAAGGAAAATTTTCTATTTTGAAGGAATGAAAGGAAAATTTTGCTTCCATGGAAGCAGGTCGTGGAGGCTTCAAAGATATTGTTGATAAGAGTTATCAACTAGATTTTTTAATTTTTTTTTCGATATTGAAATAGGAAATTGGGGATGAGAACATATATGTAAACCAACATAATCTCTTCGCATATATAAAAAAATTGTTATAGATATTGAAATAAGAAATTGGGCGTGAACATCCTTTGGTGATTAATAATCATTCGAAACTAGCATGAAATGAGCATGTCACTCAAATAAGATATTTTAAATACATTCAAGTACAATCTATCTATCATAGATGTAAATAAAGATCATTTTTATTAAAATAAATAGATTTTACTGGACAAGTTCATTTACATATTCCAATTTCATTCACCACTTAAGAGCAGTAAAAAAAAGTTTATTGAGAAAACAACTCCAACACATTTGTAGAGAAAATTATAATACACTATCACACTTTTCTTATCAAAGCTAAATTCTCCTATATATGCTCCTATATGCAACAAAGATGAATTTCATCACTTAGGAGCTGGGAAAAACACGTTTATTGAGAAAACAACTCCAACACATTTGTAGAGAAAATTATAACACACTATAACAATTTTCTTATCATAACTAAATGCTCTTAGCTTATTATTAATTGATCAAGAGTATATAATTTTTAGGGTGGTGTTCTATGTGCACTAAAATTCTCATGATGTCCATCACAATGTATGTGGTTTATTGCAACCATGAATATATTCTATGAGTTGTTGTGATTTTTTTCTTGTTGCTAAAACTTAGTTTTGGTTGTCACTTAGTTATCATGATTCAAAACTTTGTTATCATCTCAGATCCTTATAGAATTAGATATATTCTGTGGGATAACGTGATGTTTTGTTTGTCACAATGATTCAAAAATAAGTTATTATACTACAATATTGACTTTCTCATTGGAGAGTAAATTGAGAGGAGTAAATTGAGTGGTTATTGTTAGAAATTGTTCTATAAGATGGGAAATTTGGATGGTTTGTAGACAATATGGATGTCATAACATATATCTACTTTGAATTTTTTAGTGTCTCTTGCCACCATGCATCTAATAGGATCTATTTCAACTGAGAACATTAATATACCACTATGTAAATGATAACTTATGACATCCCTAGCCATTTTCTTTGATTGTGGATGAGGTTACAAACTAATAACTTGTCAAATCCCTAGCCATTTTATTTGATTGTGGATCAGGTTATAAACTAGAACACACTCTCTCTTCAGAAGACTCTACAGTATATATTGGATAGAGGGAAAGGTTATGATAAAACTTTACAAAAAACCCTAAGGAATGAGTGGGTTTTTTCTTTTGTAAGTTTTATTTGGAATTGAAAAATAAATAAAAATATCTAGTTACAAACTGTTATGTAGTTACAAACTATTACAATTAAGTAATTAAAGGTAAATTTAGCGTCATTTAAGAAATTAGAAATGTGAAATAATTTGGAAATTTAAAAAAAATCACATATTTAAAAATTTTCATTATTAATTTAATTTTTGTATATATTTAGAAATATTACTCACGAATAATAAAACAGTTGTAACATAAATAATATATAACAAAAAAAAGATGTATTTTTGGAATAATAAAATAATTGTAACAAAAATAATATAGAACAAGAAAAGCTATGTATATTTGGATGTATGAAAATTTAGATACATTTTATTAAGTAAAATTTTAAAAGAATAATTGTTATACACAATTACAAATAGTTTTATTAGTTTAGATCTATATTATTTATGAGAGGGATCAATTTTATTTTCACTCTAAAAGAGGTTTGGATATCAAGACATTTGATCCCTCTTGGCTCTTGGTAGATCCATAGTTAGGCCATCTTAATTCCCCCCTTTAAATAAACTACATTATGCATGAATACCATGGGTCAATACCATGGGCTGTTTTTATAGTTTATTATTATTAGACATTTGATCCCTCATGGCTCTTGGTAGATCCATAGTTAAGATTGATCTAGGCCATGTTAATTCCCCCCTTTAAATAAACTACATTCCACATGAATACCATAGGTCAATACCATGGGGATTTTTTATAGTTTATTATTATTTTATTATTTTTATTTTTTATTGTATTTTGACTTAGTTAAAATTTCCATTACATTATGCCAATATTTTTATTTAATTTACTTTTATTTTTATTTTTTTGTAATTTGACATAGTCTCACCAAAACCTAAATTCAATCTAACTTATTAAAAAGAAAAAAAAACTAACATTATAAAAAAAATATATAAAACTATTTACTTGTGGATCTAATGGCCTAAAACATTTCAATCATCTAACATTTGATCCAATGGCTGAGACATTGACACAATGACAACTAGGGGAGTTGTTTTCAAATAGAAACGCCTTAAGGCATAATTAATATTTTTTTAAAGATGTAAGATTATGTTTTTTCCCGAGGAAAAATCACAAATTTCTACTAAAAATAAAACGTGACATCAGTACATGCACAAGTGCATTTGATAAATGTCCCTAAAGTCCAGTGTATCTGCTTGAAGCACTTACCATAGCCTAGATACCAAAATAAAATTTACCCAGATAAGATGGGTTTCTCTTTATTGTCTTTTTTTAAAACTTTGTGCCAAACCCCATAATTTGCAGTGACCATAACAATTCACATTTATTCTCCTACTAATTTTGTTGGAACCTCCTTATCCGAGTCTAAATTATTTGAAACATGTGTTTGCTTTAATCCAACTACTCCTTCGGAGTTTCAGTTTTCCTCATGTTGATTTCCAAGAGTCTAAATCACTACTAAAACGGTGACTTTCTCGGCATGCGTGGTGTGGTCATATTGCTTCTCTTCTCCCTTCTCCACTTGGGAGCCTTGTTGATTATGTGTTTCTGATTGTTGATGACTCTCATCCGTTTCTTCATATTCATCATCTAAAGAAGGTAGATCTGGAAATTTCCATCCCTTTGGCTTTTGCAGTCTTTTCTTTGTCTTTTTTTCTCATAAGGTCATGAATTATGTAGATGCCCTGTATGATGGCATATCTGACATCTGAAATCAGTGTTTTCAAAATATTACCATTGTGTCCACTTGAAATCTTAATGAGCTAAATGAATGTGGTTTGACAGGCCTTTGCTTAGGTCTATCTCCAAACATATGCGAGAAAAGGTAAAGATAAATTTGTCCATTCTTTCTTGATCCATCTTTAGGAATCTCCCTAAAAAGTTGCCAATTCCTTCTAAAACTTGGTGGTGCCAAAAAGGAAGAGGGAGGTTAATTAATCTTACCCATACCAACATTTTCGTAACCACCATAGTTGTTCAAATCCTGGAAACCATGGGGTTACACAAATACCTTCCCTTCTCCAAAACCATGGTCCTTCATTTATGAAATAGTCAAGATCTTTCTGGTTGTCAAATTGCACCACAAAAAATCCCTTCGCACACAGATAAATATCACAATTATTTGTCCAGTTTAGGTAGATCCATTGATGTAGTTCTTACGAATTAGGCTAGAAGCCATTAAATTGGTAGATAATATCTATGGCTTGAAGAACAATTAATCTACCACTCACTTTTGATGATTTTACAGACAAATCTGGTGCTTTCTCTGACTTCTCAACTAGCTACAAAAATAGATTTGTTATATTTTAGGGTTGTTTTTCTGGTGTGGCAAATTTCCCTTTCACTACATATTTAAAAGATCTTGGACCCTTGAAAACTAAAGATGATCCTGGTGGAAATTTTTTTCCTGAGGCTCCACCCTGCAACCTCAGATTTAAAATGATGGTATAATTATGTTCTAAATCATACTCTTTCAATTTGATGACATCTTACAGTACCTTACCCTCAAATATTAGGTTCTGAATATTAGTCGGCATACCCATTTTTTTCCTGCACCTTCTTCTTCATATCTGACACTAGATCCACTAGCCTGGATCTTATAAGGATTGATCTTCCATTTATGGTTTCCAGAAATAATTGAAACTCTTCCTCACAATCCAACTCTAAAGCATGGAAAATTTTGGGGGTTAATATTCGCAGGTGGGCTAATTTTCCATGTTTTTTCCAAAAAAAAGATTCGCCAATTTCCTTTTTTATAAAAATGATTCGCCCAAATTTTACAATATAAAATTATTTTAATTAAAAAATTGCCAACATTATATATATAGTATATAGAAAATAATTATAAATTTTAATAATTTTACAAATATATCAATAAACATTTTATAGTTTTCATATTAGGGACTAGTGAGATTCGCCAATGTTTTAAACTTGAAAATAATATCCCATCCTTAAAATTTTCCCTGCTCTAAAGCCCCTAGATCAAGGTTCTGATTTAAACAAATAGGAGACCATGACATAGATATGGGGCAAATTTTATTCAAATTCTGTCTACCAGATCCTAGTGGATGCGTGTAGATCTGACTCGATTCCTTCAATTTTGTATAACCTTGTTGCATATAGAGGTCAAATCTTTCCTCGTCATTGAAAAACATAGGTAGAATTCAAATATTGATTTCTATCTCAAATAAATAGTGGAATGTGGAGTTTTTTCCACTATAAATCTCCAAGAGTTACCTAATCTCTCGAAAAACCTCACCATCAGAGTATGCAGGATTAAGTCGGAGCTCAACGACACATGCGCTAGCTTGAAAAAATCTGAAACAAGAGTATTTGGAGTTCTCACAACTATTAATCGCCAAGAATTTCCCTAGCTTTCCAAAAAATGCACCATCAGAGGCCACTTGGATGAGCCAGAGCTCGACGATGTGTGCAACAATATTTTTTTTTAAACAAAAAAAAACACTGATCTTTTTCTTTGTTAAAAATATAGTACATTGTTCATCTTTAGTGTCTTTGTTCCTCCTATCCTTATAGATATTTATTGTGATCTTGTAACCAGACGAGAAATTATACTTAAAAAATATTAACAATACCCCTACCAAAAGTTCCAGCAGTGGCTTACATATGTTGTTTTGAAAAACTGTAAGAAAGACTTGTATTACCACAGAGAAAATCTATTTTAATCTAAAAAAGAAAAGGATAGTCTAGTGCCAAATTACATTAATTTCCTATCCGATATGCCTGAAATGGCTAAGTAAGGCCCACCATTTCCTGAAACCAATCTTAATCTTAGAAAAAGTAAAAAAGAAACAAAAGAAGAACCTAAATGGAATCGATGCTTCCAGAGTGCATAAGACATTTCCATGGATATGTTGCATAGAATATCTTGCCTAACCTCACCTTGATACCTATTTTTGATAAAATATCAACCATCTGGTTATGTTCTCTGAAAATGTGTTGGTAGTTCATTGACTTGAAGGATGTTGAAAGAATACGAATACGCTCCATCCAATTGGAGAGGATAGGAGGCCGAAAAATAGAATGATTCCTAACCCAGTCGATAATACATTTGGTATCACCATGGATAGAAATTTTTTCCAATCCCAACCAAGAGGCAAAAGATAATATGCCCCAGAGAGCAATCACATCAGCTCTGTTGTTGGTTCCTCTCACGTTCCTCTTCCCCCAGTCCACCAAATATGGTAGTATTGATCCATCTCCAATGAAATAATAACAACACAACCGCAACATCTATTCTGACTAGAACCATCAAAGGAGCCCCAGGGGAAGTCTTGCTCGATATCCCTGAATTTAATTTTCATAGATTTGGTGCATACCTTATTCTTCCATGTCTCATTGAAGTAGGCTATGATCTTCCTAGTGGCCCTCCACATCGAAGGAACATAATTTTCAAACAGCCACGCATTTCTACATCTCAAAATCACCCTGATAACGTAAAATGGGATATCATGAAACTCCTTATGGTCATTGATATAATTGTGGATGAAATTGGACAAAGAGCCACCCAATATGGGGTAGACCAGATTCAGGAGCCTTGAAACCTCAATTCAAACCTCTTAAACAAATTTGTAATCAATAAATAGGTGATTAGCGTCCTCCTCTAGATGTTGGCAGAAAAAACATATGCTAGGACCTATAAATCCTTTTTTCTTAAGCATATCCCAGGTCAAGATTCCGTATTTAATTACCAACCATGCGAAAGAAATAATATTGCAAAGGGTCACCCACGACCAAACCTAGTTGAACCAATTGTGATCAGGTGGGAGGGATAATTATATACCTATGATCGAGGACACTCCATTTATCCATGAATTCACCCATTGAAGAGTGTCCTCCCCCATGCCAATCGCAACTCCAGATTTATATAAATTTTTGATGAAAAAATCCCATTCTAATGCCATTTTGTTAGAGAGTCCCAATTCAGTTTTTGTCTTCCAACTGGGGCTAAATGGTGAGCTGTTAGGAAGAGCCAGCTGTGCAAAACATGTGATCCCATTCATCTTGAGATGGTAAATTATATCTTTAGAAAGTGAGTGGTTGCACTGAAACCTATATATTGCATCGAGTCCAACCACCGCTAAATTTCCATCCACTATTCTCCATTTCATTGAACTCAACATCCAGTGTCTATTCATATTCAAACTACACCATGTTAGGACCCCATAATGTACCATTTTGACCATACATTTTGTTATCATTCCACTCTTTTCCAGTCCATATTTAAAGCTTACACTATCACTTTCATCCATTTTTCCAAAGGTATATAATATTCTTCTCTTTACTATATGTTTAACTTGTTTTACATATAATTTTACATTACTTTCATATTTAATCATTAATCGAAGATATATAGTTGTGGAGATAGTTTGAAGACCGCAGATAATCTATTATGGCTATCTGAAGACCGCATTTCTGAAACAGTCAACATGGTACGCAAATTCCGTTGCTGAAACAACCCGTGATTTGTGATTTTGAAGCAGCATTTCAAGCATGATGCCAACAAGAAAAGACAAGTAAGGAAGCTGTTACACGGGCCATTCTGATGCCAGTACCATCGTAACCATTGTAACAACATTTTGCTATTGAAGAACAGAAAGGTCCTATTTCAGTATAGAAGATCAGATTGGGTTAAAAATAGGATTTCTATAATGTAAATCAATTGTAATAGATGTCTCCTCTTTAAAAGGAGGAGACATCAGCATTAGAGGATAGTTAGAGACTACGGGAGGTTCATTTTGAACAGAGAAGGAACGTGACTCTTTTTTTAATATGTTGCTTTTGATAGATGAATAAAAGTTTGTTATAAGCATTTCATCCTAATTCCTTCTTCTAGGGAATCTTGTGAGAAGGAAAGGGCCCACCTTCTTCACAAGATTCACCCATTTGTTCCTGTATCTTGTTAACTGTTCTTTTCATTCACACCTTGGTTAACTCTATTTACTGAATTTATTTAAGCAGTATCAGAATTCTATTGTTTATTGTTGAAGCTCTGTTTCCATTACTTGTTGCATTGATTTCATACAATTCATTCTTAAGAAGTTGTGGATTATTTTAATTAGCAATATTGTTTATGGAATGAGTTTGTGGAAGCTTGGTAATCAGAAACAGGTGCTGAATATTCCTACTTGGGGAATAGGGTCCTGTTCTCTGTTATAGCATAATTGGTATTCCTTTTTGCAGATTGATTTCCTTTCCTAGATCATTTTATTTTTAATGTAATCCAGGATTCTTTTAATGATTGTCTGCAATATAAATATTGTCTTTGCTGTAACTCAAGTAGGCTTCAGTTTTGTTAAAGCAAGGTGTGATTAGTGTAATTTTTTCCACAAAGTTTCATTTCTTTTGAAATTGAGCATATAAAGTGTCTGATTGTGTTTGAAATAAATAGACTTCCTTGGGTTGACAATTTATGTAGCACTTGAATTGTTTAAATTAATAAACAATTAAAGTGACCAATATTTTGGCGTCGTTGTCGGGGAAGGAAATTATAGATTTCAAAAGTAATGATGCTTTTCTTCCAGATGTGCAGATTGCATGAGAGGACGCGGAACCCATAAGAAAACTAACCCTACAAGTGGCAAGGGTAAAGGAGGGGAGGAAGAAAGACCTTTATTGACGAGATTGTATCAAAAGCTAAACCTTCTTAGAGATTAATCTCTTGAAGGCCAAAGCCTCAACACTCCCCTCAATCGAATTATGAAACAGAAGAAGTTGTGAGCCCTGAGAACATTGAGGAACCAACAGCAAGTGTTGAAGAACTAGTAGAAAGCATTGAAGATCCATTAGAAAGCATTCAAGAACCAGCAGAGAACGTTGAGGAATTAGAAGGAAGCGTTGAAAAACCAGCAGAAAACATTGAAGAGCCAGTAGAATACATTGAGGATCGAGCAAGTGCAGTAGGAGATCAAACAATGGAAGGAAACAATGAAGGATTCTTCGACGGAGGACAAGTAGATCCTGAAGGAGAGGGAAAAGATGAGAATTCTCTCTCTACCTTAGGATTTCCTATTAGTGATCTCCCTAGAGGAGCAACTCCCATGAAGAATATCCCACTGTCAGCCTTACCGAACTTCCATGGTTTATCTTCTAAAGATCCTAACGAATTTCTTTTTGAATTTGATATATTATGCAGAAGTTATGATTATGTTACTAATGCCCAGAAGTTTAAGCTATTTCCAGCAACACTAAAAGGAAATGCATTAAGGTGGTTCATGAGTCTTGGAGGCCATGTAATCACAACATGGGAACAGATGAAACAGAAATTTCTGCTTAAATATCAAGACTACTGCCGGACAAGAGAAAAGAGAGAGGAACTATTTAAGATGGTACAAAAGGAGGATGAGAATTTGCAGGACTTTGTGGAAAGGCTACAATACAACCTGCAGAGATCCAATCATCCCGATGTAAGTAAAGATATTCTTAAAACAATATCACTGAAAGGGGTGAGGGATGACTATTTAGACATGCTAAATATGCTTGGTAAAGGGGATATATCTAAAGAGTCATATGATGAAATTGTTAACCTTTGTAAAATATATTCAAGAGGAGCTGCAAGGAACAGGTCAAACAATAAAGATACCACATATTCAAGAGTTCAAAAGTCAGCCAGTGGAGGAGCAACAAGAGCTGAAATAGGTAATTTACTTGAAGAATTTAAAACTGAAATGTTAAGTTCTTTTGCTTCACAGATTGACACCTTTCAGGTTAAAAAGAAACAAGCCGAAGCAGAAGCAGCTTTGGCTGTCTTCTACCCCAAATGAAAAAATAAACACCCACTAAGGGAATGCCCATTGGACAAGATACCAATTTGCACCCTTTGTGAGAAAGATCATGAAACACAACAATGCCCTTCTTTACCAGGAATAAAAGCAACATTGTAACCAACCGAAGAGGAAGATGAAGCAGTCTATCTACTGACACAAAGAAGGCAATGGAAACCACGAGGACAAGGTATGAACTCTAATATGTCATTTACATCCTCTAATCGTTGGAACAATTATCCTTCTTTTAGTCAAACAAATTACCCTCCCTTTAACCAAATGCAATACCCACCCTTCAATCAAATGAATTACCCACCCATGCAACAAATAAACCCTCCCTTTGTAGATCCTGAAATGTGGACTCCTTGGCCTCCACAACAACAATCTTACTTTAATCAATGGAATTAAAATTGGAGGGGTCAACAACTCCCATTTCCAAATCAATTTCCTCAATTTCAGCAACCACTTCCTCTACCATCAGGTGCTCCACCAAATAATCAAATGAGACCCCAGCTACCTGTAGAACCAAATCCTAACCCCAATAATAAAGCTGTGCAAGTTATTGATATTCAGAACCAACCTACATTTCCTGTTTTCCCTGCACAATGTAATGACATTCATTTACGATATGGGAAAATAGTTGAACCCATTATTGATGATGTTACTTCTTCCGATTCTGATAAAGAAGAAACTGAGAAACATGATTCACATAAAGAGGTACAGCCACCCTCTAATAAGGGTGCTGAAATAGTAGAACCATAATTGCCTGAGCATTTAGTTTTAACTAGAACGCCTGAGCCACCTGCTTTTAATATTTTAGGGGAATTGTAGAATCTGTATGTTAAAATTCCACTGTTACAGGCACTAAGAGATGTACCAATTTATGCCAGAACCATGAGAGATATTTGTGTTAAGAAACCTGGTAGGAAAGCTAAAGATCCCCTTACAGTTCATGTTATGGGTGATCTATCTGCATTAATGTCTGGTAAAACCCCTCTAGTTAAATATGGTGATCTCGGCCATCCTACTGTGACAGTCCAAATTGGTAAAAAAATAATCCCTCAAGTTCTGGTAGATTTAGGTGCTGCTATAAACATTATGACTCTTGAAACTTCACAATTGTTACAGCTAAAGAACACAATCAGAGATACACCAACCATTCTAGAGTTAGCTAATCATTATACAATCAAACCAGAAGGAATTGTTGAAGACTTAGTCATCCCAGTTGAGTCCTAGAATTACCCAGCTGACTTTGTGGTATTACAGACTAAAACAAAGTTGGGGGGGCATCCTCTAATACTAGGAAGGCATTGGTTAGCCACAACCGATGCCTTTATCAGCTGCAGATCTGGTTCAATGACAATTTCCAGTGGATATGAAACTAAATAGCTTACTCTCTACCCTCATGCTACACCCATGGTTAATAATGAGAATTTTGTATTGATGGACTATGATGATAACGCTATTCAACCTATTTTGACTATCGAACAAGCTTTAAACCTTAAAGATACCACTGAGGATGAGGCAATTAATAATTTGATTTGTGAACCCTCCTCCATGACTTCTGAAATACATAATAAACTGGCTACACTTTTGGAATCAGATACCCAGGAAAAGATTAAATCTGAAGATCTACCTCAAACATCAACCACCATCTCTTCTAAAAGAATAACAGTAGAAATTGAACTTGGAAAAAAAATGAACATAAATCCTGATCTGCAAGTTGCTGAAACACAGCAGTTAATGAAGTTACTGCTTGAAAATAAGGAAGCATTCACATGGGACTATATAGATATGAAGGGAATATCCCCTGAATTATGTACTCACTGGATCTATATTAAGGAAGGTTGTCAACCAGTCTGTCAACCCCAAAGATGAATGAACCCTAATTTAAGGGAAATTGTTAAAGAGGAACTTCAGAAATTGCTTAATGCAGGATTTTATACCCTATATATGACAGTGAATGGGTTTCCCCATTGGTGATAGTCCCTAAGAAAAATGGGGAATGGAGAGTGTGTGTAGGTTATAGAGCCTTAAATAAAGCCACTCAAAAGGATCACTTTCCTTTATCGTTCATTGATCAGGTGTTGGATAGTTTGTTAGGGAAGAAATTATTCTCCTTTTTAGATGGATTTAGTGGGTATAATCAAATCAGAATTGCACCCCAAGACCAAGATAAGACCACTTTTACTAGCCCTTGGGGAATTTTTGCCTATAGAGTTCTTCCATTTGGACTATGTAATGCACCATCAACTTTTCAAAGGGTAGTTATAGGAATATTTTCCGATATGCTGAATGACTCCATAGAAATATTTATGGATGAATTTACCCCTTATGGTGTGTCTTTCGAAGATGCATTGCAGAATCTTGAGAAAGTACTTAAACATTGTATACAAGCTCACCTCTCCTTAAGCACCGAAAAATGTCATATGATGATGAGTGAAGGAGTACTACTTGGAAATTTTATCTCATCTCAAGGAATTTAGGTAGATCCATCCAAAATACAAGTCATTCAAAATCTTCCTATTCCTAAAACACAAACTGATGTGAGAAGCTTCCTAGGACATGCTGGATATTACAGGGGATTTATTAAATTTTTTTCCAAAATAGCTTCTCCTTTATTTGTGTTACTTATGAAAAACGCTGAATTTAAGTGGACTAATCTTTGCCAGGAGGCCTTTGTAGAACTCAAGCATCAGTTATCCACAACTCCTATTTTGAGAGGACCTGATTGGGCAGTTCCGTTTCATATATATTCTGATGCTTCAGATACTGCAATTGGAGCTCTCTTGGGACAAGAGGAAAACCATATTCCTTATGCTATCTACTTTATCAGTAAGAATATGACCCCTGCTGAGCTTAATTATACAGTTACCGAAAAGAAATTTTTAGCAGTAATTTATGCTATTAATAAATTTCGACATTACATTACTGGTTACTCTACTTTTGTCCATACTGATCACTCGGCTATTAAGTATTTAATGAACAAGTCTGTCACAAATGTTCGAGTTACCAGATGGTTATTGTTATTACAAGAGTTTGATATTACAATTGTAGATCGACTAGATAAAGAAAATTTTGTTACTGATTTCCTTTCACGGTTAAAAACTGATAATAATATTCTAGTAGATGATTCCTTTCCTGATGAGTATTTATTTGCAGTATCTGCTCACTCACCATGGTATGCAGACATTTCCAATTATTTGGTTGCAGGGAAGTTACCATCACACCTGTCACATCGAGAGAAAAGAAAAATCATTCAACAAAGTGCTCGGTATAGCTGGATAAGTGGGTGTCTTTTCTACATAGGACTTGATCATGAAATCTGGAGATGCATTAGAGAGGATGAGGTGTATGATATACTAAAAGCTTGTCATGATGGCCCTTGTGGAGGGCAATTTGCTGATAAAAGAATGGCACATAAAATTCTTAGGATGGGTTATTATTGGCCCTCACTCTTTAAGGATGCAAAGAAATATGTTTGGGCTTGTGATAGCTGTCAGAGAATGGGTCAACCTAATCATAGAGATGAAATGCCATTAAACCCCCGGGTAATACTTGAACCATTTGAAAGATGGTCCTTAGATTTTATAGGACCCATTAATCCTCCATCCAACCAAAGAGTTTATTTATTAGTCTGCACAGATTATATGACTAAATGGGTGGAGGCCAAAGCACTTCTTAGAGCTAATGAAGAAGCTGTCCTAGCTTTCCTATTTGAAGAAATCTTTGTTAGATTTGGAGTCCCTAGAGAGCTAGTTACAGATGGAGGACGTCATTTCAATTCTCATGGTTTCAAAGCCACCCTTTAGAAATATCATATTCATCATAGAATGACTACACCATACCACCCCCAAGCCAATGGGCAGGTGGAAAGCACAAACAAAGTAATAGAAGCCATTCTAACCAAAATAGTGAAGGATAATCAGAAGGATTGCTCTGAAAGGCTCCTTGAAGCACTATGGGCTTACAGAACTACCTGGAGAAATACTACAAGATTTTCTCCCTACGAAGTGGTTTATGGTAAAAGTGTTGTTTTTCCTGTGGAATTTGAAATTAAAACCTTAAGGACTCCTTTAGTTGTTAACCTTGATTTGACTGATGTGCAGAAAGCTAGGTTGCAACAGCTTCTTGAACTGTATGAAAAAATATTAGATGCCATTCATCAGACAACTATTATCCAACAAAAAAGAACAAAGTGGCATGATAAAATCATCAAGCACAAGCAGTTCCAAAAAGGTAATTGGGCTTTATTGTATGATTCTTGGTTTGAAAACTTTCAAGGGAAGCTGCGTACAAGATGGCTGGGACCTTATGAAGTAGATGCTATTTTTCCCAATGGAACAGTAAGGCTCTTAACAATTGATGACTCTAAAACACCACTATTAGTAAATGGTCATTGGCTTCATTTGTACCGGCGTCCTATTTATAAAGAAGATTTTAAGGCCACTTGCATGGCAAATGCACATTATCTTTTTCTAGGGGAGTCTTCTGCTCCTCACTACATTTAATTGTTTTCTGCACTGTATTTTTAGTATTAGATTAGATTTCTTAAACTAATAATCCCTGTCAAGGGTTGGCATGTTACAATTGATTATTTTGCAGATTCTTGATTAAGGAAGGGCTTACCAAGGAAGGACAATTTCACTACAAGAAGATCCAAGCTTCATTTTGAGAAGCTTTGCTTCCCTCACTTAAACTCATTTCCCCATCCCCCAGTAACATTTCATCATTCATTCCCTTCATTCCTTTTTCCCTTTTCATATCATTTTTCCTATTTTTCCCAATTTTTCCTTTTCTAAAACACCATTCTCCAGCAAATATTCTCCCTATTCTTCATTGCTGAAATATGATTTCTCAACAAATATTTTCCCCATTTTCCCACTGCTAAAACATCACTCCTCAGCAACACTTTCCCTATTTTTCCATTTATGAAACACCACTTTTTAGCAGTATTTCATTCATTTTCCCCTTCCTGAAACACCATTTCTTCCTCCAAAAACATGACTATGCAACTTCTTCAGTCCTTCATTTTCACTTCTCTTACTCCTTGTGGTAATCCTGTCCATTCACTGCCTTTTTATTATATTCAAGCAGACCTCTAATATGATATCCCTCATGTTTCAAAAAGTTTCTAAAGTTCTTCCAGGACTATTGAGCCATTATAAATAAGCACTATATTTTTCGAACTACAAATCAAAGGTAAATATAAGCTATGTAAATTTTATGTAAATACAATTGAACTATGGTTTAAAGAGAAGATTTTGTTTATTATGACCACAATCTCCGCACACTTAAAAACATCATTTCACCGTAGTTGGGGGGGAATATCGAAATTATATGCCATCATTTCACATCATGCCAATTACTGTCATTTTTCCTACACATTACTTCGCCTCTTCACCGTTACTCCATGTTCTCATTCACAAATTTTACTCTATTCGAAGTCTGGTAACTTCGCTCTTTGACTTTGTATTTTACCAAAGCTGGTCAACTATGGGAGGACCGGCTATTCGACATGAGCCCGGCTCGATAGCTCTACTTGAATTGTTCCCAGACGCGTATCAAATTTTTCAGCAGGCAGGCTGGGTGGGATATTTTGAGAGACTTCAAGAGTTCGATCCATAGAAGGTCCTAGAATTTGCACAAAATCTTGAGGAAGACCATTCTACTGTCTAGGGAGTCCGAATTTTAGTTTCAGAGGGCGAAATAACATAAGTTTCAGGTCTGCCGGTCATTGGTACTCGATGGTTTAGTTGGAAGCACATCATTTTGAATGCACAACAGGACTTTCTTCTACCAGGAGAACACGTCGAGCTTAAAGGCCGGGGTGTTGGACTTCACTCATTGCCTCCTCCTTGGCCGAAAGTTGCTGACTTCATCAAACATTATCTCACTTGTGAACGTCGCTATCAGGTAGTCTATCAGCACGACTTTGTCTTAATGAGTCATTTACGATGATGCATTAGAAATATGTCATATTATTGTAGACGAGTAAAATTCCCACTCCTTTCCCTCACCCATCACCGCCTTGTTCAACTACCGATTCAGAGGGGTTTTGCTCAATAAAACCCTCCTCTAAACAACTTACCTCTACCTCTTGAGAAAGCTGCCGAAATTCCTCAAGAAGCTGCTAAAAATCCCCAAGAAATCCCTGAAAGTTCCCACGAGCAACAACCGAAGAATATCCTTGACCATCCATCAATTCCATCTGTAGAACTAGCTAATCCAATTAACTTGTCTTCAATTCCATCTCACCAGTTAGTAGAATCATCTGATCCTACCTTCCATATTCCTAGTGACAACTCTCAGGCCGATACACCACCATATTCCTCTATTCGTAAAATAAAAAGGTGAATCACAACCACCTCTCTATAAAAAATAAAAACAAGGGCCGCAACTAAAGCAGCTACCTCCTCTGATAGCCCTTCTCCTAGGGAAAAACCTTCTCATAAAAAGAAAAAACAAACTACTGTTTTTTCTGCTTTCTTACCTAGGAGACGAATGAGGACGTCTATTGAATCAGAAAACATTCCTATTACCCCTGATCCTGCATCCATTTTGTTAAAACTCCATTCATCACCACCCTTCCAAACCCCGGAATTATTACCTGTCTCACCCTGTGGCACTGAAACACAAGAACCAGATGCCCAGGGTAATATGACATCATTTTCTACAGAACAAGTAGTTGTCCCACAAGAACTAGCTACTCAGTCAGTAGCTACTCCATAAGAACTAGCTACTCAATCAGCAGCTGAAACACAAGAACCAGCTACTGATGTGCAAAAACTAGACATCCAAGATGCTACTCATTCAGTAGCTTCCACAAAGGAACCGACTCTAGTTGTCACAAAAGAACTAGCTACAACTGAAACACAGTAATCAAATGCAGAGAAAGAAACTGATACATAAGGCCCAGTCACCATGGCCTCCCTTTTATAGGAAAATGAGTTTTTAAAATAAGAATTAGAAGCTTATACGTGAGAATTGGTAATGGCAAGGGAAGCCTTTGACAAGGAGCTAAATTTTTATACCCTGGCCCATACAACATCCATGGCAGACAAACATACAGAAAATGATCCATATAAAGAATATATGTGCCACCAATGTGGAAACATCTATCAGCAAGAAGTATATAAGATAGTTCAAGTTTCAATGCCGGGAGCATCTACATCTGCTGCAGTTAAAGAAGAATGCCCTACTGTTACACAAGAACCAGTAGGGCCTTCAAAAATTTCAGAAAAAGAAGTCAAGGTACAAGTATCTTTCCCTATTGTAACTGATTCTGCTACTCAGACTATACCTCAGCATACCACTTGCAATGCCGGAGCACAAATTGAACCATGGAAAGAAATGGAAATAATGAACAAGTGGAGGAAACAATATGCTATTTCCCAAGATAAAACCTTACAGCAGCACAAATTGGTTTGGAAAAATCATATATATTCTAATTGGGAGACCTAGGAGCAGACACTCCAGCAATTTAGAGTTTACAAGAAAGAGAATAAAGAACTAAAAGGCAAACTTCTCTTAATGTTTCAACTGGTACAAAAATTATTGGCCACTAGGAAACCATCTCTAAACTATTCTTTATTTCTCTCAGAACGCCTTGTTTATTTTCAGTTGAAAGCAGTCAAAGACGGAAGACCCCATGAGGTGCTTACATCTGAACAGTTTGTGAAAAATTTTGTAGAAGCTTCCACCAGTGATCAACACCTACTATGTGAGTTGTACCTTCACAATGAAGCTATCCCTGAAAAAAGAAAGATTAATCTCAACCCTCTTGTTGGTGATATTCAGATCAGGGCATTTGCCTCCTTCCTTGCTAATCAAACTACATGGCAGACTGCTTTTCTTGCAAGTAGGCACAATGAAGACAACTGCCTTCTCTAGATAAGGCCAGAACCTTAGAACCCTGCCATTTTTGTGGCAGAATATCATCAATTTTTGCAGAAGCCAGGGATGATTGAACACATACAACAATTACAGGCTTCAGTACTCCATGATTTTCACCAATTCATCAGGGCCAAAGAAACTGCTACTCTAAGAGCAAACAATATGTTGTGGCAACAATCCTCTAAGGAGAGGCAGGAGTATAATCCTTTTAGCCCTACTAACCTTGAAACTGCATTGTCTAGAGTACCCAATTACATCAGATGTGTTTAGCAACGTGCTGAAAAGTGGATAGGGTACCACTTTCATTTTCCTATTTTATGGATGTCAACAGAAGAATATCATGCCCATTATAGGTTGGATAACAAGGATTAAGCATCATCATGGAAGAAATTGCAAAATGTGTAAGGATTCAGAGCTTTAACAGATAACACCTTCCATAGCTATTGCCTAAGTAATTTGCATGCCAAAAGTCAGTATCCGAACTCTGACTCAGACTAAAGTTTCCTGAGGACATGCAACCCTTTCAGTTGGGGGGGATGTTAGGACCCCATAATGTACCATTTTGACCATACATTTTGTTATCATTCCACTCTTTTCCAGTCCATATATAAAGCTTACACTATCACTTTCATCCATTTTTCCAAAGGTATATAATATTATTCTCTTTACTATATGCTTAACTTGTTTTGCATATAATTTTACATTACTTTCATATTTAATCATTAATAGAAGATATATAGTTGCTGAGACAGTTTGAAGACAGCAGATAATCTATTATGGCTGTCTAAAGACCGCGTTGTTGAAACAGTCAACATGGTATGCAAATCTCGTTGCTGAAATAGCCCATGATTTGCGATTTTGAAGCAGCATTTCAAGCATGACGACAACAAGAAAAGACAAGTAAGGAAGCTGTTACACGGGCCATTCTGAAGCCAGTACCATTGTAACCATTGTAACAAAATTTTTCTATGGAAGAACAGAAAGGTCCTATTTCAGTATAGAAGATCAGATTGGGTTAAAAATAGGATTTCTATAATGTAAATCACTTGTAATAGATGTCTCCTCTTTAAAAAGAGGAGACATTAGCATTAGATGATAGTTAGAGACTATGGGAGGTTCATTTTGAATAGAGAGGGAATGTGACTCTTTTTGTAATATGTTTCTTTTGACAGATGAATAAAATTTTGTTCTGAGCATTTCATCCTAATTCCTTCTTCTGGGGAATCTTGTGAGAAGGAAAGGGCCCGCCTTCTTCACAAGATTCACCCATTTGTTCCTGTATCTTGTTAACTGTTCTTTTCATTCATACCTTGGTCAACTCTGTTTACTGAAGTTATTTATGCAGTATCAAAATTCTGTTGTTTATTGTTGAAGCTCTGTTTCCATTACTTGTTGCATTGATTTCATACAATTCATTCTTGAGAAGTTGTGGATTATTTTAATTAGAAATCTTGTTTATGGAATGAGTTTGTGGAAGCTTGGTAATTAGAAACAGGTGTTGAATATTACTACTTGGGGAATAGGGTCCTATTCTCTGTTATAGCATAATTGGTCTTCCTTTTTGCAGATTGATTTCCTTTCCTAGATCATTGTCTTTTTATTGTAATCCAGGATTCTTTTAATGATTGTCTACAATAGAAAGATTGTCTTTGCTGTAACTCAAGTAGGCTTCAGTTTTGTTAAAGCAAGGTTTGATTAGTGTAATTTTTGCTACAACGTTTCATTGCTTTTGAAACTGAGCATATACAGTGTGTGATTTCCTTTGAAATAAACAAACTTCCCTGGGTTGAAAATTTATGTAGCACTTGAATTGTTTAAATTAATAAACAATTAAAGTGACCAACACACCATGTAAAGGATGCATTTCCAGATCTAAATTTTCCACTTGATATCCAGTCCGAGAGAGTGAGACCCTTCATATATTTTTCCTTGAGAATGTTTCTCCAAATCCCATCTTTGTTTGTGGCTCTCGATAGATTATTAATTAAAAACACACAGTTGAAATTGCGGGTATTAAGAATACCCCAACCACCCATAGAGGTCGATCTAGCCATAACATTACAATGGGAAATATGGATTTCCCCATACATAGAGGAGTCCGAATAGATGAAACGAGCCATGAGAACATCAATTTTATGGAAAAATTCAGCAGGTATAAAAATTAAATGCATCCAATACACAATGATGCTCTGGAGGACCACACAAACCAATGTTAATCATCCTCCCCAAGTCATTCATTTGTTCACCTATCCAAAATTTTTATTGTTGTATCTATTTAGTAACCAGTCCCATTCCCCACTCCTATATTTATTTTTTTTGATGTGGGAGCCCAAATATAGGAGCCCCTCGCTGAGCGGACTCCTTTTTATCCCAAATAGATTCCCAATTTCTGTACAAAAAACATCCTAAATGTCTTTCGAAATAAATATTGATTTTACCTTGCTCATATCGATAATAGATGACTTAATGAAGATTAATATTAAACAATGTATATGCCACCAATCATCACTACTATGCATACCCCCAAATAATAAGTCATTCACAAACATAATATTAGACATCCTGACCCTGTTGGAGACCTTGATACCGCGGATCAACCCTAAGTTTCTGGCCTCTTCAATCATATAGCTCAAGCTGTCCATTGCTAGAATAAAAAGTAACAAGGATAGTGCACATCCCTAACTAAGGCCCCAGTGTGTTTTGAAAACCTAGTCGGAAACCCGTTGATTAAAATTGCATAGCTCGTTTATGTAATGTAGACACAAATCCAATCTATATTGCTCAGTAAGAGACCAATTTTATGTAAAATAAGTCGTAAGAAACCCCAATCCAAACAATCAAATTCTTTAATCAAATCTATTTTGATCATACTCACCTTACCATGTCGAGTCTTCATTCAATGAAGGCATTCCTGCGACACCCCGATTTCTTCATGGATGTGCCTACCTTTCACGAAACAAATTTCTTTGGGGTGATAAAGGTTGAGATAACATTTTTAAGACGGATAGCCATAAGCTTAGAAAAAATATTATACAACGCATTGCATAGAGAGATTGGTCTAAAGTCAGAGAATGAAGTTGGACTGACCTTCTTTGGAATTAAGGAAATGAAGGTGGCATTCAATCCACCATCAATAACCCCCTTCTTTCCAGATTCTGTTAGCCACTGTGGAGTACTAAAAAGGTATGCTTTTGATGATTATTTCAGTGGCTTTTTAGTAGAATTTGTAAACCTTTTTGCATCATGAATTTGGAAAATGATAAAGAATTATAACAAAACATGTGAGAGTTGATATGCAAGACTTAACCGCTGATAATTGTTATTTTTCTGTGCAGGAAAAGGTGAAAACGAGGAGTTGCCGCTCCAAAGCAAAGGACAAAGACGAGATAATAACATCGCCTGAAAGGGCGAATGTTGAACAAGCTAAGTAAATCGAAAAAGCTCGCTGAAAGGAGAAGACACGGCTAAGCGAGAAGAAAAAGAAAAGAAAAGAGGAAGGATTAACAGTTTGGCGAATCCCTCAGGATCTTTGATCCTAAGGGATTGCTGCTTTATTTATCTTGTTACTTGGACATCTCCGCCGTCACCTTTATATAAAAGGACAACACTGTTAGCTTGAGATATACTTCTTATGTAATTTTCTGTTAAAAAGCAACTTTGATCATCGATTCTCGTTGAGAAATGGTTCATTGTACTTTTGTCTTATGCATTAATATAAGCTTGGTGATTATCTCATTTCTGCGTCTGGATTAACTTAAGGCGGTGTATCCTTGGAGGCTAAGGGCCCGGCCCTGGAGGAGACTTGCTTCTGTATCACTACAATTTGATTTCTGCGTGGTTTGCTTATCATTGTTATTAGGTAATCTGATATGCTTTATAAGTTGCTATTACATGCTCTGTTAAGATTAAATCATTAAGGTTTTTACAGATAGAATTGTGTATCGACTCTGCATTATGTTACTGATCCTTTCAGAGTTGATTGCATGTTATTAGTCTTAACCGAATATTCTTACTGTTCTGTTACAGAGCTTTTGTACTGAACATTCATGTCATAGCTTCATATGAAGTTGTGTTCTTCATGATTATTGGATTCAGAAATAATGTTGTTTTATTTGGAAGCACAGTCGTATCCCTGTTAATTAAGATTGATCAGATTACTATCTCAGCGTGTTGTGTGCGTATATGATTTACTAGTGCTGTTCATAATTTATCAATAGTTATTGCTGTTCCATTAGCGTGTTCTGCTTAATTTGCCTTAAAAGTGAAAGATTGTTATTTGATTGCGAAGAGTGCATTTGGGTTAATAGAGTAAGTTTGGTTACGACTCTCGAGACTTAGTTGTTCGATTGCTGTTCTATTTTAGAATTACCGTTCCATTCCAGATTTGCTGTTCAATTCTTTATTTGTTGTTCCATTTACTCGCATTTGTTGTTTTGGTGTGAGAGACGATCTAAGGCTGTAGTGAGCTTCGACATTCACTGTGTAGCTCCCAGACCCGTGGTCTATGCTCTAATTTCCTTTCCATCAGTTTCCAAAGGGATGGGTTATCGCTGCCGAACCCTTGACTGATAAGCTGCCTAGTTTTCTGAATGTGTGATTTATTCTTTTGAAGTAACTTAGCTATAGACAAGCATCCGTTTACTCTTGTATTTTTAAACACTGTACTACTAGCATTACTCTGACAAGTGATAGCCTCAGACTGAGACACTCTTTGGAATAACAAAACGCTCCCGGATTGACATATTAATGTGAGGTAATTAGAGGTGAAAGAGACCCTTTTTGTAGCTCTACATTTTGGCGCCGTTGCCAGGGAAAGAGTGTAGCCATTTTTCTTTTTCAGAGTAGTGTACGAACCTGCTAGGGAAGAGTTGGATCTTAAAAACGGAAGGTAAGAACCTACGTGCGGAGCATGTAAAAACCCTGCTCCACTGTCCGCTTTCCTAACAGATTTGTTTTTGCTTTGTTTGAATAGAATTTAGTAGTTCATTTGAGTGCATGACTAAGCAGAAAAGACCAGAAAAGAATATCAAACCTCCATCCAAGCCTGAAAAAGCTAAGGGGCCGGTAACCCTTGGCCGAACGACCTTCATAGACGAAATCTATAAGAAAACAGAATCTCAGCCATCAGTAGTCCCCAGGAAAATCATTTCTAAACAGCCTACTAGTTCCCTTGAGGCCACAGGATCACCATCTGTAGCCTTTGCTGAGGTGCATAGTCAAACTGAAGAGCAGGACTTTCAAGAAATTGAAAATTCTGCTCCAGAACTATTGCAGGAAGGGAATTCCAGCAACTTTTGTGAAGGAGAAGGAGAAACAGGGGAAACCAAGGAACCAAAATCCCCTATTGAAACAAATGGCCATTAAATAGCCCAGGATAAAGAGAGTCTGCGAAAATCATTGTTAGAGAATCCAATCTCTGGGTGTGCGTATTCCTCATTAATGGGATAAAGAGAAGTGCTAACAAAAACTATCTGTCAGAAGAAACTCCCTCTCGGCTTTAAGAATGCTAGGGCCTAGATATACATTCGTGGCATATATTCGATCATGGCTCGAAACCATTAGTACTCAAACCTCTACATGACAATATCCTATAGTGGATTCTGCAGCAAATGCACCCATGAAAGCTATCCCTCTTCAGCATATCCCTACATTTCATGGTCTCACATCAGAAGATCTGGATGCATTTTTATTCGAATTCGATGTGTTATGCAGGGGGTATGATTACACCACCGATCCCCAGAAATTGAAATTATTTCCCTCTACATTAAAAGGGGCTGCTTTAAGATGGTTTATGGGACTAGGTGGTGGGGTTATCAACAATTGGGATCAAATGAAAGAATCCTTCTTAAAAAAATATCAGGATTATTGTAGGTCTAGAGAATTAAAAGACGAAATATTCCAAATGACAGCCAGACTGAATGAAACATTGGAGGAGTATGTGGAATGTTTTCAGTACAATCTACAAAGATCTCCTTATGCATCGCTACCTTTACCTGATAATGTGTTAAAAACTGCATTAATAAGGGGTATGAAGGAACAATGGATTGAAACATTAAACATCATGGGAAAAGGGGACATTTATCAAGAGAATTTTGCTGACATCATTGATTTATGTATCAGGAGTTCGAGAGGCAGCACAAGAATAAAACCGACAGAATATGATCGGTTTGCAAGAGATAACAAAGTATCAACAGAAGGAGTAACACGTGCAGAAATTGGAAATTTACTAGAAAATTTCAAAACTGATATTCTAGGGACACTAACTACACAACTTGATATTGTGCAGGCTAAAAAGAAGCAGATGGAGGCAGAACAGAATTTGGCGATCTTCTGCCCCCGATGCAGAAAAAAACATAGCCACAAGGAATGTCCACTGGATACAGTCCAAACATGCACCATCTGTACAAAAGATCACCTTACGGAGAGCTGCCCCTCACTTCTTGGATTGAAAGCGGTATATAAGGAAGCGGAAGAAGAACCAGAATCGGTGTACTTGATCAACCAGCGTCGCCAGTGGCAGCCGAGACAATCTGGTATGTTTCCAGACTCAACCTTTTCTTTTCAACTTCCACAGTATAATGCTCAACAATATAGTATGTGGCAAAATCAATCTCAACCCCCATTTTCAAACTGGTCACCACAATCGTTTCCTTCTTCAAACCCATGGCTGAATCAAACAAGCTAATCTGGTTGGCCGAATTTCCCTTACACTCCACCATATTGGCAAAATGGCCTATATCCTTCACAATGGACTTCCCCTACTTCACAAAGTTCACCCTGGAAGACAAGCTGGCAAAGACCGATGCACCAGCCAGCTGGAACTATTCCGCTCCCTCAACCTACTCTTCCAGCATTACAACAAAATCCCCAGTCTAACCTGAGACCGCAACTCCCAGCCCAACCCAATCCCAATCCAAATAACAGACCGGTCCAATCTATCCAAATCATAGAATCACCAGAAATAGGACCCGACCTGAGGGAGTGCAATGATCTTCAGTTAAGATCTGGACGTATAATTGAAACTGAGGGAGATAAAACAGTTCATATTGAAGATCAGTTACCAAGAGAACATCAGTTGCAACAAGAGGATGTAAATAAGAAGCAGACTCATAACCAAGCAACCACATCCTCTCCTCCGTTCCCAGAACGATTAGTCATACCTCGACCCATACAATATCCTGACTTTGACATTCTGGGAGAATTACAAAATATGTACATAAAAATCCCATTCCTCCAAGCCATTCAAGACATTCCTATATACGCAAAAACTATCAAAGAGTTGTGCATAAAGAAACCAAGGAGGAATATAACAAGTAATCCAAGAGTCCAAGTAGTCGGTACTTTATCTGACTTATTATCTGGGAAAGAAACACCCATTAAATATGAAGACCCAGGAAATCCAATTATAACTGTTCAAATTTAACAGTGGGACCATCAATACCTTAATTGATCTACAAAGGTTTGCCAATTAATATTTCAACAACCACTATCGCAAAAACTCGACATTACATCGCAGAACCACACTCTCTTTGTTGAATTAGTGACGATGTTGTGGTTAGACAGTACTCTACATGATGTCATCGAGTCTCAGATTCACAGGAGTATCAGCAGGATTTCCTGATAATTAATCCAAAAACCCGACTTGATGGACATCCACTAATTTTAGGTAGACCTTGGCTTGCCACTGCCGATGCCTACATTGGTTGCCGGCAGGGAAATATGACCATAACCAGAGGACCAAATAGCAAGAATTTAGTTCTATATCCTCCGGCGCAGCCAAGTGTCACAATAATCAAAACTAATAAGCACCCTGTATCATACCTTACTGATAACATCAGATCTCCATTAACTATACAAGAGGCACTTGATTTTAAAAACCAAACAGAAGATGATGCCATTAATAATTTCATTAGTCAAACTGAATCTCGCACATAGTGTCACATGATAGAAGCAGCATTTGATAATGAATTGGAGGAAGATCCTCTGAAAGATACGCATGACCAAACGATACCTGTTACTTCTGTTGCAAATAGTAAAACTGTGGAAATTGCACCGGGAAAAACTTTAAACATCAATACCAATCTCACACCTGAACAAGAAACAAAGCTCATCCATCTGTTAACAAAATATCAAGAAGCATTTGCATGGGATTACCCTGATATGAAAGGAATCGATCCCCAATTATGTACACACCACATTTATATAGAAAAAGATGCCAGACCTGTGCGTCAACCGCAAAGGAGACTTAATCCTCATCTAAAGGATGTGGTAAAAGCTGAACTTCAGAAACTTTTAGATGTCAATTTTATCTATCCTATTTCTGATAGTAAATGGGTCTCTCCGCTTGTGGTGGTGCCAAAAAAGAATGGAAAATGGAGAATCTGTGTGGATTATAGGGAACTAAATAAGGCAACACAGAAAGATCATTTTCCTCTCCCATTCATAGACCAAGTATTAGATACTTTAGCAGGAAAGAAATTCTTTTCTTTCCTGGATGGCTTCAGTGGATACAATCAGATTCAGATTGCCCCTGAAGACCAGGATAAAACTACTTTTACTTATCCCTGGGGAACATTTTCCTATCGAGTTCTACCTTTTGGCCTATGTAATGCTCCCGCCACATTCCAAAGGGATATCCTTAGCATTTTTGCAGATTTAATAAATGATGGACTTGAAGTTTACATGGATTACTTTACACCATATGGACATGATTTTGATCCAGCTCTAGACACCCTAGAAAAAGTCCTACAACGCTGCATTGTTACCAGGCTTTGCTTAAGCCACGAAAAATGTTTCATGATGATGACTGAAGGACTTATTCTAGGACATTATGTTTCAGCAGCCGGCATTCAGGTAGACCCGGCCAAAATCCAAATACTTTTGCTCATTCCCACTCATTCTACTCAAACAGAGGTACGTAGCTTTCTTGGATTTTCTGGTTATTATAGACGATTTATAGAACATTATTCACACATTGCTGCTCCTTTATATGCGCTAACTGGTAACGTTGATTTTATTTGGACAGAAAAATGTGACCGTGCTTTTGAGGATCTAAAGAAGCTCGTATCCACAGCCCCAGTCCTTCGAGGACCAAACTGGGACCTACCGTTCCAGATATCATCTGATGCCTCAGATACAGCTATTGGCGCAGTCCTTGGGTAGGAAGAGGATAAAAAACCATATGCTATCTATTACATCAGCAAAAATTTATCCCTTGCTGAATTAAATTACACTGTTACTGAAAAAGAATTCCTAGCTGTAATACATGTTGTCAATAAGTTTAGACATTATATTACAGGCTATCCTGTTATCTTGTATACAGACCATTCTGCCATAAAATATTTAGCAAATAAGCCTGTCACGAATGCCAGAGTAACTAGATGGTTGATTTTATTGCAGGAATTCGATATCACAATCAAGGATCGGCCTGGCAAAGAAAACCCTGTAGCCGATTTTCTTTCGAGGATACCAAAACCAATCGATGCAGCAGCAGTTGAAGATCAATTTCCGGACGAGCACCTGTTTGTTGTTTCCGTTCAAACACCCTGGTATGCTGATGTTTCCAATTACCTCGCAGTAGGTAAACTACCAAAACACTTAACCCCTAATGAGCGCAAGCAGATTGTTCAGAAGAGTGCTCGATTCTCGTGGATTGGGGGCTATTTGTTTCACACAGGGGCAGACATGCATATCAGGTGATGCGTTCGAGAAGATGAAATCTTTGACATCCTAAAAGCCTGTCACGATGGACCGTGTGGTGGACACTTCGCTGAGCATAGAACTGGACATAAAGTATTGCAGACAGGATATTACTGGCCTACGATTTTCAAAAATGCAAAGAAATTTGTCCAAGCCTGTGACAGCTGCCAGCGAGCAGGATGACCTGGTCAAGCTGATGAGATGCCTCTGAAACCACAGTTAGTCATTGAACCATTCGAACGATGGGCTCTTGATTTCGTTGGACCCATCAACCCATCATCAAATCAGAAAACATATATCTTGGTGGCAACAGAATATGTCACCAAATGGGTTGAGGCAGAAGCATTGCCAAGAGCCACAGAGGACTCTGTCATACAGTTCCTGTTCCATCTATTTGTACGTTATGGCCTTCCAAGGGAAATCATTACAGATGGAGGACCACAATTTGCTGGGAATAGATTGGCTGCAACACTCAACAATTATCACGTCCAGCATAAAATCACTACTCCATATCACCCACGAGCCAACCATATCACCCACGAGCGAATGGTGGTGGCTAGCAATAAGATAATAGAATCAATCCTAACAAAAACCATTGCATCACATAGGCGTGATTGGGCTACCCGACTACCTGAAGCACTCTGGGCCTATCGAACCACATGGAGGAGCACCACCGGTTACTCACCTTATCAATTAGTGTTTGGAAAACAACCCATTTTTCCTATAGAATTTGAAATCCAAACATTACGGACAGCACGGGAAGTTGGCCTAGATCTAACCGAGGCACAACTCAATCGACTGCAGCAGATCAATGAATTAGACGAAATTAGGCTCTCTGCACTACAAAATACAGCATTGATTCAACATCAGCGAGCTAAATGGCATGATGCGCTCATCAAGAACAAAGTCTTACACGAGGGAGACTGGGCTCTGTTATACGACTCTCGGTTTCAGGACTTCCCTGGAAAACTTCAGACTCGATGGTTGGGACCATACGAAATCCAGAAGGTGCATGACAGCGGAACCCTTACTCTAATTACCATTGACAGTTCTGGATATGCATTCAAAGTAAATGGCCACCGAGTCCGTCTCTATCGCAAACCACTCACTCGGGAATCCTTCTGCCAGCAGCTACGCCGAGACACTGATATGGAGATTTTAGGAGAGGAAGAGAAATCTTCCTCACCTGTAATTCATTAAGGAATTCATTTCTTTTTACAATTTGTACATAAGTTCTTGTCTTTGAGTCGTTCTTGTACATATGTTTGAACTAAATGTTTTCTTGTCATTTTTTTCTTTTTCTCAAAATTTTGATTTTTGCCGTTCTGTTTCTAAAAGAATGGAATTTGTGTGTCTTTGCTATTCCTTTTCAAAAGGAACAACATTTTTGCATCTTTTTCTGTTCCTTTTCCAAAGGAACAACATTTTTGGTTGCTGCTGTTCCTTTTTTTTCAAAGAAACAACATTCTTTTGTTGCTATTGTTCCTTTTTCAAAGGAACGGCATTTTGAGTGTTTTTATAGTATTTTTATTTTTGCTGTTCCTTTTTCAAAGGAACAGCATTTGCATTTTTGCGATCTATCGTCCTTCATTGTTTCTTTTTCAAAAGGAACACCACTAGCATACTTTTTCTCTCCTTGTGAAACAACTTATTCCTTTTGCTGATCTAAATTGAGGATGCTTCTTGCCCATATTCTTTCAAGTCTTTAAGATACAGCTATGTACTTGTGCAATGAATATAAAATCACAACATACCGAACTCCGCAAACCATAAATCGCTATATTTATAAGGCTCTGCATTGGCAAGAGGACAAAAGGAAGGACATACTTATTTCTTATCTTTTGTTGTCATTGTTTTACTAATTTTGCCCTGATTGGTTATCTTTATCATGCTGATCCCTTTAACCCTCTTTGATTATTATTTAGGAATAAGAGCAAAGGGATTATATCTTCCTATTGAGATGATAAGACTTCTTCCACCATTCCTACTCTTAAGGAGTGTTGAACCACCCTTTGTGTATAAATAAGGAAAAGTACACTATGAAAAAGAAAAAATATGTGAACATGATATGTGAGATGTCAAATGCAGGATAGGGGGTCTCATCAAGAGCCAGCCTACCATGATCATGAGGATGGAAGTGAAGTGGCATTCCCACTATGGCCACCACACCAGGAATATGGTCCAAAAGGTATATCAAATAATCGAACCTTGGAACAGGAGGTCTCATCACGAGCCGGCCTGCCCACTTTTCGCTCCTTCCTCGTGAATGGCATTATGGTTAACTGGTCACCAAGCCAGCATAATGGTCCACACTTTGACATAACAACATTCCTAAGTATACATAAAGGATCATGGTGCCAAGGGTGAAAAAACAACTCTGCCAAGGTTATGGACACCTGTCGGCAGCAGAGCACTGTTAATGGTATTGAAGTCACCTTGGTTACACCAATGGGTAAGATACTAATATTCTTTTGTTTCTTATATCCTAGGAACTAATCATATATTATTTCCCGATTTATACATCGCATGAACATTTATTATCACTAATCATGGCAAAGGAAGTGACCATGACCACTTGAGATTTGGCAAATACCATAGACGTCCTATCCACTAGCCTCATATCATAACACAGCAGCCTCTTACGTAATACGCGATCAACTCTCCGCCTCGATTTCGGTAATTCGTTGTCTTTCTAAACATGGCATAATTTCATACGCTGTTCCTTTATGAATCGGTTGCAGATCGGGTGCTGCTCCTTTATTTGACGGCTGGGACAACCTATCATATTGCGGGGGGGGGGGAGGTTAACCTCATTATTCCCTGAATTACGTGTCAGCTCACTATTCGGGAAAGATAGTGTACGACGGTATGGCATGGCTTAACGGCATGGCATTTCTATTTTTACACAAGTTGCTGTTCATAATCCATTTCGGTTGCATACTCTGTGTTTTTTTTCGAAATCTTGCGATTATCACCCTCTCTGTGTTTCAAACAGCACAAGCAGTTGCTGTTCCATTGAGAATCCACAGTGAAACCATGGGAGGAAGGGCAATTCGAAGCGAACCTCAGAAGTTGACAATCTCCGCTGCTGCCCGGGAGATCTTGGAAAGAGCAGGATGGTTGAATTATCTCAGTCGCCTGCAGGAGTCTAATGAAACAGTAGCGATGGAATTTTTGCAGAACCTGCAGGATGATCACTCCACAGTAAGGGGGAAGCGGATAGCGGTCACCGACGATATAATTGCAGAAGTTTCGGGACTACCAGCCACCGGACCAGTATGGACACTAAAGAAGGAAAGATTACAGAAGATCATGGAACTTTTCCAGGACGAAGGCCAGAGCTTGACAATTAAGGGGAAGGGAGTTCTGCCAGCAATGCTAGGAGAACCCTGGACGGAATTAGCAAGAACAGTGCAGAGCTACATCACCTGCGAGGGGAGGAAAGACGTGGTAAGACCACGACATCTTAAACTCTTAGCTGTTTTAAAGCAGAAATGCTCTGTAAATCTACCTACACTTCTGAATTCATTACTGCATGATGCTGCACGAAGCATAAAAAAGGCACAACATGTAGAGTCAGTCGTCAGTCACCATGGGTTAATACGATTAATAGTTAGTCATAGTCTCACCCACCAGCAGAGCAGTTGGGAAGAGCTGATTGTAATGATTAAGGGGGGATTGACAGCACCATCCCCAAAACGTAAACATTCTACAAGCACACCAGAACGTCCGGAAAAACGCAGAGAATTAGTAAATCAAAAACATGTTGCTAGTGCATCTGAACGACCAGAAATACACCAGGAATCGGCAAAGCGCAAGCATGCCACCGATACACCCGAACAGCCAGAGAAGCCCAGAAAATCAGCCCGGTTAGCTCGGATGCGAGGAAGGCTGGAAAAGCTCCAGGAAAGCACCAGCCAGCCAGTGGTAATTGAGGACGAGCAATCCTCACGACTAGAAATAGAAGAAGAACAAGCTGAAGGAGAAAAGAAAGGAGAGGCCGAGGAAGCCGAGCAATCCGAAGAGGAAAATGAGGAAGCAGCCGAGCATTCGGAAACAGAAACAGAAGCTGAGAATTCAGAGGCAGAAGCTGAACAATCCAAACAGGAGGGGGAAATGGGAGAGCAGGAAGGTAGCCCACTACAAGACCCAGTGGGAGAAGATGAATTGGCCGCAGTCTTGGCCAATATGGGTAAGTATGGCCAACCTTCTAGTCCAGTAGACCTCCACGACAAACCCCAAGAAGAAAACACATCTGAAAAATTACATGCAGTAGAGGCAGAAGAAGGAAATCTTCCTGTTCACGATGAAGAGGAGATAAGAGATACTGAACGGGAACAATCTGTTCCCAAGACACCAGAGGAAATTCCAGAGGGAGTAGGAGAAGAAAAAGCAGTTGCCCAGGAAGAGACGGAACCAGCCAAGGTTCCTACCCCAGAACAGCCAGAGCAGAACAGCGAGGAAGCACCCCAAGAGAAAGATCCAGAAACTAGTCATGGTCCAAACCGCAGCAGACAGCCTGCTGTTCCTTCTAATGAAACGCTGGAAATTAAGAAATTGCGAAAGGAACGGCAGAAATTATTGAATACAATAGCCCAGCTCCGATAGCAAATTAGAATTCTGAAAGCAAACCAGAGGGTAAGAAAGATCGCAGGGAAGAAAAAGAGGGCCACTGCAATAAAATCCCACAAGGAAAAAAAGCGAAGGACCAACAATCGCCCTGCTGTTCAAAACCCTGCTGAAAATCCAGCTGCCGTTCCAAATGATGTTGAGGAACAGCAACAGACTGATATTCGCGTTAAAATAGAAAGGGATGATATGAGGACCAGCGACAAGAAAATCCAGACAGAGGCACCACCCTCAGGGGTGATAAGGGTTTTGAACTCCAAACAGCGTAATAAGAAAGTTCAGGTAAAACTCCCGGCCTCCACTGACCTATGGAAAAAAGATCCGAAGACAAGAACCTTGCATAAGATGATGAAGCAAGCCCAGCAAGAAGCCGAACAACTTAGAGAGCAAACGGTCCCCCGAAAGAAATATGAAGAGTTACAGCAGCAACTAGGGAATGTCAACCAATCCAAAAGCTAGGCCTTTGAACGGTGGCGAAAGGAACAAGAGGAAGTTGCAAAGGTAACCCGTAGACTAGATACTGTTATCAAGCAGATGGATACCTTGTGTTCTTTATACAATGACGTTTTAGCATGTAGGGCCCCTGCCAAAAACTATGCTTTGTTTTTACTAGAACGGTATTTACAATTAAAAATAAAAGCTATTAAAGCAGGCGCCCCTATACAAATCAACACTGTCAATGACTTTATAGACTGCTGTAAACATTATGGGGTGAAGGTCCAGAGATTGCTGTGTGAACTTTATTTGCATGACCTTGTGCTAGATCAGGAGACTGAGTTGAACCCTGGCCCTTTCGTTGGAGACATCCAATTACAAGCATTCATTTCATGCGGGGTTAATCAGATTAAGTGGCTCAAAGCCTATGATACTTTCCAGAGACAGGAAAATGGCCTAGATTTACGGGTAAGGGCTGAGCCTAGGAACCCAGTGCAGTTGTGGAAAGCACATAGAAACCTCATGAGGACTCCGGGTGTCATTGAAACATTAGGACCCATGCATGAGGCACTCATTCGACAGAGTTTAGAATATTTTCTTTCCATCAAAGACCTCGCCATTGATGCAGCCAAATTTCGGTACCGAATCTCTAATCCAAACATCCAGCTCAGGGAACCGTTTAAGTATGAGAATTTTGAATTAGCTGCCAACCGTTTGAACCTCTATGGAGAGAGCATTTTGAAATCAGGGCCATCCTGGTTAGGATATAGATTTCGCAATCCAATTATTTGGCACCCCGCACCCGGATATCAAGCCCTGTATGAGATGCCTGAGGGGCAAACGGGTCAGTTCTTTGACTATCTAGTCACTCATCATGGCTGTAGGCCTCCGCATGAGATTCCTTCTCCAGCCTATTCTCTCACTGCCTTGCATGTCAACTACAATGTTTTCATGAGGACATGAAACAAGGTAAGTAGGGGGGTGTGTGGAGTACTAAAAAGGTATGCTTTTGATGATCATTTCAGTGGCTTTTTAGTAGAATTTGTAAACCTTTTTGCATCATGAATTTGGAAAATAATAAAGAATTATAACAAAACATATGAGAGTTGATATGCAAGACTTAACCGCTGATAATTGTTATTTTTCTGTGCAGGAAAAGGTGAAAACGAGGAGTTGTCATTCCAAAGGAAAGGACAAAGATGAGATAACTACTGTCCCTTTGAAGGGGAACCGAATGCAAACAAGGCTAAGTAGATCAAAGCAAATCAGCCCGGAAAAGGAGGAGAGGACACCAGCTCGGCGGAGAAGAAAAGAAAAGAGGAAGGATTAACAGTTTGGCGAATCCCTCAGGATCTTTGATCCTGAGGGATCGCTGCTTTATTTATCTTGTTACTTGGACATCTCCGCCGTCACCTTTATATAAAGGGACAGCACTGTTAGCTTGAAGGGATAAGGAGAAGACTTTTTATGTAATTTTCTGTTAAAAATCAACTTTGATCATCGATTCTCGTTGAGAACTGGTTCATTGTACTTTTGTCTTATGCATTAATGAAAACTTGGTGATTATCTCATTTCTGCGTCTGGATTAACTTAAGGCGGTGTACCCTTGGAGGCTAAGGGCCCGGCCCCGGAGGACACTTGCTTCTGTATCACTACGATTTGATTTCTGCGTGGTTTGTTTATCGTTGTTATTCGGTAATCTGATATGCTTTATAAGTTTCTATTACATGCTCTGTTAAAATTAAATCATTAAGGTTTTTACAGATAGAATTGTGTATTAATGACTATTGCGTTTATATTTACAGTCCTTTTGAAAATTGAGTTGATTTAACTATTGTTGTTCTTAACGAATATTCTTCTTTGTTGCAACAAACTTTTGTCTTCGAACATTCATGTCAGTCCATATAGATTCATACGAAGTTGTGTTCTTCGCAATTATTGAATTCAGAAATAATATTGTTTTATTTGAAACATGACATGTCACAACAATTAAGATTGATCAGTTACTATCTAGAGCGTGTTTATTAATGTATGATTTACTAATGTTTAGCTATAGTTATACAGTAGTTATTGTTGTTCCCATTAGCGATAATGCCTTACCTATTAAAGTAAGTTGTTATTTGATTGAAAATTGGGTTAATAAAGTAAGTTTGGTTCATTCATGAGACATAATTGTTAAATTCTTCATTCTATTTAGAATTACTGTTCCATTCCAGAGTTGCTGTTCAATTCTTTATTTGCTGTTCCATTTACTCGCATTTGTTGTTTTGGTGTGAGAGACGATCTAAGGCTGTAGTGAGCTTTGGCATTCACTGTCTAGCTCCCAGACCCATGGTCTATGCTCTAATTTCCTTTCCATCAGTTTCCAAAGGGATGGGTTATCGCTGCCGAACCCTTGACTGATAAGCTACCTAGTTTTCCGAATGTGTGATTTATTCTTTTGAAGTAACTTAGTTATAGACAAGCATCCGTTTACTCTTGTATTTTTAAACACTGTACTACTAGCATTACTCTGACAAGTGATAGCCTCAGACTGAGACACTCTTTGGAATAACAAAACTCTCCCGGATTGACATATTAATGTGAGGTAATTAGAGGTGAAAGAGACCCTTTTTTATAGCTCTACATTTTGGCGCCGTTGCCGGGGAAAGAGTGTAGCCATTTGTCTTTTTCAGAGTAGTGTACGAACCTGCTAGGGAAGAGTTGGACCTTAAAAACGGAAGGTAAGAACCTACGTGCGGAGCATGTAAAAGCCCTGCTCCACTGTCCGCTTTCCTAACAGATTTGTTTTTTCTTTGTTTGAATAGAATTTAGTAGTTCATTTGAGTGCATGACTAAGCAAAAAAGACCAGAAAAGAATATCAAACCTCCATCCAAGCCTGAAAAAGCTAAGGGGCCAGTGACCCTTGGCCGAACGACCTTCATAGACGAAATCTATAAGAAAACAAAATCTCAGCCATCAGTAGGCCCCAGGAAAATCATTTCTAAAAAGCCTACTAGTTCCCTTCAGGCCACAGGATCACCATCTATAGCCTTTGCTGAGGTGCATAGTCAAACTGAAGAGCAGGACTTTCAAGAAATTTAAAATTCTACTCCAGAACTATTGCAGGAAGGGAATTCCAGCAACTTTTGTGAAGGAGAAGGAGAAACAGGGGAAACCAAGGAACCAAAATCTCCTATTGGAACAAATCAACCATTAAATAGCCCAGATAAAGGGAGTGTTGCGAAAATAATTGTTGAAGGAATCCAATCTCCTCAGACATCAAGTATTCTCATTATTCCAGATAAGGGAAGTGCTATTAAAACTATCCCTGTCAAAACCATTCCCTCTCAACCTAGGAATACCCTCCTAGATATCCCGGAAGGTTATTGGCATATATTCGATCCCATGGCTCAGAACCAGCCAAATGCTCAAACCTCTACATTACAATATCCTATAGTGGATTCTGCAGCAAATGCACCCATGAAATCTATCCCTCTTCAGCATATCCCTACATTTCACGGACTCACATCAGAATATCCGGATGCATTCTTATTCGAATTCGATGTGTTATGTAGGGGGTACGATTACACCACCGATCCCCAAAAATTGAAATTATTTCCCTCTACATTAAAAGGGGCCGCTTTAAGATGGTTTATGGGGCTAGGTGGCGGGGTTATCAACAATTGGGATCAAATGAAAGAATCCTTCTTAAAAAAATATCAGGATTATTGTAGGTCTAGAGAATTAAAAGACGAAATATTTCAAATGTCAGCCAGACCGAATGAAACATTGGAAGAGTATGTGGAACGTTTTCAGTACAATCTACAAAGATATCCTTATGCATCGCTACCTTTACCTGATAATGTGTTAAAAACTGCATTAATAAGGGGTATGAAGGAACAATGGATTGAAACATTAAACATCATGGGAAAAGGGGACATTTATCAAGAGAATTTTGCTGACATCATTGATTTATGTATCAGGAGTTCGAGAGGCAGCACAAGAATAAAACCGACAGAATATGATCGGTTTGCAAGAGATAACAAAGTATCAACAGAAGGAGTAACACGTGCAGAAATTGGAAATTTGTTAGAAAATTTCAAAACTGATATTCTGGGGACACTAACTACACAACTTGATATTGTGCAGGCTAAACAGAAGCAGATGGAGGCAGAACAGAATTTGGCGATCTTCTGCCCCCGAT
Source organism: Pinus albicaulis (assembly GCA_034641835.2). Taxonomy (NCBI): domain Eukaryota; kingdom Viridiplantae; phylum Streptophyta; class Pinopsida; order Pinales; family Pinaceae; genus Pinus; species Pinus albicaulis. Next base: position 603,893,631 of record CM076570.1, on the reverse strand, counting down.
GCAGAAAAAAACATAGCCACAAGGAATGTCCACTGGATACAGTCCAAACATGCGACATCTGTACAAAATATCACCTTACGGAGAGCTGCCCCTCACTTCCTGGATTGAAAGCGGTATATAAGGAAGCGGAAGAAGAACCAGAATCGGTGTACTTGATCAACCAGCGTCGCAAGGCGATTTTCTCCCGATTGGTAGAGATTCCACTCACTGATTGACGCATGGCATGGGCACTGTTCACCAAACCGCTGTCCATTGCGCGTTAAACATCGGACGTAGACCTCGTGCGATATTGACGTGCACCGTCCGATCTGAGGCCACTCATCAGACGGTGGTCACTCGCTGGAGATGCACATGCAATAAAGAAGGGTTCAGCGTAGCGGTAACAACATCTCTGTCGTCGATCTGATCTGCAGATCGACGGCCCAAAATTCATCGCCCGTTTTCTCCGTTTTGACTTTCCACCTGCGCTCCTGACCATCGATCTCTATGCGATCGACGACTCTGATTTAAATTATTCTTCCACCTTCCTTTTGTTTTCCCCCGATCAATCTCGACTATTGGATGATGCCATCCAAAGGCCCTGCTCTTTCCACGTGCTTTCTGAAGCAACATACCTATATATGCAGGATTTTATAATTGTTTTTTGTATTTTGCAGGGTTTTCAATGGTTTTTCTGCCATGTCCGAAGAAAATTCAGAAGCAGAGGGTGACAATCCTCCTGCCTCCGATCCATCAAAGAAAATCATTTGTAGGTTTCAAATTCACGTATCATCAGTGGTTCATGAGGCATTGATGCCATATCGCCCCTGCGCAGCCCTGCACACTAGAAAAACACAACAAGTCAATCACAAATCAAAGAGTATCAATGTCAACAACAAAAACATACCAGAGCAAAGGATTGAAGATAGGTTTTGCGGGGATTAAGGCTAAGAATTATTATCAAAAGCCTAATCCCCGATTAAAAACACAGTTAAAGAAGAAAATATTAAGTTTTTTATCGACAGAAAGCCTCCACCGCCACCTCTGAGGAAAATTGATTCCTCCCAGCTGCTGAAATGCCACCCGTGCCTCAAAGTATTCAATCATAGGCCAAAGTTATTGATCAAATGAAGATATTCGCCTCAGCGCAGCCAGAGAGTTACTTCTGCAGAGAAAATTAATGCAAACAATATCTGCGGAGTAACCCCGACATCACACAGAACCTCCAAGGTCAACAAAAGCTCCCACCGAGCTTAAAAATTTATGTAAATCATTTAATACAGAAGACACCTATTGTAACTTTCTTCATTGAGCCCCCTAAAGGCCAAGAAGCCATTAAATCTGTATTAATTGTAATTGGAGATCTTTTATCAGATCTCACCTCCTCATTCTTCTATATATACTTCTGCAGAAGATGAGAGAGGGGTTGGTTGATTAGGTTGTTGAACATTGTAATGTAATTGAGATTGAGACTTCTATCTGTAAATAATGTTCACTGGCCCTTGAAGCTCTGTTTGTGTTATATTAGTTAGGCTGGATAGCAAAGATGATTGATGAACTGAAACATTGGACCTGAGTATTGTAACTGGTTTGACATCAATAACAAACTGTTTCTTGGGATCCTGGTCTATATCACTGGTGAAGTGCCCCTTTATTTGTTATTGTTTTCCTTCTATGTATGTCATATTGTTCACTATGCTCTGATAAAGAACATCATTTATAGAGTTAGGACCTACTGTATATCAGTAACCTTCTCTGACTGAAAAGCTTTATCTCAATGTTTTCCTCCAATTTGTTTATTTAAGAATGATTTAATACTGTTTAAGCAGTTAGCAATGCTGGAGTTCCCTCGTCCTATTGTTTGCTTTAAACATTGTTCTTGAAAGTTATTTTCCTTATTTTCTTATTAAAGTTAGACTAGAAAAGTGATGGTTTGTCCTGTTTCTAGCTTCTATTCTCCAAAGGCAGATTCTAAAAGTTTCCCTTGGTGTTGACTGAAAGCAGGCTAGGTTTAAAATTACTTTATCTGGTCTTAAGTTACACTTTGTCTTCTCTTATATGTTTTCATACTTTTTGAAGGTAATTATGTGGATTACTAGATTGTTTGTCAATTAAGTTGCTTTAATACGAACCTGCCCAAGAAGTCAATGGTTAGCCCTGTCCTTGGTTGGTTTTAAACAGTTACTTAAGAGGCTTTTCTTGTTTGGACTGACTATAAATCCTTTGTGAAATTATTATCAGTTTCCACCTGTCCAACACTTTATTGTTTCCATTCCATCATTTTAATCTCAATAATCTTGTGATGTAGATGACTTGCCCCTTGGATCACTCTTGATGTTGTTGCTCAATTAAAGCCCTGTTATGACTCCATAGCCCAATGGTCTAAAAACCAGCGTTATATCTATCTTTTTAGCCTAGCTATTCTATTCACTTGCAACTTCTCACCTTTGAAACTCTTTGCACTTAGGACTTTCCACCTTGAACAGTATTCATGCTCAACCATCCAAAAACAAAACAAAACCTTGGCCTTCATAACTAGCCTAATATTATTACCCAAAACTCCAAAGACAAATCCATCTTTGCACTTATTGGAGAGATCCCTCTCCGGATTCAGGAGGGCTAGATCCTAGAATCCCAAAATGGTTGAAATAATGTTGCTTCTGCAGTTTTAGTCTCACCAATATGCTAAAATTACAGATTCCTAACATTCTTGGTGACTTCGCTGGGGAATCTTTTCTGAGTTAATAAAAGTTCAAAAACACCTTAAAACTCTAGATAACCCTTGGTTTTATGAAAATTGTTCTATTTTCCAGCTGAGCCACTAGCACTAACATTTCTGGCGACTCCGCTGGGGACGAAACCCAGAAACATTTTCATTTGAGGGTAACCATAGGATATCAGGGATTTGGTTCAAGAAAATTTGCTATATTAACCAACTGAGCCACCGGCAACTAACATTTGTGGCGACTCCACTGGGACTACTTCCCTTAAAAACTTCATATAATCTTGTGAGTAAAAGCAGCCTTTTCAAGCACTACCAATAAATGGTAATCATGATGAAACTTGTTTGAATTAGTGACAAACTAGGCAAACCCTAGGATTCTCATAAGTCTTTATCTAACCTTGAAAAATCAGCTGGCTTATCCATAAGAGTATACCGTCTCTGTCTCATAACCGCAGCTAAGTTTTGAAACAGAGTCAGGACATTCTTAGAAACCACACAACAGAAAAATAACTCAGAAAACCTAAAAATATTTTAGATTGGTATCCAATAAACATGGTGGTGGACCATAAAACCTTTTACCTCCTTAGGAGCTAAAAACTTCCACTTGGTGACTCCAAAATCCTGAACAGACCTTAAGACTCCACTGGGAAGAAACCTTATCCTTATAAAATCATTCAAACTCAGTTAGAGGACTGTAGGATTAAAATTTCTGGAAATAGTTTAGTTAACCTCTCAAAGATTGTCATACCTGGTTGAACTTTTCTTGTTTATTTGGGTCTGAAAAACACAGCATAGTGGCTCCTATAAAGATTCGCACTAGAGCCTATCCTGACCCTGATCCACCTGAGTTTGTTGATAACCCAGAAAGTATCCTTAGGAAGTCTCCTAGGATTAAATTATCAATTGTTTTCAGATCACCCTTGAGAGCTAATTCAGTTCCTGAAAATCTTTCAGCTCTACAACAATCACAAGTTGACTTAGTGAATCCTTTTAGAACTAGGTCTCTTGGTGATTTAGATCAGTTAGATTCCGAGTCTTCACTTTCTTCTCCTGAAACTAGTGAACATCTTTGTGGCAGAGAAACAACACCTCTTGATTTACATTTCCTTCACAACCTAGGTGTCTCTCATCCAAGATCTGCTCAGCAATCTATTCCTGGTCCATCCACTTATGCTCATCCTACATCCACTGTTCAAGCCACTCCACTTCAGCCCACTTTCCCTTTTGTTAATCCACCTCTTGTAAATCCACCTCCACCACATATCATGGTAGCATGGTATGCTCCCTTAGTCCTTCCTGTACCATTAGTCAATCTTCCACAGGACTATCAGTCCAAAATTCCATTATATGATGCTAGCAATGCTACAACTGCATCACAACATGTGGATAAGATGAATGACTACTTTGACAAAAATGAAATTGATGATGATTCTGTCAAACTCAGATTATTTGCTCAAAGTCTGGGGGGAGAAGTAAGGAAATGGTTCAAAGGTTTAACCCCCCATAGTATCCATGATCTCCAAGCCTTCCATCAAACTTTCTTAAACAAATGGGAAGTAAAGAAGAATCCTCTCCAAGTCCTTTCCGATTACAAGAACCTCCATAGAAACACTGGGGAAAGTGTGCAAGCTTATTGCACTAGATTTAACAGTGTGTATAATGCACTTTCCCCAGAACTAAAACCTCCACAAGGCTCAGCTTTAAACAAGTTTCCTAAAGGGTTTGACCCTGAGATGGCCTATCAGCTGAGAGAAAGAGATCCTGCAACTCTTGAAGAGATGCAAAAGGGTGCTCTTTCTGTGGAAGTCAACTTAATGGAAAAGAGAGCAAGAATGAAAAATGAAAAGAGAGTGTCCTTTAGAGAGGAATCTACACCCTCTACTTCCAACTCAAAAATGGAGAAAATGATGGAGGAGATGATGAAAGAGATGAGCATAATTAAGAGAGCACAAGCAAGCCAAAACCAAAATGCTCCTCAAAATAGAAATCAGAACCAAAATCAGAATTTTAGAAGGAACCAACCTCCAAACAGACCTAGGGAAGATGATCAACAGATCACTCCTCCCTTTCATCAAAACTATGTAAGTGAGGTTGAGGAAACAGATGAAATAACAGAGGAAGATGATATCAACATGTTTGGGGTAGAGGATGATGACTTTGAAGCTCATTATGATAGAAAACAAGGTCTTTATACACCTTATGATGACCAAAGAGATGATGATGAAAGTTATTATCAAGACATGGAAAATGTCATCATAGAGTCTCAAAGAGAGTATGACCTTAGAAGCAAAACTAGTCAACAAACTCCCAACACCAAAACCTCTGATAAATCTTCACAAAACAGCATTGCAAACAAGCCTAAAGTTGTCAAACAAAAGGATAAAACAGTGGCTGTAAATTCTGATAATGGTAAAGAGAAAGGCACTCAAAACAATGAAAAACAGAGTGCAGGCATTAGTAGTACTAACACTTCAGCTAGTACTCCTGTGAAAACAATTTTGTCAAGTATAAATAGAACAAATCAGCAAACCCATGTTGCTGATAGAATGACAGCTAATAAGGCTGAAACTAGCACTTTAAAGAGTCAAATTCCTTTCAGCCTGGAGCAGGAAATTTCAAAGATCAAAATCTCTGTTCCCTTGACTGAGTTAGCTGCCCAACATGTATATACGACCCAAATTTTGAAGGCTTTAAAAATAGAAGAAAATGAGGACACAGTCAATCTTAATGATGACCAACCAGAGCTGATTTTTGGTCCTAAGATTGAAGGTAGATATCAAGAGGGACCTATTCCTCCCTTTTATGTGAGTTTAAACGTTCATGACAAAAATTTTCACAACGCTATGCATGATTCCGGGGCTTCTCATAATTTAATGCCAAAAGCTGTAATGGAGAGCCTGGGTCTAGAAATCACCAGACCTTACAAAGACCTTTACTCCTTTGATTCCAACAGAGTAAAATGTTTAGGATTAATCAAAGACCTCTGTGTTAACTTAGCCCAAATTCCAGCCAAATGTTTAGTCATGGATATTTTTGTGGCTGATGTGCCCCCAAAGTATGGAATGTTATTATCAAGATCTTGGGGGGCTAAGTTACAAGGGACTATGCAAATGGACATGACCTATGCAACTATCTCTGTTTTCAATCAGAATAGAAGACTTTACAGGGAGTCCCATATGAAATTCACAGTTACAAGTCAAGACATACCACAAAACTCTCCCCTGTATTCTGTAAATACATGCCTTGATTCTTTTATTATGTTTAATGATGAAACACTTGGTGAAAAAGTCACTTTAACAGGATTAATGGCCGATAGGGAGGAAGAGGAACACAACGCAGAAGTGTCAAAATAGTTTGCTGCATTTAAAGATAGTAGCAAACCAAACAAAGGTCTTGAGCTACAAGATAGGTATCCATTGCTTTTAAACATGCACAATCAAGAAAAAAAACCCTCAAATAAACGAAAAAATTGGGGAATCAAAACAAATACAAATAAGTGCTGAGATTCCACAACAACCCTTGAGCACATTATTTAAAGAGGACACTAACCAAGGAAAAACCGAAAATAGTCCTCTGTGGAGTATGTATTTTGATGGGTCATGCACTAAGAACAATGCTGGTGCAGGTGTCTGGATTACTAACACTGAAAAAAACCACATAGAAATCATTTCCTGCAAACTAAACTTTTAGTGTTCCAATAACATAGCAGAATATGAATCCCTTCTCTTAGGCTTACATTTATTGAAAAAGTTAGGAGCCACAAGAATCAATGTGTATGGGGATTCAGAGTTAGTCATTAGGCAGGTCAATGGGGAGTATAACGCAAATCATCCCAGACTTAGGGCCTACCGAAACGATGTCATGTACCTTTTGAAAACATTTGAGGAATCCAAACTATTTTTTGTCCCAAGAAAAATAAATATTGCGGCCCACAATTTAGCCTTTGCAGCTAGAACATGCTTAACGCCATATAACACCAAAGACTGCACAACTCAGATAAAATTTAGACCAGCTGTGCCTAATAATGAGAAGTATTGGCAGGTGTTTGACAATGACAAACAAATAAAAGACTTCATGCAATTTAGAAATGAATTCGAACTAAACAGTTCGGACTCAGACTATGAAACAGACTGCAAGGAAGAAAATTTTCTTGGCGAAGAAGAGCTGTCTCCTGAGCTTGTCAATTTTAATTTTCTGACAAGAAAACTTAAAAACAAAAAGGAAATGACTGCAGAGTTAGAAACAAAGGGGTTAGAAACTCTGCGCTCTAAAGATGAAAGTTTGCCAAGCGGTCTTGCACCTTTGGAAGAGTTATTTGATTTTAACGATGTGGCCAAGAAACCAAAACTGGAACCTGTAGAGACTGAAGTGGAAGAGTGTAACATAGGCTATGAACTTAAACCTATGATGATTAAATTGTCTAAGACTTTACCAGCTCACATTAAACTCAAATACATAGAGCTGTTTAAAAAATTTTCTGATGTTTTTGCGTGGAGTTACGAAGATCTTAAAACCTATGACACTGAAATAATACAACACAAAATTCCCCTCAAAGAAAACCAAAAACCATTCAAACAGAAACTACGCAGAATAAATCCTGTTCAGGTGCCTTTGGTTTAGAAGGAGATCATGAAAATGTACGATGCCGGTATTATTGTCCCTATTAGATATTCTGAGTGGGTGTCTAATCTGGTGTCAGCTAGGAAGAAAACTAGAGAGATCAGGCTTTGTATAGACTTTAGAGACTTAAACAAAGCTTCATTAAAATACAACTACCCTTTACCCAAGATGGATCACATATTACAAAGGGTAGTTGGTTCAAAAAGAATCTCTTTTCTGGATGGCTATTCAGGGTACAATCGGATCTTAGTTCACCCTGCTGATCAATTAAAGACAACCTTTACTACACCATGGGGCACCTTCATGTATGTGAAAATTCCCTTTGGTCTAATGAATGCTGGAGCAACCTTTCAGAGAGCCATGTACATAGCATTCTTGAACGAATTGGGCTACTTCATCATTATATACCTTGATGATGTCACTGTGTTTTCAAAAACATATGAAGAGCATTTAAAACATTTAAGAAAATTTTTCGAGAAATGCAGAAAGTATGGGATATCTTTAAACCCTAGGAAAACACTATTTGGTCTCCAAGAAGGTAAAATTCTCGGGCACATCATTTCAAAAGAGGGTATTAAGATAGATCCAAAGAGGATTGAGGCCATATTGCAAATCTCTCATCCTCGGAACATCAAGGAGTTGCAATCCTTCATTGGGAAGATTAAATTTTTGAGAAGGTTCATTCCCAACTTGTTCGAGCTCCTTAGGAATATCACAAACATGTTGAAGAAGGAGCAAGGGGTAAAATGGACCTTGGAAGAAAAGAGGTCTTTTGAGCTGGTGAAACAATCGTTAACCAAAACACCGGTTCAAATAAGTCCTGATTTTTCAAAATATTTTTATATTTTTTCGTTTGAATCAGAACATACCATAACTGTTGTCCTTTTACAGAAAAATCCACAAGGACAAGAGCAGCCTATTGCATTCTTTAGCAAGGCATTGAGGGATGCCCCTATGAAGTATAACATTATGGATAAGCAAGCTTTTGCTTTGATTAAAGCTTTAAAAGACTTCAGAGTATACATCCTTCACTCACACATCATTGCCTTTGTCCCAAACTCAGTTGTTAAAGACATTCTAACACAGGACCCAGATGGTAAGAGAGGTAAGTGGATTGTTCTTATTCTTGAATATGATTTAGAGATAAAACCCACTAAACTCATCAAAGGCCAAGGTCTAGCTAGATTAATGGCTGAATCAAATTTTGAAGTTCTTGATATTAATATGATTAATGCTTTAGATGATTAAGAGGAAATCTCAACTCCCATTGTTGAAAACCATTTTATGAATTCCTCTTGGTATTCTGATATTGTTTATGTTTTGCTTAATTTAAATACACCTCCTAGTTTGACAAAAACAAAGGCAATATTCCTAAAATTGAAAGCTGTAAACTATTGCATTTTAGAGAAATGTCTTTATTGGAAAAATGCAAGTGGTGTATTGCTTAAATGTTTGCCTGATTTTGATGCAGAGAAGGTCAAACACCAGTTCCATGAAGGAGAGTGTGGAGGTCATTTGTACTGGAAGACAACAGCTAACAAAATTTTGAGGGCTGGTTTCTATTGGCCTACTCTTTTCCATGATGTGCACAAGATGATCATAGCTTGTCATAAATGTCAACTTTTTGAAGGCAAAAGAAAAATGCTACCCCTGCCTTTGCATCCAATCAATGTTGAAGCCCCATTTCAACAGTGGGGGCTTGACTTCATAGGAGAAATCCATCCACCATCTTCTGCTCAGCATAGATGGATTCTCACTGCCACAGACTATTTCACTAAGTGGATAGAAGCCATACCTTGCAGGTAGGCCAATGATTCAGTTATTATAAAATTCATGGAGATTAACATTCTCTCTAGATTTGGCTGTCCTACCAAGATCATCACTGATAATGCAGCAGCATTTGGATCAAAGAACATGGTTGAATTCTGTCACACATATCAGATAACATTGGGGCATTCCACGGTATATTACCCTCAAGGTAATGGACTTGCAGAATCCTCAAACAAAGGTTTAGTGAACATAATCAAGAAACTGTTGGAGGACAATAAAAAGTCTTGGCACACAAAGCTAGTTCATTCACTGTGGGCTGACAGATTGACTTTGAAGAAATCTATTGGCATGTCACCTTTTCAGCTGGTGTATGGTACTGATGAAATTTTTCCAAACATCCTTGGTGTACCAGTAATGAAGTTGATTCAAGAGTTGCAACCTGAAGATAATGACATGATCAGAAGAATAAATCAGACCATCCATCTTCAGCAAACCATAGAGGAAGTTTATAACAAAGCATTGCAGAAATAGATCAGCATTAAAAAGCTTTTTGATAGAAGAACAAAGGCCAAAAATTTCAAAATTGGGGACAAATTTTTAAAGTGGGACTCAAGGAGGGAAGAAAAGGGCAAGCATGGAAAATTTGACAACTTATGGCTTGGCCCTTACTCTATTCATTCAGCTGCTAGTAATAATGCATTTTTCTTGCAGGAGTTGAATGGAGCAGAATTGTCTGGGGGTCCTGTCAATGGCAGGATGCTTAAGAATTACTTCTCTTGATCCATGTTATGCTCCGAAAGCCTTTTTATATTTTTCTCATTATAAATACTTCACCCACCATTGCATTCAAAGTTATAAAAATCAAAAAATACAAAAACAGTGAAAGAAAGAAAAGAGGGCAGATTGTGAAAACAAGAAAGGTATAGCCCCATACCAAAAAAGAGAAACAAATATGAAAGTGTGCAAGCTCAAATTCCACTCCTGAATAACACACTTCTAGTTAGTCAAACTGTCTAATCTTGAATAATTAGCTTTAAATTTTCTGCTGATAGGATAGTGAATTCGATTTGCCAAAATGTTTAATCTTGGCTTATCAGTAGATAGTTTAGGATAGAAATTAAAGGTTCAAACAAGATCAAAATCTGAACCTAAGGTTTCAAAAAGAAAATGACTCAAATCTGCTTCAAATTCTGAGTCAAGAGATGTAAAAATCTGGTTCCAATCAGCTCAAAATCCGAACCAGTTGATAAAGACAAAACAACTCAAACAAATTCAAACTAGAGCTGTAAAGAAAAGAGAAGGCCATGATGAGAAACTTTCAGATCTTAAGCCGTCCATTTTTTTTTTGATTTAATTTTTTGCAAAATAATATCTATGTGCAGCTTGTTTTTATGCCATAGAACAGCATCAAGTTAGACTGTTTAATCCTGACTTGTATGCTTTTAAATTTATGTTGTAGAATTTAGAGAATAAAAATCTGTTAGACTGTTTAATCATATGGGCTCAACTGTTTAATCTGAGTCCATGGAGAAATAAGGAGTATAAATAGATTAGTTTTCCTGCTTTCAAAAGAATAAAATGTTGTAAAAGAGTTTGCCAATCCAAGTGCACTCTAATGAAGAAAAAATGTTAGATCTGTAGGATTGGGTAGGTAGAAAGATTGTTGATGAAAGAACCATTGTTTTTATGGCTACTAATATGTTTTCAAAAGAACATCATCCACAAAAATAAAGATAGCCAATGGATAAGGCACAGGTCAGCCTCCCAGAGAATGCAAGTCTGAAGTTCTTGATGCCTTCAAGAAGGCACCATCCCCAAGTGGAGCCACTGTTAGCCACCTATAAATTTGTTATATCAAAAGGTGGCTAAAACTTTTTTGAGTCTTCAAGGAACAAATTTTATTGTTAAAAAGTGTTGGCTCTTGAAGACTCTTGAAGGCCTCATGCCTCTGTCCATAATCTTCACTACTGTGCCTATTCTACATTCAGAAATCCTGCAGAATTCCAAGACAGATTACTGCTGCAAGCACCATTTTCCTTTTTTCCCTTCTTCCAAAACTAACCTCATTTTAACCCCTTCATCCTCCATGAAAAAACTTCACTTTCACGTTTCTCCCTTTTCTCTTATTCAAAATCCATTGATAAGGTTTAAAGACTTCTTCTTTGCCTTATCGAACCCCTCTAAACCTTTGAAAACCATTGAAAATCCATGAAAAACCCACATTTGGACACATATGGGTCTTAGCCCCCTTCGGCCAGCTCCCTCGACCTTTTCCCCACGTGACCTAGGCGTCGAAACCAGGTGCTAGCCCGAAAAGCGCTTAGTGCGTTTGGTTATCGGGAGCATTCCTCACCGTTTATTTCCTTGCAGATCCGACGGTCTTCGCAATCCCATCGCGCTCGTGGTCCCCACTCCTGTTCACCGCACGATTGCATCATAGCCATCCGTTTAAACTGCAGATCCGACGGTTCGTTTTTCATTCGCCCGGTGGTCCCCGCCACGGCTACTGTGCAGAAACCGACGATATCCATGGCACTGCCTTCGAGCATAGGGTGGTTTTCTCCTGATCGACAACGATTCCACTCACCAATTGATGCGTGGCCTCGGCACTGTTCACCAAACCGCCGTCCATCGCGCGTTAAACATCAGACGTAGACCCCGCACGATATTGATGTGCACCGTCCGATCTGAGGCCGCTCATCGGACGGTGGTCGCTCGATGGAGCTGCACACGCGATAACGCAAGGTTTGGCACAGTGGTAACAACATCTCCGCCATCAATCTGATCTGCAGATCGATGACCCAAAATTCATCGCCCGTTTTCTCCATTTTGACTTTCCACCTACGCTCCCGACTGTCGATCTCTGCGCAATCGATGGCTCTGATTTAAATTATTCTTTCACCTTCCTTTTGTTTTCCCCCGATCAATCTCGACCGTTGGATGATGCAATCCAACGGCCCTGCTCTTTCCACGTGCTTTCTGAAGCAGCAAACCTATATATGCAGGATTTTATAATTTTTTTTTGTATTTTGCAGGGTTTTCAATGGTTTTTCCGCCATGTCCGAAGAAAATTCAGAAGCAGAGGGTGACGATCCTCCCGCCTCTGATCCATCAAAGAAAATCATTTGCAGGTTTCAAATTTATGTATCATCGGTGGTTCATGAGGCATTGATGCCATATCGCCCCTGCGCAGCCCTGCACACTAGAAAAACACAACAAGTCAATCACAAATCAAAGAGTATCAATGTCGAAAACAAAAACATACTAGAGCAAAGGATTGAAGACAGGTTTTGTGGGGATTACGGCTAAGAATGATTATCAAAAGCCTAATCCCCGATTAAAAACAGAGTTAAAGAAGAAAATCTTAAGTTTTTTATCGACATAAAGCCTCCACCGCCACCTCTGAGGAAAATTGATTCCTCCCAGCTGCCAAAATGCCACCCGTGCCTCAAAGTATTCAATTAGAGGCCGAAGTTATTGATAAAATGAAGATATTCACCTCAGCGCAGCCAGAGAGTTACTTCTGCAAAGAAAATTAATGCAAACAATATCTGCGGAGTAACCCCGATATCACACAGAACCTCCAAGGTCAACAAAATCTCCCATCGAGCTTAAAAATTTATGTAAATCATTTAATACAGAAGACACCTATTGCAATTTTCTTCATTGAGCCCCCCAAAGGCCAAGAAGCCATTAAATCTGTATTAATTGTAATTGGAGATCTTTTATCAGATCTCACCTCCTCATTCTTCTATATATACTTCTGCAAAATATCAGAGAGGGGTTGGTTGATTAGGTTGCTGAACATTGTAATGTAATTGAGCTTGAGAATTATATCTGTAAATAGTGTTCACTGACCCTTGAAGCTCTGTTTGTGTTAGATTAGTTAGGCTGGATAGCGAAGATGATTACTGAACTGAAACATTGGACCTGAGTATTGTAACTGGTTTGACATCAATAACAAGTTGTTTCTTGGGATCCTGGTCTATATCACTAGTGAAGCGCCCCTTTCTTTGTTATTGTTTTCCTTCTATGTATGCCATATTGTTCACTGTGCTCTGATAAATAACATCATTTATAGAGTTAGGACCTACTGTATATCAGTAACCTTCTCTGACTGAAAAGCTTTATCTCAACGTTTGCCTCCAATTTGTTTATTTAAGAATGATTTAATACAATTTAAGCAGTTAGGAATGTTGGAGTTCCCTCGTCCTATTGTTTTCTTTAAACATTGTTCTTGAAAGTTATTTTCCTTATTTTCTTATTAAATTTATACTAGAAAAGTGATGGTTTGCCCTGTTTCTAGCTTCTATTCTCCAAAGGCAGATTCTAAAAGTTTCCCTTGGTGTTGTGATGCAGGGGCATTAGACACTAGCCAGCAATGTATGAGTTTTTTCCACATGTTGTGGCTAGGACGGTTTGAAAACGGTCGAATTATCACAGCTAGGTGTCAATACCTTAGCAGATTGTATTAATAGATCAGTTAGAGTTGTAGAAGTTGAATAGCTCAGTTAGTCTAGCTGTCATATTCCAGTTAGTTGAATTGTTTTAATTAGACTGTTGATTTCCTGAAACGGTCCTCTCAGAGGAACAGAAGAGTCATAGGTTTATGTATATAATTGCAACCCTCGGATGTATGCGGGGGAGACAAGAAGAAGAGAGGAGATTCTGCAATAAACTCTGTGTGTTACAATTACTTCCAATTAAATAGTTTATGTGTGCATTTACCCTAGAATCGTGTTGAATCCTTAATTGTCAAGAGGTTGTTTAATTGCGAAGTGATGAACTCTATGCATGTATAATTGAACCCCTGTATGAATTCCACATATTTCTGTCTGTTGTTTTCCTTAATTGATTCGAACAAAACCTGCGAAGTTATCACCACCTGTAGGCATGGTCTGTATAGAAAAGCCGTTGAAATAGAATCTCATTATCATTGATTGAAACCTGCCAAGGATTGACCCGAGGTTAGATGTGGGTTAACAAACAAGGAAGAACGCAAACCCAACGAGGAACCCTGGTTAAACACTGTGCACAAACCGTGAGCGGGTTGGGTGAACAGTAAAGGCTGGAAGCAGTATTCATTGCACCACTCTTATATGGAAGGCGGTATTTCTGGGTCGAGGAGCGATTCCATAGAGTGCCTGACGCGTGTCCTTCAGTGAAATTGGAAAACCACCTTCCCGTACACGCCATCGCGCGTTATCGTTTGCGCATGTTGATCGAGCGATATACGTTGGATCGGGCAACGCGATAATAGTCGTCGGATAAGGAAGCAAGATTAACGAAGGTATGAATCAGTTGTATGTTCCACGTCAGTGCCGGGGCCCAGTTATAAATTATATTAATTGGAACCTTTTAATTAAGGTATGGCAGCGTTTGTTTAATTCACAATCGTTTATTTAAAGTAATCCAGTTATATGAGCCAGGAGATATAAAATAAGGTATGGAAAGCTATAACCATCGATTATAAGGTCGGGCAGCGCGAAAGATATATTTAAAATTGCAATGGTTTCCAAAGGATATTTATTTATCAAATTCCCCGAAATTGATAAATAAGATTCCGAGAAAAAGAAATAGACCACGTGGGGAAAAAAGAAAGGAGCAACCAGAGAACGACGACGGTTGACCGCCCCTCCTCAGGGTTGACTTTTAGCTTTTGAAGCGTCATTTGTGGTATCAGAGCGTGTCCTGAGTTGTTTTGCTGACATGGCAATCCGAGTGGGTAGAGGTGCTGGCAGGAGAAGACTTGTTGCCAACGCTGAGGTGTTGGGGATGTTGCAGAGGGTCGAAGCCAGAATAGATGCCATGGAGAGAAGACAACCCAGAGATCCTGAAGACATTAGCGAACCTGAGACAGAAGAAGCAGAAGAAAATGTTGAGATTCCTCCTGACATGAGGCTCCTTAGAACTGTTCTAGGGTCTGCAGTTAAGCCCAGAATTGAAGTGTCGAGTTATGCAGGGGGACTGAATCCAGAGGAGCTGGTGGACTGGATTAATGAATTGAACAAGTGCTTTGATTATGAGGAAATAAGCGAATATAAGAAGGTCAATTTTGCAGTAACAAAGCTGAAAGGGAGTGCTGCACTTTGGTGGGATGGAGTGCAGGAAGAAAGGAGGAGAGTTGGCAAGCAACCTATCAAGAGCTGGACCAGAATGATGGCTAAATTAAAAGGTAAATTCTTGCCTAGTGATTACCAGCTGACATTGTATAAGCAAATGCAGAACCTGAGACAGAGGTTGCTGACAGTAAAAGAATACACAGAGGAATTCTACAGAGTAAGCATAAGGGATGGGCAATTCCAAGACACACCTGAGAAGACTGCCAGATATGTGAATGGTCTCAAGCTGGAGATCCAAGGCAAGATTGGTCTCCTGTCTCCTAAGACAGTGGAAGAGGCCTACCAGATGGCCTTGGAAGCAAAGGAGAAACTCCTGAGGAAACAGTCTGCCAAGAAGAGAGGTACTTTCCGAGGGAAGGGAAGTCAGGGTGGTAGAGGAAAGCATGCTACACCCAGGGATGGAGATAATAGTAGCTAACCTCAGAATGCATCTGCAGAGGATGATGCAAGGGGCAGAAGGGGTTCTTACAGAGGAAAAGGAAGAGGAGGCAGAGACAGAGGCAGAAGTAGAGAATTGAGGTGTTATAAATGTCAGCAAGTGGGACACAAGCACTATGAATGTCTAGAGAATGTGGGTGCTGGTCCAAGGAATGTTGTTGTTGCCCATACTGGAGAAGAGGGAGAGATTGAAGAAGAAATTCTTCCAGAGAGGGGAGAATCCTTGGTGGTGAATAAGGTCCTGTTGAAGCAAGCCAAAGAGGTCACTAAGCCTACACAAAGAAAGACTCTGTTTAGGAGCATATGCAAAGTCCAAGGGAAATGCTGCTAGCTAGTCATTGATAGTGGTAGCACAGACAATCTGGTTTCCACTGAGGTAATAGAAAATTTGAAGCTGAAGACAAGGGAGAATCCAACTCCCTACAGGGTTTCCTGGCTGCATAAAGGGCACCAGCTGGTTGTAAAAGAATAGTGTGAGATAGAGCTGCAAATGGGAAAATACAAAGATAAGGTCTTGTGTGATGTAATGCCCATGGATGTGTGTCATATACTGCTGGGTAGACCTTGATAGTTTGATAGAACATCAGTGCATGATGGCAAGAAGAACACTTACAAGTTCTTCAAGGATGGGGTACATCATACATTGATACCCATGGAAGAAGGAGAGACATCCAGCAGAGTGATTGATCCAAAGACCTTGTTGCTGAGCGGGAAGGAATATCTGAAACAGATAGAAGAAGAAGAGGTAAGCTTTGCTTTAGTTTTCAAGCCTAAATTAGTTCTTACTACTACAAAGATTTCTGATTTACCAGTAGAGATACAAGAGATGTTAGATGATTACTGTGACATTGTTGTGGATGATTTACCTGATGAGCTGCCACCTGTGAGGAAGATCAGCCATCAGATAGATTTTATCCCTGGTTCAAATCTGCCAAATAAGGCAGCCTACAGAATGACTCCCAAGGAAAATGAGGAAATCAGGAGACAAGTACAGGAGTTGGTGGACAAAGGATTGATCAGAGAAAGTCTGAGTCCATGTGCAGTACCAGCAGTTTTGAGCCCAAAGAAAGATGGGGGCTGGAGGATGTGTACTGATTCCAGAGAAATTAATAAGATCACAATCAGGTACAAATTCCCTTTGCCTAGAGTTGATGACTTAATGGATTGTTTGAGTGGTGCTAAATATTTCTCAAAGATAGATTTGAAGAGTGGATATCATTAGATTAGAATAAGAGAGGGTGATGAGTGGAAAACTGCCTTTAAAACAAATGAAGGACTGTATGAATGGATGTAATGCCTTTTGGGTTGTCAAATGCACCTAGCACTTTTATGAGACTTATGAATGAAGTGTTGAAAGAATTAATTGGTAAATTTGTGATAGTATATCTGGATGACATATTAGTTTTCAGCAGAACTAGAGAAGAACATTTAAGGCATCTTAATCCTGTTTTGAAGAAGTTGCACCAAGAGAAACTGCTGATAAATCTGAAGAAATGCTCATTCATGAAGGAAGAGTTGGTGTATTTGGGGTTTGTTGTTTTTGAATAAGGATTGAAGATGGACCCAGAAAATGTTAAGGCAATTGTGGAGTGGCCTTCACCCAGGAATGTCTTTGAGGTAAGAAGTTTCCATGGACTTGCTAGTTTTTACAGGAGTTTATAAGAAACTTCAATAAGATTAATGCACCCATAATTGAGACAATAAAGAAGAGAAAAAAACCATTTAAATGGACTGCTGAAGCAGAAAGAAATCTTAAGATTTTGAAGCAAAATATAACTGAGAAGCCTGTTTTGATTCTGTCTGATTTTACAAAACCATTTCAAGTAAAATGTGATGCCAGTGGAGAGGCCATTGGAGTTGTGTTGAGTCAGGATGATAGGCCTGTGGCATATTTAAGTGAGAAGCTGAATGACACTAGAAGAAATTATTCCTCTTATGAGAAGGAATTCTATGCAATTGTTCAGGCACTGAAGAAGTGGAGACATTATCTGATGTCCAGGGAATTTGTATTATATTCTGACAATCATGCTTTGCAGTATATTGCACATCAGCCCAAGTTGAAACATAAGCATGATAAATGGGTTGAGTATCTCCAAATTTTTAATTTTTTTCTGAAACATATAAGTGGCCAAGCCAATAAAGTAGCTGATGCTTTGAGTAGGAGGCACATGCTTGTTCAAGAAACTAATTTTGAAGTTGTAGGGTTTGATTTTTTGAAAGAATTGTATAAAACAGATCCAGATTTTAAAGAAGCATTTGAGGCATGTAGTAACCTTGTTTTAATAGATAGAAGCCAGTGGCTAGATTATTTCCCGCAGGAAGACTTGTTATTCAGAAGAAGCCAACTGTGTGTACCAAAATGTTCCATGAGAGAAAATTTGATCAAGGAGAAGCATAGTGGTGGACTTGTTGGAAACTTTGGTACTGATAAGACTTATGAGCAGTTGAGTCACTTTTATTTCTGGCCCAAGATGAGAGCAGAAGTGGACAAGTTTGTGAAGAACTGCAAGATTTTTCAATATGCCAAAGGAAGGAGCTAGAATGCAGGATTGTACACTCCCTTACCTATTCCAGGTAGGCCTTGGGACATGGTAAGTATGGATTTTGTTCTAGGATTTCCCAAGACTCAGAGAGGGAATGATGCAGTCTTTGTTGTGGTCGACAGATTCTCCAAAATGGCACATTTTATTCCATGTTACAAAACTAGTGATGCCACCCATGTTGCTAACTTGTTCTTAAAGGAAGTTGTTAGATTGCATGGGTTGCCCAAGAGTATTGTTTCAGACAGAGATACTAGATTTGTAGGTCGTTTTTGGAGGACACTATGGAAGAAACTTGGTACCAAAATAAGTTTCAGCTCAGCTTATCATCCTCAGACTGATGGACAAACTGAGGTAGTGAATAGGAGTCTGGGAAATTTTTTGAGATGTCTTACAGGAGAGAATCCCAAGCAGTGGGATCATATTTTTCCCCAGGCAGAATATGCATATAATGACTCACTGAACAGGAGCACAGGGCAGAGTCCATTTCATATTTTTTATGGAATGCACCCTAGAGGAATATCAGAGTTAAGAAATCTGGGAAGAGCAGAGCTAAGGAGTGCAGATGGTGAGGAATTTGCTTCAGAGATCTGGGCCATACATGAACAAGTGAAACAAAAACTACAAGGCAGCAGCATCAAATACAAAAGCAGAGCAGACTTGAGCAGAAAAGAAGTTCATTTTGGAGTAGGAGATCAGGTTTTGGCACACTTGAGAAAGGAGAGATTCCCAAAGAAGCAGTACAATAAACTGAAGTTCAAAAATATTGGGCCATGCAAGATACTTAAGAAGTTTTTTGCAAATGATTATGAGATCTAATTGCCACCTGATGTTGGAATATCTCCCATTTTTAATGTTGTAGATTTGTACAAGTATGAAGATGATGGTGTAGAATAAAGAGCAACAGACAAGGAACAGATTGAGTGGAGAGAACAGCTACCTCCAACACAACCATTGCAACCAGAGAAGATATTGGACAAAAGAGTGTTTAGAAGGAACAGAGGACGAGATTACTTTCAGTACTTGATCAAATGGAAGGATAACCCAGAAGAAGATGCCACTTGGATGACCGAAGAAATGTTGCAGAAGATAGGCAGATCAGTGGAAGAGCTCATGGACAGGATCCCATGAAGAAAATTTCCCTCGGGAGTCTGATGCAGGGGCATTAGACACTAGCCAACAATGTAGGAGTTTTGTCCACATGTTGTGGCTAGGAGGGTTTGAAAATGGTCGAATTATCACAGCTAGGTGTCAATACCTTAGCTGATTGTATTATTAGATCAGTTAGAGTCGTAGAAGTTGAATAGCTCAGTTAGTCTAGCTGTCATGTTCCAGTTAGTTGAATTGTTTTAATTAGACTGTTGATTTCCTGAAACGGTCCTCTCAGAGGAACTGAATAGTCATAGGTTTATGTATATAATTGCAACCCTTGGATGTATGAGGGGGAGACAAGAAGAAGAGAGGATATTCTGCAATAAACTCTGTGTGTTACAATTACTTCCAATTAAATAGTTTCTGTGCGCATTTACCCTAGAATCGTGTTGAATCCTTAATTGTCAAGAGGTTGTTTAATTGCGAAGTGATGAACTCTATGCATGTATAATTGAACCCCTGTATGAATTCCACATATTTATGTCTGGTGTTTTCCTTAATTGATTCGAACAAAACCTGCGAAGTTATCACCACCCGTAGGCATGGTCTGTATAGAAAAACCGTTGAAATAGAATCTCGTTATCGTTGATTGAAACCTGCCAAGGATTGACCCGAGGTTAGACGTGGGTTAACAAACAAGGAAGAATGCAAACCTGACGAGGAACCTTGGTTAAACACTGTGCCCAAACCGCGAGTGGGTTGGGTGAACAGTAAAAGCTGGAAGCAGTATTCATCGCACCACTCTTATACGGAAGGCGGTATTTCTGGGTCGAGGGGCGATTCCATAGAGTGTCTGACGCATGTCCCCGAGTGAAATTGGAAAGCCACCTTCCCGTACGCGCCATCGTGCGTTATGGTTTGCGCATGTTAATCGAGCGATATACGTTGGATCGGGAAACACGATAACAGCCGTCGAATAAGGAAGCAAGATTAACGAAGGTACGAATCAGTTGTATGTTCCACGTCAGTGCCGGGGCCTAGTTATAAATTATATTAATTGGAACCTTTTAATTAAGGTATGGCAGCGTTTGTTTAATTCACAATCGTTTATTTAAAGTAATCCAGTTATATGAGCCGGGAGATATAAAATAAAGTATGGAAAGCTATAACCATCGGTTATAAGGTCGGGCAGCGCGAAAGATATATTTAAAATTGCAATGGTTTCCAAAGGATATTTATTTATCAAATTCCCTGAAATTGATAAATAAGATTCCGAGAAAAAGAAATAGACCACGTGGGGAAAAAAGAAAGGAGCAACTACAGAACGACGACGGTTGACCGCCCCTCCTCAGGGCTGACTTTCAGCGTTTGAAGCGTCATGTTGACTGAAAGCAAACTAGTTTTAAAAGTAGTTTATCTGATCTTAAGTTACACTTTGTCTTCTCCTATATGTTTTCATACTTTCTGAAGGTAATTATGTGGATTACTGGATTGTTTGTCAATTAAGCTGCTTTAATACGAACCTGCCCAAGAAGTCAATGGTTAGCCCTGTCCTTGGTTGGTTTTAAACAGTTACTTAAGAGGCTTTTCTTGTTTGGACTGACTATAAATCCTTTGTGAAATTATTATCAGTTTCCACCTCTCCAACACTTTATTGTTTCCATTCCATCATTTTAATCTCAACAATCTTGTGATGTAGATGACTTGCCCCTTCGATCACTCTTGATGTTGTTGTTCAATTAAAGCCCTGTTATGACTCCATAGCCCAATGGACTAAAAACCAGCGTTATATCTATATTTTTAGCCTAGTTGTTCTATTCACTTGCAACTTCTCACCTTTGAAACTCTTTGCACTTAGGACTTTCCACCTCGAACAGTATTCATGCTCAACCATCCAAAAACAAAACAAACCCTTGGCCTTCATAACTAGCCTAATATTATTACCCAAAACTCCAAAGACAAATCCATCTTTGCACTTATTGGAGAGATCCCTCTCCGGATTCAGGAGGGCTAGATCCTAGAATCCCAAAGTGGTTGAAATAATGTTGCTTCTGCAGTTTTAGTCTCACCAATCTGCTAAAATTACAGATTCCTAACAGATTCGTCCACCGCCGTAATTATGTTAGAAGACATGAGGTCGAAGAATTGATGAAACATCTCAATGCCCCATCCGTCTGCACCAGGGATTTTCTATTTACTGGTTGATTTGATTACCTCTAGTAGATCCTCCCTTCCAATATTTATGCCCATATACTCATTGGATTCCAAAGTAAACATATTAGGGAGATGTTTAATTGAATGCAATTGTGCATCCAATTCTGGATTATTGGAAGAGTATTGTGATTTGAAGTGATGATGTGCCACTTTCATTAGACCACTTTGGTCGGTGATATTCTGCCCGTTTGAGTCCCCGATATTCTTGATTTGATTTTGTTGTTTCCTGGCTTTGGAAAAAGCATGAAAAAACTTAGAATTCTTGTCACCCTCCTTCAACCAGGTGGATCTTCTTTGTAATCTTCTATCTGATTCCTTTCTCAACAATATTTTGTTTTTAACCCCAATCACTTCAATAATTTTTTGTTTGTCTCCGAGAAGTATAGAGGGTCATTGTAATATGACATGGAAATATATATGTCTTTGAGCATTTGTACTTCCAGAGTTTTCTTATTTTCAAACCCTACATATTTCCAATTTTTTATATTAATATTTATGCTTTATAAATATTACATTTTATTGATTTTTTTTTATCAAACTATTATATATACATACATACATACATACATACAAAGAATTAAAATTTTCATAACTATTATAATAACATAATTTTAAACATTTTAGTTATATATATATATATATATATATATATATATATATATATATATATATATATATATATATATATATATATATATATATATATATATATATATATATCATTTGATGTTTATTATACCATTTTTTCTTTTGATTGTAATATACATTATGTCATGACCTTCTTTTACCTTTAAGAAAAATATAATATATTATGTTGAAAATATTTTTTTATGTAATGCAAAATGAAGAGTTAGTTGTGGAGAGAAGAGATTCGGAGAATTTGATGTGTCACATTGAGAAACTCTTTCTTACAATGCAATATATCACAAGGATCCTTTTGTCTAATGATGTGATGTATTGCATAGAAAACAACTTTGTCTATAACACACCATAAATGGGAACAAATTTTCATGTGCAGAAATATTTTTTCATTTCATGTGAAATGTTATGAAGGAAAGTTTTTTCAGCTACAATGTATACAATTAAAATATCTTTATTGTGATGTGATGCATTGCAAGGGAAAATATTTTGAATGTAAAATGGTTAAAGGATTTTTAGGAAAATACTTTTCTTGGAGAAAAAAGATCTCTTTATCATGGTGAAGGGGAATTCACATCCCATAGAAAGAAAAGGTATGGCAACACATTGTATCATATGAAGCTAAAATTTTGAGCGATGCAATATGCAATGGAGATGGAAATTTCTTAGAAATGAGACATGTCAAAGAGAAGGGAAATTTGAGGCGATAGGGTATTTCAAAAGTGAAAACAATTTAGGTGTGAAACAATGCAAATGAAGAAGCATTTGGAAGATGGAAAACATAAGTTTTGGATTTTCTAAGAAAATGTCTTTGCTACATTTTTATTTTCATGAAGATAATATCTTTACGTAAACATGACATGTCACATGAATAAGATTTTTTGGTGCATGAGACACACCACAAGGAAGAAATTTTTGCAACTTATGATAAATTAATTAATAGATAATTATAATTATATATAAAAAATTATATAAAGAAAAATACATTTTTAGTTTTTATAATTACTTCCAATGGTTATCCATTAGATGTGTATTTTTATTTTGAAATTGGAAAGGTAATAAGTTCAACTCTTTTTCCTACCTAGTAATTTATATTTTTAATGATTTAAAAAAAAAAAAATCAGTAATAAGAGGGGGAAATGTTGTTTAAAAACCATCCTTTTATTTCTACAAATGGATGCTCCATTTTCCAATGAGCTTTGTGTTTTAGAGTTTTGGTGGTAAACATTGTTATTTTTTGGTCCTTTAATTCCATGTTAGAATATATAAGATATGCAAACAAATTTCAAATTAAATTTTTATATATTACAAGACTGATAGCATGCATCACAGATGAGATAACAAGCATGAGATGCCCAACCCCTAATAACATACTCCAAATTGAGAGAAGCATTGTGCTATGTTTAATGGTACTCATAATGAGTTCGATATAGCTAATTTATACATATAAAAGACTAATATCAATCTTATACCAAAATAATTAAGAGTGATTATTATAGCCTAATCCTATTCCTCATATGAAAGTGAAGAATGTGACCTTTACATAGATACACACTTCTACAAAATACATCAATGTTAGTAAATTTTTTCAATACTTACATAACTCAATAACATCATAAACATTAGAAAAACACTCTTTTTAAATTTTCCATCATCTTCATCCTTAATCCATCTCTGTATTTCTCTTAATTTTGCTTCTTATTTGATTTTATTCCCCCTCCCCTTTTCATTATCCTTAATATATTAGTCAATAGCCAATCTATCATTTTTTGTATTTTATTTTTATTTTATTTCATTTTATCTATTTTTTTTTTCAATTTATTATTCTTTCTTATTTAATTTATTTTACAAATTTTTATAAACCTCACAGGTATATATATATATATATATAGCTATTTCTACTTAGATAAGAGCTCCTCTAGAATATAAGGAAACATGTTAACAACCTAAGTCCTAGAGGTATATGGCTGGGTGAAAGCCTCCCCCTTATGGACAGCCAACGAGTGATTCCAGGTTGCATGGTTTCCCATGAATAATGGTGATGAGTTAGCCTGCATTTGTTGATAGTAGCGAAGTTGTCCTCACTACTATTTGAGTTACTATTTGAGTGATTCGAGATTACATTATTTTCTATGAATAATAGTGATGAGTCAGCCTGCATTTGTGGATAACAACGAAGTTGTCCTCTCATTACTAGTTTGACAACTAAATTATATATAGATAGATATATTATATTATTTTATTCATTTAATTACATTTTGATTATTATTAATTTATTATTTCCATAAATTATAAATTCAGTTTAAGTTAATTATTTGTAATTTTAATTATATATTACTTTTTATTTGATACAATGAGTTATTTAAATATATTATTATAAATAATAATGAAACAACTATACTCTGGAAATAATGGAAATAATTAAAATACAATAACATTATTAGAGTAATAAATTAATAATCAATTATGTGTCAAATTCCTATTTAATATATGATGTAATCTTTTTTAATATGTTGCTTGAAAGTACATGACATATAAATGGCTCATTGTTATATGAGATTTAGGTTGGATATTACTTGAAAGCATATAATTTCAATAATATAATTTTAATGGGTTATTATGATATACTAATTTGAATTGTTTGTTAGTATTTTTATGTGATTTTAATTGTTGGTTGGTATTGGAGTAAGATTTAAAAGAGTTTTTATTTAGTTTTTTTTTTTTTTTTAATATAAGGAAATAAGGTTATTGTCATGAATTTTGTCAATTTAAAAGCATAACAATTAGACTATTAAATTTATAAAGACATACATACTCTAATTTTTTTTTATTTTGAACATGTAACATCTTAGAAAGAAACACATACTCTTAACCATTAAACTCATTCCTTTAAACATTTATAAACTATAACCTAATTCAAATTCACAAAATTCATTATATTTATATTTTAAATTAATTAATTTTCTTTTTAATATTTTGAAATAAATTATTTTTTAAATTAAATTAATTTTTTTCTAACCAAATAGAGTCTAACTTAATCGATTTATTTTTAAACCGTATACAACCATTTTTTTTCTTTTTTTTTTCTTTTACGTTTAATTACTAAACTGTCCTAAACTCAATTCACTCAACGATATACTCCTTTAACATTGGAAAGCGTAACAATACACTCCTTTAACAGTGGAAAGCTAATTGAAAATGTTTTTAATGTATGTTTGCATTGAGAGAAATTACAGCGATTTTTTTTAATCGGGCCAGTTAAGAATGAAAGTTATGTACATATTAATTGTCCAAATTGTTCCTTAGCTACTAACATTTTATTTTAGCAGCAAATAACAACATACGTATACTATATGTGTTTGGCTTGTGTGGTTAATATTTTTCATTTTTTAATAAACCAATTTATAGGACCATTACTCTCAACAATACAAATAATCATAGCTTCTGAATTAAGATGTGGATGTTGTTTGAACTTTTCTATGCTTAGAGTACAAAAACAAAGCAAAGTTGCAAAGCTTCTATCTTTGACTTTGTATTGTTATATGATTCTCCTCCTTCTCGATCCATTTATCACAGATTAGATCATATAAAGATTGAAGTGCTTTTTCTTTACATTATTTATTATGTTTGTAACCACCTAGCTCTTGCTTGCATTTAAATAAACTCATGGATCTTGCACTTCCATGAGAGTAGAGCATAAGAGTGCCACTCTCCATATATAACCTAATCATTGGATATGATATTCATGATGTGCTCCATTGTATCAACAAAACACTCATTCATGCCCTTCATGCCCTTCACAAGGAAGAAGAAAACAAAGTGATCATTCTTAATTGTGTCAATAATAAAGGAAGTAGATGTGGCGTAATCTTGGTGAGTCAATGGTCATCATATGGATTCAGATGATACTCACAAATCCACTTGTCAAAAGGATACATAGGTTCACTAATAGGAAACAATATAAGGCTATACATTATTCACTAAAGCAAAATCTAATTTGTCAAATATGTGATGAAAAATGGATTTCAAAAGTTGGCCCATCACTCCTATTTAGAACATTGATTTAGTGAAATAATGTGACCGACCATATAAAAATGAAATGAACATTTTGTCTTTGATGTCAAGAAAATCAATGTTTTAAGATAACAAAAATTATGCACCTAGAAACAAAGTAATAACATTGTATAGGTTGGGATATAAACTCTTGGATATTAGGCATTTCACATCCAACGATATATATCCTAGCATATACAACATTTATTACTCTATTACATGATGCATATTAATTGCCTCATAAGATAATCAAACACATGTGTATTAAGGTTTTTTTGCATCATTGTAATCTGGAGTTTATTATGCATACAAGGGAGAATATAGAAAATATGAGTTCAACACCTACACAATTGGAAGCTTCTTGATTGTTTGCATGTATGCATACAATATCAAAATCTATTATGTTTGTCTTTTCTTTTCCATGCATTCACAAACTACACATTGAGATTTAAAACATCTAGTTTCAACAGAACACACACTATTTGTTATTATACTTGAACACACACTACACATCCCTTGAAATATGGAACATTTGGCTTTCCTTATCATTAATTTTCATTTTTCAATAAACTAAACCACACAACTGCCACTTTGAACAATAAAAATAAACAAAAATTTCAAACCAAGACATGGATGGTGTTCGAAGTTTATATTCATAGAGAGCAATCCTAAAACAAAGTTTCACGTCACCCACTTGATCTTTGACTTTGCATTTTTATATGATCCTTCTCCTCCTCGTCCTTGATCCATCCATCATAAGTTAGATCATATCAACATTCAAGTACTTTCTATTTACATTAGCTTCCATGTTTGTAACCACCAATAATCCACTTGCATTAAAATAAATTAATGGTTCTTGTACTTCCATGAAGTAGAGCATAAGAGTGGAATTCACTATCTATAACCTAATCATTGGATATGATATTCAAGATGTGCTTAACACACATTCATGCACTTCATAAGGAAGGAAACAACAAATAAATCATTTTAATTGTATTAAAAACAAAGGAAATAGATGTGGCATAATCATGACAAGCGAGTGGGCATGAAATGGATTTGGGTGGTAGTCACAAATCCACTAGTCAAAACCATACATAAATTCAATAGCAATATACAAAGTAGAGATATATGTTATTCACTAAAGAAAAATCTAGTTTTTAGAACATGTAAAATCATGATGAAAAATGGATTTCAAAAGTTGACCTATTGTTCCTATCTGGAATATCAATTTGGTAAAATATTACAACAAACCCTATAAAAGATAAATTGACACTTTGTCTTCAATGTCAGGCAAATCAATGTTATAAGATAGCAAACATGATGTGCCTAGAAACAAAGTAATCGTGCTATATAGGTTGGGATATAAACCCTTGCATCTCAAGCATTTTAAATCCAATGGTATAAATTAGCCTATACAACATTTATTACTCTATTATGTGATGCATAATTGGCTTGTAAGATAATCCAAATTTGACTTTGAAAAATAAACTGGATGAAGGTAGTATTAAGTGGTGTTTTACATGGAAGCGTCGCTAATTAGTATTGTTCAAAAGAAGCTATAGAAAATAGTTGGCATTTACATATATTGGATGAATATGTAGGAAATGGGGATTATGTCAAGTGGTTGTGAGGAATGATTGTTATCCTCCCCACCCAGGTTCAATTTTTGTAATCCTACATGATGATATTTATTGTAATGGATCCAAACCTTTTTATTGACTTTGAGCAGTATTTTGAGGAACGAAATATGTATATTCCTCATATGGTGTGTGTGTGTGTGTGTGTAGGATGAACAAGTGAAAATATGTTTTTTAAGCTTGAAGTTTAATTTAGAAGCAATGTGGCCTTATTCAATATTAATTGTTATATTGCACACCCTAGTATGTAATGAGAAATGCACTATTTACTACATTAAAAAATTGTTAAAACGTGTTGAGAACGATAAAAAATTAAGGTGACAATGGATATTTCATCAACATTGAGTTATCATACCATTCAAATCAACATCCAAGATGATCCCAATGGTTATCTAAGAGATTTGGATAATTTTTAATCACCATGAAGTCTTAATGAGGCATATGAAACACATGAGGGAAATTCCGTACAAGGTCATTAAAAACAAAGACACAATGACATTTGATTTTTCATTTTATATGGAAAAGTCATACATAAGGATGATTAGGAGTCAAATAGCCATTGGTAGAATCAACACTTTTAATTGGATTATGGATTAAAATACTACTCCCATTCATTTCGTGTTTCTTTGAATTAATATAAAGCCTCTTCATATTGTACATAACATGGAATATTAATCTCGCCCCTAGAGGCAACACAATTGGTGATGGTCATGTTATGAAGTATTATGTAAAGTATGTGATCCAAATTTTAGACACACACACCCCCACCCCCCCACCCCCCCCCCCCCCCCCCCCCCCCCAATTTAGCCCATGAGACGTGTTGGGGATAATGTGATTTCATGACCTAGTGGTTATAATGGTAGTAGTCAGACCCCATTTCATGCAAGTGTGAACCTGACCTAATTTTTGATTCCTCTAGTCACAAAAAACATGAAATATTAATCTCATATAGAGACTTTTTTCTTGAAACACTAGATTATATACTAGTAATATTTACAACATACTAAACAAAACTTTAAAAGGGTGATTTCCAAGACTTTATTAGTTAAAATATTCATAAAATATTCCTCCCAAAAACCACGTATCAATATCTAAACAAATCCTAGAAGTTAATACATTTTAAAATTTACAAATTTTCATGATTTATTTATATTAACATCTCTAGCATACATGGCTACATTATATTAAACAATCATGTCTTCTTTTAGGGTTCAAAAGGTATTGAGATAGAGGTAGTCATTTCTTTCAAGGATGTTGGATATTTGTTGCAAATCAACCTTGTGATGGGCTTGCATTATGAAAAAAATATTGCTTTCCATGGAAAGAGTACTATTATGGATATAATATTTGGAAAACATGGATATTGTTGGAATTGACCTCATCATCAACACTAGACTTCAATTTTCCCTAGTTGATATACAAGATAAATAATTAAAAACAAAAATAAACGATATTGATGTGACTTGGAGCCAAAAAACCAACATAAGATACATGAAATAAATAATTCTTCATAAAATAAATAACCACTTTTTATTAGTCCTTGCCTTGCCATGGACTATAACACTCGCCTCATGGTTAAAGTCCCTTGACTCTTGTTGGGCCTCCAAAATGTCATCCACTTTCACCCTCATTTCCATAAATTTACCCTCATTCCGTAACTCTATATCCCCATAACCTTACATTAAGTAACCATTTTCATTATCATATGGGTTTACCATTAATATTTTCCAAGTTATTAATTTAAGTATTTTAAGTGAATTTGTGATTAAATATTAGGAAATTAACATGTTTTCATATATATCTAAAAGTGTTATGAGTTTTGTGATATTGTAGGCCTACTTGGAGATTCTAGAAGGGTCCTATTTGGCCATCCAACCATAAATTCGAATTTCAAATTCCAACTCATAAAGATTTGTGGAATATTTCTAGAGGATGTGTATAATTAACTATGCACATTCAAAGGAGAAGAATCATGGATAAGAGAATTTTGAGAGGATATGTATCTTACATTTTTTAGGAAATTGGTTGTAACCACAAGAGATAAATGTGGATTTAGGAGAGATATAAGGATCTATATTTATTGTATAGTTATCCTCAACTTTTGTATAAATAGAGTGCAACCTTCATACAAAGGGTTGTAAAAAATGCAGGTTGTCAATTGTAAGTTGTGAGCTAGTGGTTAGAGGTAGCTAGTTGTTAGTTGCTAGTTGGAGGTTTCAAGTTCCATCCAAGATGTGATTTGTAAAGTGAGGAGAGAGAATTCTTGTAATATATTATAAATTCATCTTTATGAAATTTATACTCCTATTTTGATCTCCAAGATGTGATTTTTGATTCAGTGTGCTTGCTAAGGAATGGAGGGCCCCCATTGTTATCACCAAAATTTGGTCATGTAACCATTTACAATTAGATGGATCAAATTACACCATGTAAGACCAATTTTACCATAGTAAAATTGATTTCACTATAAGAAATAATTTAATAAACCATATTTTATTAAGTTATTTCTGGTTAAAACAAGAAACCACATGAGGAATAATTAAATAAATCCTTATTTATTTTATTTTCCTCTGGGAATAATTAATTAAACCACTATTTAAATAATATTCTTGGTCATATTTAACCCAATTATGAGAAATAATTATATAAATCATTATTTATCTTACTTTTCTCTAGGAATAATTAGTTAAACCATTATTAGTTATTATTCCTTGTTAAATTTGACTATGTCACCTAGAAATAATTAAAAAATCATTATTTGTTAATTATTCCTTAACCATATTCTTGAAATAATAAATAAATTAGTGATTTGTTTATTATTTATAAATAAAGGTATTTAACCAATTTAAATACATTTTCCCTCCAACAAAATATAATAAAATATTCCAAGCGGTTAGATTTAGATCTTGGTTAATAATATTTTATTATTCACCATTATCGACGATGACTCAATATTTTTCTATAAATAGAATGGTTTTTCCATTCATTATTCACTTTGATCACTTTCATTGGCATGCTTTGTTCATTCTCATTGCTGCTACTATTTTCTTTGCTTCTTGAGCTCCCATAGAGTTCAACACATTCTGGGTTTTCTACACCATTGAGAGGGAGAAATTTCTGGAACTGAAGTATTTAGGACAACCAAAAACCCATCCCATTGAGGGGGACTAGTACCTTGTATTAGTTCCCTTTACCAGGTGTTATAGTATATTCAAAATTCTTTAAATCTTGTCTTGTCTATTGGATGCATGGAGTGATTCTTATTTCTTTTTATTGTTGAACTTCTTTTACTACATAGATCTAGTTTTCTGCAGCATTTGTTTTAACTATCGTTTTCATATCTCAATAAGTTAAGCATCCATTTCTGGTTTTAGGGTTGTTTGTCCCACACAACTAAAGTGAGCTCTTCTCATACACTTGCGTTAATAATTTATGCTAACACTCATTGTTATCACTCCACCGGATCTCTAAAGGCTAAAAAAGAGTTGAAACAGAGGTAGCCACAGACCAATATTTTATCTTGGTAGCTAGCCCTAGAAAATCGGAGAGGGCTCTCTCCAAAAAATCACAACCAAGAGGGGTGGATGAATTAGGGTCTTAGGTTAGGTATGAGTACAAGGGTTTGCTTGTTTGAATTGGTTTTTTGGATGGGTCAATTAGGTCAAAGAGGCTAAGTCAGGGAAAACAAGATTAGGATTGCAGTCCATTCAATGGGGCAAGCTAGGTAGGAATGCTAATACTTTAGGGATTTTTTACTGAGATGGATCAGACAGATGAGGTGCTATAAAGGGCAAGACAATGCATGTATTCTTTTTAAATTGAAGAAATGAGACAAAATATGAATATTTTCCCAAAATAGAGCATAGAAGATGTATTCTGCTTATCAAATTGAAAATAAAAATATAATATAAATGAAATGGATCATGGAGAGTAAAAAACATTCATACATATGCTACAGAAGAAGAAACAATGTTAAATGTCCATACCATAGGTATCCCATAGAAATAGCTACAACTCTTTCATTAAATTCTTGCCAAACACTGATTACACTAGATTCTCTGATCAATGCAACAACATCCAACTTTTTGTAATGAGTCAAGAGGTGAAATATATACGCAAGAAACAAATTATCCCAACCTCAGGGGTTGAATCCCTAAGTTGAGGAGCTAATCCACAAAATTCTGAACTAAAACCTAAAGTGTAGGGTGGTCAAACTAACTCATCCCTAACTTTAATGAAACTGATTCATTCTGTTATCACCCTAGTAATTTCTAAAGATTGTGGGCTTTGATTTTTAGTTTTAAGAAAACTAGGGGTAACCACAAACCTACTTTGGAAATTTAGGATCTAGCCTTCCTAAATTTCAGAGAGGGCTCTCTCTTTATGATTTAACTTTGTTTTTGTTTAATGTTTTAGGCTAGTTATGATAGTTCAATTTGGTTTTGGTTTTGAAATTTTTTGGTGGAAAATAAGCTTACTTGAAGACAAATTAAAGAGGAATCTACTAGTCCATTGGGCTATGGAGTCAAAGTCGAGCAAGCAGAACTAGAAGGCAAGGCCAAAAGGATGCTAATATATTTAGGGCAAGGTAGATAACCCTTAGAGATTTGGATAGATTGTTTTAATGAGATGGATTGCTTTGGGATAAAAGGCAATGAAGAATCCTATGATCCAGAAAAAGAGGAAGGAGGCAGGGGTCAAACGGGACTAGGAGCAATTAAGAATTCCTAAATCCGGAAATTAGCAGAAAACATTTAAATGATTAAGTAGTTAATACATGGAGTTCTAACACTAGTCCTAAAGTAATACTCCTATTTAATCATTAAGATTGAACAACATATATGAAATGTATGGAACTTAGAAAGGAAAAAATGACAAGATAGATGCACTTTACTCTTCAAATTATCGCATGAATCCTGAATTATGAAGTCCAATTGGCTATTGTCTATACTGCTGCCTTGAAATAAATACATGTGAGCCTCCAACGTACCAGCAAAATGTCTATAATCTTCTTAGAAATTTTATTCCACACTAAACACTTCATAAACTGAATTATTTATACAAATGTTTATTACAAAATATCCTAGAGAAATCTAGGAATAACTATAGGAAATAAAAAAACATATTTACACATTAAGAGGGACAGTTGCTTAACAACTTAGCAAGTTGTCCTCTTATCTAGAAAATTTAGTGCTATTGTATCTAACAAAACTTGTTTGTTTGAATAGCTGTCCATGCTTGCTGGCATATTGCAAAAAATATTTTTAGAAGATGTCTTCACTGATACTCTTTCCTCTTATACTCTTTGACCTTGTAATTTAATTCTGATACTCTTTCATGTTGTTTATTAACCATTTCACTGTTGTAAAAAGGAAATTACAGTAGTCAAATCAGCTACCTGTTGTTCTCATTTCTGATACATTTTAACTCTAGATTCTGACTCTGATATTCTTTAACCTGACAATTTTGACATTTAACTGCTGTAAAAAGAGTTTTCTTAGAAGTAAAAATTTCAAAATCAAGTATTGTGTTATTTGTTTTCTTCTCAAACTGATTTCTTCATCTGCACTGTTTTTCACTGTTTTGCTTTGTTGCTATAATAAATCTGTGAAGGTTTGCCATTGTTCAGCATCTGGAATCTTCATACTTTTCAACTTTCTATAGTTCTCATCTGCTTCAGTGTATTTAGAAAAAAATGGTTTAATCAAAAATAAGTGTTTGATTTCATTTTGAAGGAAGAATAAATCTTCAAGGTATTGGAGAACTACTTTCCCTGTTGGAGATCCTTGTGGCAGTTTTTTATTAACTTGTTCTTTGGCAAGATCTCTGATCTTCTTATCATATTCTTTATGGTCCATTAAATTGTCATTGAATACATGTATGTCTGGAATGCCTTCTTGTCTGAGCATAATATACTTTGCTAAAAACTTGGTAATGGAAAAATTCATAGCATCACATTTTTCTTTCAAGTTACTCATCAAATTTTTTTTGTCAATACCTTTTTGATTTGCAATATAGCTTCTATCTTGTCCTGTATCTTCAATTCCTCTAGTTCAGTCCTGTTCTTACTGTTTAAGAAGGTAATTAGCCTTTGTGACTGTGCTGGTTTGTCTGCTAATTCTTCTGTAGTCCTTTGTATTTCATTTTGAGCTTCCAGGAGGAGGTCCCTTTGTTCATAAATTATTTGAATTGATGGCCATTGAAGATGTATGGCTTCAATAATGTTGGCCCATAGGTGATTTCTTATGTAAGAAATCTGTGTGGTAAAGCTCAAATCCTTTTGAAGATTTTTTACTTGCTCTTCAAGTCTTTTTGCTTTTTGTTCATAACTATTTGCATTAATCAATGCTGCTTTATTTGATACCTCCATATTTTGAATCTTCTTCTTCAAATTGTTAATTTCATGGGTTTTCAATGTCATTTCTTCCATTGCTTTGACAATTTTCTCTACATCATTTGACTACTGCACCTATGATGTTGAGGATTCAATATTGGAAGTGGTAGCTGATTGCACTCACACTGCAGTTTCCAGTGGCTCTTTGGGTGCTAACTTCTCTCCCAATGTAGAAGGAACAATAGTTGTAATAATGGGAATAACTGTGGGAATGGTGGAAGCATCTGTTTCCTTCACAGTTTTCTTTTCTTTCATCAGTAAATCCAATTGGCTTTCCATGTCCTTGATTTGAGCAGTAAGCTTTATAATCAACTGCATCATGTCTTCTTTCTCTTTCTGTTCCTGAAGTATTTCTTTGCTTTGTGGGTGATCACTTTGAGGAAGTTTTAATTGTTTCCTCAAAGAAACAATGTCATCATTTTTATTTTTGATTAAGACTTTAACAACTTGTACATTGGATGGGTCCACTCCTATCTGTAGAATCAAGTCTTTTAAGGCTTTGATCCTTAGATCTTTTACATATAAGGAGCCTTTATCAACCTTCATCTGATCTTGCAAGTTGATGATAGTATTTTTCAAATTTGTTACACCCATGGCTTTTTTTACCACAGTGAATATAGCATCTCTGAGCTATGCCTTTGGAACTCCATCTGATCCAACTCATGTACCTTTTCAATATTTACTTCAAATTCCTTCTTCTTGTAATCAGCCACTATTTTAGGAGTTGAAGTAGTAGGTTGTAAATATGACACAATCATTTTATTTGAAGAATGATCAATTGATGAAAGAAATCTATCCTGGTTTCTTGGCTTTTGTTTGGGAAATTGGGAATAAATCTCACTTTTAATTTCCTCATTTCTTTGTTTAATCTTCTTATATTTGTCTTTAATATCCAAATCTTTTTCTTCTGCTGTTTGAGAAGAAGAATTTTCCATGTTCACTTGTTTTTCAATCATTTGGGTCTCCTTTCCTTTGGATGCAGCTTTTTCTCTTTCAATTTATATCAAAGTTTCTTTAATTATTGTAGTGGCCTCATCATTACTGCCCTCTGGTTCATCTTCAACTTCAATAAGTTTTTCTTTGCCTATGGAACCAAATCTTAGCCTTTTATTGTGGATGAGTTTAAATTTTGTATCTGAGGTAGTTTCTGTTGTATAAGATCCATCATCTCTGCTCCTTTTGTTTGAAGTCTTTGGCTATCTAGGAGTTACCACAGCGAGTGTGGTATCCTTTTTTCCTACTGGCTGTGTATTTATAGTTACATATACCAATATATTTTCTGCCCATTCTATTTGATTGGAAAATTTTTCCACATTAGGCTTTGGCTCATGTATAAAAGGAGGCAACTTATTTTTAATCCTTATACTCTTCAAAAGACCTTGGGGGTCATAATTCCAAGGAAAAATCTCTTGGAATTTCAATTCTGACAATATGTTTTGTATCTCTTTCTCAGCATCCCTGTTATTTACTATGAATGGACCAATCTAATTTTTTAGCATAAACTGTGTCTTATTTTTGGATGCCATGAAATGGATAGCATCAACATTCAATACCTGTCTCAAGGATTCTAGAGAAAAAATTCTGATAGTCAAAAATTTAGGTAACTTATATGGAAGCAAATTGGATCCAAAGATTCTTAACTCAGTGTGCTTCTCATATAAGTACCAATTTCCCATTTTACATTCTTCTGAAAGTTGTAATATTCTTTTCATCTCCTCACTTACTCTTGGTTGTTTTGATTTTTGTAGAAAACTCATAGTCGGTCTGATAAATAAATTTGTGAAATATGTATAACTGTATTCATTTCCTTCCTTTCTCAACAATGATGTCCAAAAGACAATTGATAGAGGCTAGCCCTCTACATTAATTTTCTGCAATGTTATAGAGAAGTGATCTGCTTGTGAAAATAAGAACAAATGGAATTAATAGGAAGAATACCTAAACACCCCTTCAGTGGGTAGTTTTGTCAACTAATGGTGTATGGAATCAGAAATAAATCTGGCAAAATCAAAGATGACAGCAGGAGGCTAACCAGGAGACAAGGTGGATAAGAATCCAAGGATGGACTCATCAGTAAAATCATCAGTGAAATATCCTAAGAGGAAGGAAAACATTGAAATAACATGTCTATAACCCTATGGGAACTTGGAAGTGGAATATGGAGGATTCAACTTTGGGATATCCACATGGCTGGGCATGAAGTTCTGGAAAATATTAAATCTTTTAGGGAAATATAACCCTAAATATAATTGAGTCAGGGCTTCAATGGATAATGGGACTGCCCTAGGGTCAAATTTTAACTGCAACATTTCATTGATTGATTCAGCAGTGATAGAAAAGAGGATTTCCTTGTCATTATTTAAAATTGATCTTTGATCTGGGACATAATGCTGTTGGCATAGTCTTACCAAGTCTTGAATAGGGTGTGTTAAGGGGATTACATACTTGGGTAGATTTGTATCCCAGAGAGGCATTTCTTCTTTGTCAAGGAACTTTTCATGACACCAGTTGTGTACCTCTAATAGATTGAATTCTACTTGAGGGTCTACAATTTTGAAATCTACATCAACCAAGGGAATGACTTCTTCATCGGACACTGGAGGTTGAAGAGGATTTACAGTCACAGAGGTCTTAGCAGTGATAGCAGGAGTTGACTTTGGGGCTTTTGCTGCTTTAGTCCTGGGAGGTTTGGATCCTCCAAACTTAACAGACTTGGATCCCCCAGCCTTGGGTGTAATTTGGTTTTTTGT
The DNA here is from genome assembly GCA_034641835.2 of Pinus albicaulis. Lineage (NCBI taxonomy): Eukaryota > Viridiplantae > Streptophyta > Pinopsida > Pinales > Pinaceae > Pinus > Pinus albicaulis. Next base: position 603,856,658 of record CM076570.1, on the reverse strand, counting down.
CATTTTGAGGTAACTACAGCAAGATTAAACTGTTTGCTATAGTTGGTTTTTCTTCAACAGAGGGTAATTGAGAAACTTTATGGGTAATAATGATAGCAATGGGCAATTTAATGCTCAATTTAGGATTTTTAGGACACAAGGAATAAACTTGATACAGAAAACACAGGTTTTCTGAATGTTTAGGGCTGTAAAAAAAGGGTTTTAAGGTTTTGAATGGGTTTTAAAACCTTTTGAACCATACAATTTATCTTCAAATGGTTTGGACTGAGAATTTAAGCTTCAAATTGAGGTTTTCTGCAAATTGTAATTTCTGGGAAAAATTTGTGAGGGTTGACCCTTTTTTTTCGAGTTTATGGAAAAAACTGATTGGCAATTTAGCTCTTTGATTCTTAGCTGGTTCGACTGGTGGTTCAACTTGTGAATTTGCAGGTTAAATTTAGGAAAATACTTGATTTGCAAGTATCTTGAATCTTCTGAGAAGGGTTTCTGCAACTTTTAATTGTTCCTGCGGATTGGTAATGCAGAGAAAATGACTTCAAAAAGTCTTTAAACAAGGGTCGTTGGTTGAAATCAAGTTTAAAACGAGAAATCAGGGCTTTATCTAGTTAAATTTCAACAATTTTGAGCATATGGGTTCTTTTCACAGCCGGGCGGGTATTCTAACAGTCGTAAATGCACACAATAACAATAAACCTTATAACAAAGGTTTTTATCCTTTATTATAAATCTTTAGAAGACTGTAATAAATGCAGGTTAGCGTTATTGGCGGGAGCAGTTTTTTTTTTTATGAACGCGAAAAACCATCGGTGGTTTTCACGCTGGGTTGGATTGGTAAATGGTATTTCTCCAAATGAACACGACCGTATCAGGAAATGACATGTCGCAGGAGGCGATAAACAAGAAACCACCCATTTCGCGCTCGTTTGGGCGTTCGGGGGTAGTTTATTTTGTGAGCACGAAAAGGGTTTTCAACCGTCGGATCTTCAAAGTAGAAGCGAAGGGTTGAGATGCCTTTAGAAGCTGCGGTGTAAATAGAAGTGGGGCTAGGCGGCTTCATATGCGCGGTTAGTTAATATATAATTAAACCTTTCAAAGTATATCGAATAGGTAAGGTTAAAATCATATATGGGTGGGGTTATATGGTTACAAAGGGAGATATGGGCAGTAACATATATAAAACATTTGTAACAATGTTTATATATATATATATATGCGGGGTAAATGTATCAAAGGTTTATATACAAAGTAGAATGCACATGAGGCGAGGTTTGCATTTAACCAAGGGTTTAATTTATGTACCAAACATGAGGTTTTATACATCGGGGAAGGTAAAAGGCTTAGGATAAATAATCTTAGGCTTTTAACCTTAGGTTTAAGCAATGCGGGAAATGGTATTTAAGTATTATAAAGGTGCAAAGATCAACCTTTATAAAACTTAGGATAAAATGATATAATGGGGGAAATATTTTTCACTTAGACATATATAAAACATGTCTAAAGTCTTTTTGTCTTTTTATTTTATTATATAGTTATAGACTATGGAAATGTCTATTAATATAAAGGGCGGGATATTTACATATGGTTAGTTTTATGCCAAAGGGGGTGTAATTTGGGGGTTTAATTTAAACATGTGGGTAATTAACTTTGGCAAAAAACTTATATTAGTGGGTTTTTTGGGAATATTTAAATACAAAGAGCTATATTAATAGGATAAGGTATTTTATAAGGAGTTAATAAATAAGTTAGAAGTTAATATGACATAGGATAATGAAAACCAAAATATATTCATATGACTAAGTAAAGTGATGATGTAAAAAAGGCAAAGCTTTATCATTTGTAATTTGACCACTGTTACTCAGAATATAATATTTTTGGAGGGCTTTTATGCTTTTATGAATGAAGGGAATTAATCAAAAGGGATTTTATTTTTCATTAAGTAAAAAAGATCTTTACTTAAGAACTTGAAGTGAAAATGCATGAATGTAGGGTTAATGATGACAATTAGGGATTAACATAGAAATTAAACACTTTTAACTTAACAGTCATTGAGCCTTGGGTCCGGTCCCAACAAAAGTCAGAGAAATTCTCTTAGCCTCTTTGAATGAAAGTCTAGAATGCAAAATAGCTATAGGGGAGGTGAAATTAGTGATTTTTCCTGGTGAAAAGTATTTACATGATTCTCCCACTTCTTTCTACCTACCCAAATTTTAATCTAACATTTTTTCTTCTATTTTGCAGGTGCATTTGAGCTAGCAACCTTGAACATTTTATTCTTTTGAAAGCAATAAAAACTATATAAATCTACCTTATATCATCCGAGGGCTCAGATTAAACTGATGGGCTCCTCTTTATTCACTACCTATATACTAATTAGTTAGGATTAAACTGTCTGACTAATTTTTATTCACTATTCTACAAAAATAAAATTGAAACATGAAAATTCAAGAATAAGCAGTTCAACTCATCATGGATTATGGCATTTATTGACACTCTGCCATAATCATCAGTAAAAAGTAGTGGCATTTGGACTTGCTCACTTTCATTTTTTATTTATTTTTCTTTGGGTAAATTATTTTTTCTAAATCCTTTGATCTTTGTTTTAGGATTTTTGCCCTCTTTTTGATTTTCTATTTTTTTTATTTTTTACAAAATATGGGAAAACAACTTGCAGAAAGCAAGGTATGTACATATTTTTACAAGAATATCATAAGTCAATTCCAAATTATGAATCCTATACTTATAGGACCCTAACAGCAGCTTCACATGGGGATGGCATTTCTTGGTGAAATGTAAAGAACTCTGAGATCATTAGCCTTCCCTTTTGACCATGATGATCCTGTAACAGTCTTCTGATTTCTACAAAAACTCATACTTATGAAATTTTACTCTTCAAAGCTTAGGGCCTTCACTCTGGTCTTCAAATTTGGAAAGAAAACATCCAATCCAATCTAGAAACTGCAATGGATATTTACAATGATATAAAATGAAATTAGGACTAACTATTAGTTAACTCAGAGGAATAGTAGTGTTTGAGAATTCTACCATTCACTAGTCCTTCAGGAATGTCAGCTCCATCCAAATTTCTGATAAAAATTGCATTGTTACCTCTGTACCCATAAATGACATAAGGACCTTTCCATAGAAAGTCAAATTTTCCATGTTTTCCTTTTTCCTCTCTCCTGGAATCCCATTTTAACACTTTATCTCCTATGGCAAAGTCATCTTCTTTTGCTCTTTTATCAAAGATTTTCTTTATTTTATCTTGAATGACTTGATATTTTTCATATACTTCTTCCCTAGTCTACTACAGATGAATAGTCTGATTTATCCTTCTCTGTATATCATTGAGTTCTACTTGTGATTCTTGGATAATTTTCATAACTGGAACACCTAAAGATGATGGGAAAACTACATCCATCCCATATACAATCTGGTAAGGAGATGTTCCAATTGACTTCTTGGTAGTAAGTCTATCTGCCCATAAAACATAGACTAATTTTTTATTCCAAGTCTTATTATTTTCTTCAAGTAGTTTTTTGATAATACTCATAAGGCTTTTATTGGAAGATTCAACTAGGGTCACTTGATTATCCTGAAGATTTGATATGAAAAGTTTTCTCAAAACAAGGTGGTGTTGGACCCTTTGTATCATTTCACAAAAGTCAAAGAATCCAACATGCTTGAAACAATTGAAAGTCATGGGAGATGCCATTAGTTCACTGGTTGGTGGGCTCAAGTCTAAGGATCCTTCCTCCCTTGTGTTGCCTTCTTTCTTTCCTCTCTTCTTCCTCCATGTAGTCTATGTTTTCTTCCTCCATGGTATTTTGGTCTAGAAACCATAGGGACGAGGAAATTGGAGTGGGGATAGGTCTAGGGAGTGGGGATGGGTCTAGGAAAAATTAGGGAGATAGGGGAAGGGGTTAGTGAACTTAGGGAGGTGACGAGGGGTTAATTTTTTTAGGGAATTAGTAATTTTATTACAGGTTTTTGGTGTGGGTGCCTAGGAAATAGAGATGCCTAGGACTTAGGGTTTAGGTTAAATGGGATTTAGGGACAAAGATATAGTAATGTAGGGGTATGGATGGGTTTAACTGTGATGTAGGAAGGAAATGTGGAGTCTTAGGGAACCAAATTGGGAATGAGGGAGTGATATTAGGGTTTTTAGTTAGAGAAAATCCAATTTTATCATGGAAAACCCAACACCATGAAAATTCTCTTGAAGAACATAAGGAGGAGGCAAATGTGTCTTACTTACTTGCTAAGAGGTGGTAAGAAACTTTGCTGGAGGTTAGGAGCAATTTGCATGAGTTTTGAAGCTTGCTGAGGCAAAAGACCAAATGCACACAACCTTTGAGAGATGCGGAGTTCCCTCTTTGCCAGATGCGTAATGCCCTTAGCAGATGTGCAACACTCTTGCCTAGATGCGTAGTGCCACCAAAAAAGTCAAAATTTCACCCTCCAAACTGGAATTTTGAGTTGTGGAAGTGGTAGCTCAATGTTGTAAGAGACAAATGAGAGTGAATTTGATGTTTTGATGTGCTTTAGACTTGGTGGATTTTATGTTTTGGGCCTTGGGACCCACTTTACCTTTTTTACATTCACCTTTAAATTTTGAAACTTTACCCTTTCACTATGAATTCATTCTTTGAAAATTGATCATTTGATGGATTGAGATACTTTAAACTCAGACATTTTGGTGCTTTGGTATGTAGAACTCTCAGTTGGTAGCTTGGGAACCACAAACTTATTACAAATTGAGTGACATGAAATTACATAATGGAAAATAAAAATTACATTCTGAAATAAAAATTACATCTTGGAATAATAATTAGTCCTTACAAATCATATTTACATGGTAAAGAGAGGATATTTGATCACTTTCTTAGTGGCTTCTCTTATGCAATGGAAATGGAGTATTAATGAAACCTTGAAAAACCCTAGAAACCTAATGAAACCTTGACTGAGTGGAATTCATCATGACATGACTGAACAAGTGATATAATTTCATGGCAAATGCACATTCAGTAAATTATGAAAATGAGCCGGCAAGTAATGGAAACTTAGGAAAAGTGATTTTTTTTGTTTTATTTTAGGGCTACCATCAGTGAGTAAATTTTGGAATGATGACCTAGTAAAATGACAAAATTTCTGAATGAGACTCTAATATGATATGAAAAGAGGATTTTTGATCACTGATGGCAGGATGCAAATAATGACACTAACATTGTCTCCAGCTGGGGATGGTAGCTCCTTGGAGGTGCTAAGAACACCGTAGTCCAAGTGATCATCCATTGGGAATGGAGTCAAAAGCTAAAGAATAACTGAAAACTGAAAACTTAAACTGATTTGAAACAATCTAAAAATTTGACTAACTGAAATAAAAACTTACTAAACTTATTGATGGCAGCATATCACCAAGACTTGACGGCTTCAAATCTTGATGAAAACCACCTGCCTACTGAAGACATATGTACAATCATGTAAAGTGATCCTTCTAGTGTAACCAATCCAGCATATGTCTACTTACTTGAATCATGCTCGCAGTTTCCTCGAGTAGGAGGAAAAAACAAAAACTAGGCCACTCTAAGTGTCCACTGAACATGTGATTCTGGTCCATGGAAACAAGAAAATACATCTTCCTTGCTAACTATAGCAAATCAGTAAAAGGATCTTCAAAAATATGAAATGTTACCTTGTCTTTACATCTAGCAAAAACACAAGCACCCTCTTCATTTTGATCTGAAAGAACACTTGGTTGTTGATCCATAGGAGAGTAGAGGGAAGTATGAATTTCTGTTGTCTGAGTATTGGTTGTAAATTCCTCAAGCATGGGAAACTCTGATTCTATCTCTCGCATATTGTCTCTCTTAGGCTCATACACCTCAAATTCATATTCTAAATAATCCTTGAACATAAAACATTCTTCAAATTGTCAAACATGAAAACCCTATCCTCTTCGTGAAAGATAACAGTCTCTGTTAGCTGATCTCTTTGCAGGAAATCATCATCACAAATTGGCTTACTCTCAACAAATTCCTGTATAGTTTCATCAATCTCATGATTGTCATCATTTAAACTCAGATTTTCATTTTCAATGATGGAAGAAGTTTCACTAACACATTCCTGACTATGTGAACACTGAAAACATGCATTAGCTTGGGTTGTAATATAACTATTTAGGAGATGATCTATCTCATCTTCATATAGAGGAGAAACTTGAGTTTTATAGAAGTTAACATTGGCTTGATGATTTTCATTTTCAATATCAGGATAAGGCATTTCTCTTTCTAGGTCCCAGTATTTTTCATCAAAGGAGGAAACTACTGATTCTTGTTGGGAGGAAAAATCATATAGGGCCTCTATGATCTCATCATCTAGACACTCTTCATCCCCATACAAATTTTCAAGAAACTCAATGAAATTATCAGAGATCTCACAAAAACTATTAATCATCGACAAGGAAGAATTAGAGATTTGATAATGTTGAAAGAAAATTGAATGAAATTCCTTTAGAGAATATAAACTAGTAGATGGTAGACTCTCATACCATGATCATGCTTTTTCCTCCAAGTTAGCCATAAAAATCTTCATCAGACAATCTTCAAGAAACTAAATCTTTAGTCTGTGAATATGCAAATGAAATTTGACCAAATGAAAGCTAGTATCTTCACCATCCTAACCCTTAAAATTTGACTGTCCTGATTGCCAATCTATACAAGGAATACGGTTCAGAAAACCAGGAATATGAGCTCGATTCATAGGAGCATACCTTCAAGCAATTGAATCCATTTTAACAACAGTGAGTTCACCAAGAATATCTTCAAACTACTGGCTATGGGGGCATATCTATCAAGGAGGTGACTGAAAATAAAAAATGTCTTTACTTCATTTCTATACCTTGGCTTGATGTATGGCTCATAATAGTGATCATCCAAATATTTGGACTTGAACCACTTCTCACCTGCAATTAGAATTCCAGTGGCAGCTGCAATGATGACTAATGATATGGTGAAAGTCATACGAGCAAGGGTCACTTGATTATCTTGAAGATTTGATATGAAATGTCTTCTGAAAACAAGGTGGTGTTGGACCCTTTGTATCATTTCACAAAAGTCAAAGCATCCAACATGCTTGAAACAATTGAAAGTAATGGGAGATTCCATTAGTTCACTGGTGTTGGTGGGTTCAAGTCTAAGGATCCTTCCTCCCTTGTGTGGCCTTCTTTCTTTCCTCTCTTCTTCCTCCATGTAGTCTTTGTTTTCCTCCTCCACGGTATTTTGGTCTAGAAACCATATGATGAGGAAATGGGAGTGGGGATAGTTCTAGGGAGTGGGGATGGGTCTAGGAAAAATTAGGGAGATAGGGGAAGGAGTTAGTAAATTTAGGGAGGTGAAGACAGGTTAAAATGTTTAGGGAATTAGGAGTAGTAATTTTATTATAGGTTTGTGGTGTGGGTGCCTAACAAATAGAGATGCCTAGGAATTAGGGTTGTTGAGAATTTAGAGGGCTAGTGTTTAATATAAATTATCTTCTAGATAATTACTTGTAAGTTACATTACATTTCTCTTCGTTATCTTGTTTAGTCTTTCATCAAGTCAATTATCAAAATAAACATGACACAAGATTAAGGTCCTAGAGCTAGGGCGAAACCTCTCCCTCTTGTAGAGGAAAATCCGCAAGGAATTCTTAAACAAGTACCATGACCAAGTATTAAACACTTGACCTAGATGTGATTCCAAGACCTTGATTCAACTTCTTCAAAACTTGTTTCTTCTCTTCTTCACCAATCTGCACTGACCACCACTTAGAGAACTCGGTCTCTATTTATATCTCCCTTGAATCAGTCTTTGTTTATCAAAATACTTCTTTAGGATTCACTTGAGAAATTCAGCTCTCCTTTTATGTGCTGAAGATAGGAAGGTAAATCATAGATTTACCTTCCTTTTATCCTTATTATTTATATCAGGATTTAGCCCAACACTTCTGGTGTAGCTCCGAGAGATAGCCTTGAGTTGTATAAAGACCAGTGCCTAGGACATCTTAAATTCAAGAAGCATATGACTCAACTGATTGCAGTTGGAAATGTTTGGCTCTCATGCAACTATCACTCAGATGAATGGTTTTAATAAGGGTGGAACCAAAACATCAAATTTAAACACAACAACTAGGAAAACTGCAGAAACTAAGTACAAATTGCAATAATTAAATGTATCAGACAACTCTAAAACATAATGCTGTAAAAGGGGGCCGACTTCTAAAATGAATACACAATTATCAAGTTATATGTGAGTGATGACTATGGCAGAAGATGGAGTAAGATATCAACTATAACCAGGCTTATTCAAGGATAAAAATCCATATATATTGGGCTTATTCAAAGATAAGAATCCATATATCTGGGCTTGTTCAAATATAATAATCCATTGTAGTTAGTATCAGAAGAACGACGGAAGAGATAGAAAATGAACAATGTATCAGGCTTGGGCCATATTTAAAGTGCTATGGATGTATAAAACATGAGTATATGCTATGATAAATTCACGTCCAAACATGGGAGCACTCGTATTCCAAAAACCTGTAGATACGAGAAGTATGGAGAAATAAAAAATGAACACTTATATTAGAAGACATAGATAGAGAGAGTTACAAACCATGAATCATCCTGAGCGGAATCCCCAATTCCAGCAAAATTTCTTATTACTAAATCCCTACAGGATCTTCAAACATCCACTATCAAATTTCATACAAAATATATACAGAATACTCGAGCTAGTGAGTCCTTTGGAAAATCTGGAACCTTTTGTTAGTGTTTTCTTCTTGTTTTTATAACCTATGATTCCTATGCGCGAGAAGATATTTTGGGAAAATATCTTCCCCGCATGATTGTATGCTGTTTCAGGTCTAAATAAAAAAAACAGAAATGATGATGAGGAAAACTGCCTCTCATCATCTTACAACGCAGGCCTAAAGCCATTTCTAACTGAAATGTAAACAATTTACTAATCTGAAAGTAAAAACTGCAGGAGTGAACTAAAGATTTCACCCGAAATGACAAAGTGAAAAGAACATAAGGTAAAAGGCCATGCAAGCCCAGTAATGAATGATCATTGTTGTTTGATGAGGCAGAGCTCCTGCTATTGTTGGTGAAGGTGATACCATCAGTAGTGGAAGAGCTGGCCTTCTGTGCTAGAGAATGCGATACTGCTAGTAATGGAAGAGTTGTCCTTCTGTGCTGGAGGGTCTTATAGAATGGCCAATGGTCATGATCCATTGACTGAGACGTGAAACTGACCCTTATTATCTCTTTTTATTTTCTTTCTTTGGCGTGGAGGATCGTCATCCTTGGCATCAAGCTGCTGTGATTGGCTATGAGACAACCTGTGTACTTAAAATGCCATGAAAACCTGCACAGACACCAAACCAGTTAAATAAATCCTGCGATGAGGGGTAGATTGCTTCAGAAGGTTCAGGTGAAGGCAGAGGAGAAGTGCGGAGGCAAGGAATGCAGCAGAGGCGTTTCCATGGCGAAAACATGTTTTGAATCCAATCTAGCATGAAAATGTGTGAAAGGCGGTTCTGCGGAAAACCGGGGTGGTTTTCATGTGGGAGTTGAGCGGTAAGCGGTATCAAGCTGGGGGCACGCGATACGTGTTAGGGAGTGAAGCGTGTCTTAAGAAAACCAACCATTTCATGTCGAAGTTGTGCGTTGGGGAGTTGCTGTGAAATGGATGCGAAAATGAGTGGGAGCCATCCGATCTGGGCAATCCAGATCAATGGCTGTAGATGAACGTGACAGACATACTTGCAAGATCGGGTGGGACCGGCGATGATGTCATCAAATATGTCGCGTAGTGGGGTGATCAAGTTAGGGGTTATAAGGTGAAGAGGAGTGATCACCATTGGATGGAGAAGATTAACGGTATAGATCAGAGCGGGGAATGCAATAGTGGATGAGTGGTTGGGAAAATGGCGAAGGAGCGATGGAGCGAGGACCATTGGATCATGAGGACATCAACGGTGGAGATCAACTACGGGGGGGCTTGGGGGTATGGATCAACTTCTTGGCCTATGCCTCTGCAAAAAATTTCAGCCGTTGATTTGAGATCTTCCACAGTCAACGAGGTTAACTGCAGAGGCATTCACGGTGTTAACTCGTGCACTAAGAGTGCCCGCGGGTAGAGTGGAAGATTGGCGGTGACCATTGGATCGGGCTCGATCAACGGTGAACATAAATTGGAGAAAAGTGAGAGGGGTGAAAGGAAAAGGTGTGCTGGCTGTTGGATTAGGATGATCATCGGTTGAAATCTCATTGGGGAATGGTAGGCAGAAGGGATTTGAACGGGAGGATGGAGATAGCGCGAAGGCGCGATGACCGTCGGATCTGGAGGATCAATGGTCTAGATCATATCGCGGTTTCGCATAAATGAATGGATGAGGTGGAGGACAACGAAACAGCAAGACATCACTGACCATTGGATTAAGAGGATCCACGGTTGGGATTCCATCATGGGGGACGACAAATGGAGCTGAGGGACGCCCGATAGCCATTGAATCAATTGCGATCAACGACTCAGAATATATCGACAGGGAATGAACATCGATGGAAAAATATAGGTGAAAGTGGAGTACAGCGAAGTGCGATGTGTGATGGATGGGCGAAGTGCGACGAGCTATGACCGTTGGATCTACGGAGATCAACGGTTGGGATTGCGTTGGGGTTTCACACATCGACGGAAAAGGAGTTCAATGAATAAGGAATGTTAGGGTGGCGATGAGCGATGTGTGATAGCCGAAGAGGGCTTAAGGACTTTTAGCCGTTAGTCATAGAGTGGGGTTATATGAGAAATGGGGGCTAAGAGCTTAATCCGAAAGGCACTTAGAGGCCTGATATGTTAAAATTGTTGGGAAAAATACTGAGAGGGGGGGGTGAATCAGTATTTACTGCATATTCAAAACTTTTAATTTTTCTTGCTTCTAAAACCCATACGCTACTTTCCTAAAACAGACTCGCGTATATACGCGGATACCCTTTATGAAACTCGCGTATACACAGATATCTAATTATGTCATGGGTTCTTTACTTAAATCATTCCATCATTCATTCATCAAATGTTTAATAAACAGTAAACATATGCAGTAAGAATAGAGTAAACCAGCATCACACAGAACACCAGGATTTTTAGGTGGAAACCCATGTCGGGAGAAAACCACCGCTGCAGTTGCTCAGCCTTCAATATTTTATTATAGAGAAAACATCTTACAACATAGCCATAAACGGTGGAACTCTACACGTACGCGAGCCTCACCTGGCTTGTTTGCCGACCTCTCCTGGAAGGAGCTACGAAGTCGACCCAAATCTAAGTTTACTCCACCTCACACTGGAAGGGCTGTTACAGGCCAGAAGGCTACAACCCTCGGCACCTCTATGGACCACATTTCATCAATTTTCACACTGGATCCAAAGCCTCCTTTAGGACACCACTTGTAGGCCACATTTCATCATATTTTCAGACTGGACCCTTTCCATATTTTTAAGCACAGTCAAGCATGAAACAGATACATATAACTCACTGACAGATATCAGTAAACCAGCAGAACAGATCAGACATTTCTTACCACAGACTTCAGCAAACCCTAGTTTGCATACGCGCTTTCCTTTCACTGATGTCACGTATATACGCGCTTCCGTTCACATAAACCAGCGTATACTTCTGTACATATTATGAAACCGATTTTACATTGCGCATACGCGCTTTCTCTTCTGACGGCTGACGTATATACGCGCTTCCTCGTGGACGTGTATGAATCTTCGGTATTGTAGAGCAGCATGCTTGTCGGTCCCAGGATATTCGATTTCGATTTACCCCTTTTGCTTAGACGGATGTTAACCTCATCTCGGATCTGGGCAGCCCGCAGAACGGATCTGGCAGAATACAAGTACAATACAGATCTGGATCCCCTTCTTCATCACTCCTTCATTGGTGCATCATACATTCAGATCTTTCATTCAACTGTAACCCTTTTCATTCAGATATACTCCAGAGAGAAGTATTCATTCAAGCTCAGACATCTTGCACCCATGCTCATGATTTGCACAATGAAATTCTTCTCCTTATATAGGTTTACCCTTTTTCAATACCATGAGCCAAAACCACATTACTTCCGATGGTATTCCTGAACGGGGTCATTTAGACGAATCATTACCCAATACAATGGGTCAATACCATGGTGGTTACCCCTGGTTTTGCACTTTATGAGCGCTTTTGCCCATACGCGACTTGGCACGTTGTTTTCCGCGTGCATACGCGACTTCTTCTAGACATATCCGCGTATGCCTTGAAACATACTCTTTTCACCATAGATTTAGCACATGCTGAATTCCTTTCTTCATTGCCTTCACATGCTCACTGGCAGAGTGCACAGATTTGATTCACCAAACCATATTCTATCAGCTTTCGCCTTGCATCAAGTAAGTTGCCATCATCTTCATCAAGTGGGTTGCCTTTCGATCGAACATCATTTCATATCGGAGTAGAAACTGAGTTAGGGTCCATCGGATCAAGAATAACCCCATCGGGTGGATTTCCATCAAGGACAACACCTTTTGCATCATATTGCAAACAATCTCCCCCTTTGGACTTGATGGCAACCACGATGGTATTTGGTTACCTGTGGAATGGGTACATTAAGAATACAATGACACCATGTCACATGCCCCATTTTGACTTCATTCAAACACCATGTCACTCTCCCCCTTTGACATCAAGGGCAAAGGATAGATCAAAACCAACATACTCTCCCCCGTGCTCTGCATGTGGAAGAAGCGTTCAACAGATCTTATATATACTGAGGTGATCAAGCTCCCCCTGAGTTCATGCTGAATCTTCAAAAAAAATTTCCAATGAATTACATGACTCTATGAACTTCCTATCACCAAAGACTCATACTTACATCAAATATCCAACCAAGTGGAGAGACTCAAGTACCCAACCAAGTGGGTTTGCACATTTCAACTCAGCTACCCAACCAAGTGGGTTTACAGAAATTTGACAAGTCCTTACAAGACTGAATATTACAAATTTTACATCATGGGTCTCAACTTGACCTTTTCATCAAACTACATATAACATTAAAACCAACACCAGAAAGTCCTCAAGAAAGAGAACATATTTCAGAACCATCATAATGCCAACAATGCATAATGCTCCCCCTTGTGTCAAGCATCCTTTTCTTTTCACTAAGCTCTTGTAGTTTGTGCATCCACCAGCGCACCGACCAATCATCAAAGCATTTTTAAAACATGGGGAGGTTAAAACAGTGTTATAGAGCGGAACACCACTAGAATGCTACACGTGATGTCAAAGATACCAAACGTACTATGACCGTAACGAAAGAAAGTTGACTCCAAACGAGAAAAATGTCGACAATCGGACATACGGCCATTTTTTACATTGCATTAACTACCGCGTATGTCTTGTTTGTGTTTTCGAAACCCGCGTATCCAATACCATCTTCTAAATTTATGCAGATTTGTTCTTTTGACTGGCAGAGAACACTCCCAGCTTCTGTCTTAGATACTCGAACGCTTCCCTGGGCAGAGGTTTGGTAAAGATATCAGTAACTTGTTCTTTGGAGGGAACATACTCCAACTTCACTGTTTGCTCAAGCACTTGTTCACGTAAGAAGTGATACTTTATGGGAATGTGCTTGGTCTTTGAATGCATAACAAGATTCTTTGAAATACTGATGGCACTTGTATTGTCACACTTAATGGGGACAGGAGGAGTACATTTGATTTGAAAATCTTGTAAGGTTTGCATCATCAAAAGGAGTTGAGTGCAACAAGATGCGGCAGCCACATATTCTGCTTCTGCTGTAGATAAGGCAATAGAATTTTGCTTCTTGCTGAAACAAGATACTAACCAAGGTCCCATATAGAATGCACCACCACTAGTGCTTTTCCGATCATCAACACTTCCAGCCCAATCTGCATCAGTGTAAGCATGAAGAGTAAGATCAGCATTCTTTGGATACCATAGACCAAGGTCTTGAGTTCCTTGAAGATATTTGAAAATTCTTTTAACAGCCTGAAGGTGAGACTCTTTTGGATTTTCTTGGAATCATCCAACAATCCCAACTGCATGCAAAATGTCTGGTCTAGTTCCAGTGAGATAAAGTAGACTTCCTATCATTGGTCTGTATTCTGGTTGATTCACCGTGGGAGAATCATCATGAGAACTGAGATTGCATCCGGTTATCATTGGTGTACTTACAGGTTTGCATTCTTCCATGCCATACTTCTTCAGAATTTGCTTAAGATATTTTGCTTGTGAAAGGAATATACCATCTGCAGTTTGATGCACTTGCAAGCCAAGAAAGAATGTTAGTTCCCAAAGTAAGGACATTTCAAATTCTTGCTGCATGACAGAAGCAAATTTTTGACTCATAGATTCTTCGTTACTCCCAAAAATGATATCATCAACATATACAACCACAATCAATAGTTTATCATTTTCAACTTTTGTGTATAAGTTACTATCAGCAGACCCCTTTGAAAATCCTTGTTGATGAAGATATTTGTCAAGACGATAATTCCATGCTCTTGGAGCTTGTTTGAGACCATATAGAGCCTTTTTAAGTCTACAAACAAGTTTTTCATCATTTCCCAAAATGAATCCTTCTGGTTGTTCTATATAAACTTCTTCTTCTAGATCACCATTGAGAAAAGCAGATTTAACATCCATTTGATAAACTTTGATTTGTTGGAAGCTTGAAAAAGCAAGAAACATTCTTATGGCTTCAAGTCTAGCTACAGGGGCAAAAGTTTCTTCAAAGTCTATACCTTCTTGTTGAGTATACCCTTTGCAAACCAGTCTAGCTTTGTTTCTTACAACATCCCCATTCTCATTTAACTTGTTCTTGAAAATCCATTTAGTTCCAATGACATTTTTATCATGTGGTCTTGGTACCAATTCCCAAGTGTCATTCTTTTCAATTTGATCAAGCTCTTCATCCATGGCATGATTCCAACATTCATATTTGTTCGCTTCATTGACATTGTGTGGTTCAATTGTGGATAGAAGTGCCAGATTACTAGAAGATCCTACAAGAGTTCTCCTTGTTCGTACACCTGATTCCTTGTCTCCCAAAATTTGAGATTCAGGATGATTCTTTTGAACATATCTGGATGGAGCTTTTTTAGATAGATCATTTTCAGGTTCTTCATTGGATCCACTGTCTATATCATTTCCATCTGATGTAGAAGGCCATATGTCACTATCATCTTCTTTTGTTGTTTGTTTTTCTTCTTTAGGAGCTGCAGGAGACTCATCAATAACAACATCAATACATTCAACAACCTTTCGAAGCCTTTTGTTGTAACATGTGAATGCTTTGCTTGACGATGAGTAACCAAGAAATATCCCTTCATCTGATCTAGGTTCAAACTTGCCAAGCTTTTCATCATTATTTTTGATAAAGCATCTACTTCCAAAAACTTTAAAATGCTTTACAGTGGGAGACTTACCATACCAGAGTTCATATGGAGTTTTGTCACTATTTACCCGAACATGAGCCTTGTTGAGAATTTTAACTGCTGTACGTGCTGCTTCACTCCAGAACATGTCAGGAACATTAGAGTCAGCAAGCATAGCTCTAGCCATTTGAACAATTGTTCTATTCATTCTTTCTTTCTACACCATTTTGTTGTGGAGTGCATATTCTAAAGAACTATTTTTTTATGCCATGTTGTTCACAAAATTCAAGGAATTCATCTAATGTATATTCTCCTCGATCAGATATAAGACACTTGATTTTTAGATCTAATTCATTTCAACCAGTGCTTTGAAGATCTGAAATTTCTCAAATGCTTCATCTTTGTGTTTAAGCAACCCAATCCAACACATTCTAGAGAAATCATCAATAAATAAGATATAGTATTCTTCTCCACGTGGTGAATTTTTCCTCATGGGTCCACAAATGTCAGTATGAACAAGTTCAAGAGGCCTACTTGATGATCCTTCTTTGGCATTAAATTGTACTCTGGTCTGCTTACCAAACTGGCAGGATTTGCAAATGATACTTTCGAAGATTGACTTAGGGAAGATCACGAAGCTTAACGTCTGCTTTGATTTGGAAAACTCGGAATGCTAACCTTCTATGCCATAGCAATTTTTGAGGAACTTGCTCAAGTAACATTGGTCTGTCTTTGTTCGTTCTGTCTGAGTTGCTTGGTTCTTTTCCTTTAATAACGTGATTTTACCATGTACGAATCACGAACCACCACATTCTTTGAACTAAAGACCACTCCTGTTCCTTGATCACACATTTGTTACATAAAAGGTTATTGCCTTAATCCATCCACATACATGACATTTTTAGCCTTAACCTTTTCTTTCAGAAATACTGACGCTTTTCCTTTAATTATAGCAGGAGTATCATTGCCAAATGTAACTTTCTTTTCCTTTTCTAGAGCATCATAGGCAAGAAGTTTGCTTTTGTCACCTGTCATGTGTCTTGAGCACCCACTGTCAATGTACCATTGATTTTCTTCACCTTCTGCAAATAGCGCTATCCCACAATTTTCAACCGGTATTTCTTTCTTTTTCCACACTTTAGAGCTTGAGGGAACATGTTCTTTTGGCTGGACCTTGCTCCTACATTCAGATTCTTCATGACCAAATTTATTTCAATAAGTACATTCAACTTCGTTTTGAAGAGGAGAAAAGTTGTTATAGGTGTTCTTCTTTGGTTCAAGATTCATCTTTTTATTTCTTGCTTCTCTTGTCATGATGGTTTTATATGCAACACATTGAACAGCTTTATGACCAAAATTGTGACATGAGAAACATTGTCCATTGAAGTAGAAATTCCTGCGATCATGAAATCTTCTATTTGAATTTACCTTGTTAGTTGTAGCTTCTTTGAACGATCTCCTTGTGGTATTCCTTCAATTGAGATGATCATGCTTTACCTGTAAAGATCCTTTGTTCCCTTGCTGAGTGGCTGAATGTAGTGAACCAGCTGTGGCTTCTTTTAGAAAATTTGGTGCTGAAGTCTGGGAAGATTCCCCAGTATATCCAAGACCTGTTTTTATAAGAGGACACCGTTGTACCTTGATAATCTCATCTAAGGTTTCTGAACCTTTAGCAAATCTAATATTGAGAGATTTCACTTTCTCATTATCTTTTCTTAGATTTACTACTTCACTCTCCAATTCCTCAATGCGTTTGTCTTTTGCTTCAAGATGATTTTCAAGAGTCTCTATGATTATGTTCTTTTCTTCTAGACTTACTTTGAGTTGAGTGTTTTCTTCACGAAAATTATTGTCTTCTAGAGCATCCACCAAAGTATCCTTTTCTTCTCCAGATTCTTGTTCACATTCTTTGATGATTGCCCATACTTTTGCACCAAGATTTTGTAAATAAGCTTTTGTTCGTACCTTCCAGAATATCAGATTTCTTCCATTGAATAGAGGTGGCTTTATAGACATCACTCCTTCTTGACTTCCCATTGCGACGGATCTCCTTCAAGCGATCAAGCTTCTGCAGAAGAACCTGCTCTGATACCAATTGTTAGGAAAAATGCGAGAGGGGGGGTGAATCGGTGTTCTGCATATTCAAAAATTTTACTTTTTCTTGCTTCTAAAACCCATACGCTACTTTCCTGAAACAGACTCGCGTATATACGCGGATACCCTTTATGAAACTCGCGTATACACAGATATCTAATTATTTCATGGGTTCTTTACTTAAATCATTCCATCATTCATTCATCAAATGTTTAATAAACAGTAAACATATGCAGTAAGAACAGAGTAAACCAGCATCACACATGAACACCAGGATTTTTAGGTGGAAACCCAAGTCGGGAGAAAACCACCGCTGCAGTTGCTCAGCCTTCAATATTTTATTATAGAGAAAACATCTTACAACATATGTGCTGGTGCAGACTCTACCGGCACGCAGGCACCCACCTGCGCTCGTTTACTAGCCTCTCCTGGAAGGGAGCTCCAACCCCCTGACTCATTTACCAGCCTCTCCTGGAAGGGAGCTACGACCCCCCGATCTCGTTTAGCAGGCTCACCTGGAAGGGAGCTACGACCCCCTGACTGAAGGCTACAACCCTCAGCACCTCTATGGACCACGTTTCATCAATTTTCACACTGGATCCAAAGCTTCCTTTAGGACACCACTTGCAGGCCACATTTCATCATATTTTCAAAATGGACCCTTTCCATACTTTTAAGCACAGTCAACCATGAAACAGAGACATATAACTCTCTGACAGATATCAGTAAACCAGCAGAACAGATCAGACATTTCTTACCACAGTCTTAAGCAAACCCTAGTTTGCATACGCGCTTTCCTTTCTCTGATGTCGCGTATATACACTCTTCCGTTCACATAAACCCGCGTATACTTCAGTATAAATTATAGAGCCAATTTTATTGCGCATACGCGCTTTCTCTTCAGCGAAGCCGCGTATATACGCGCTTCCTTTGCGGCGAACTAGCGTATAGATCTTCAATTATTATAGAGTAGCATACTTCTTCAGATCAGATATTCAGTTCAGATTTACCCTTTTGCTTCAGACAGATGTTCGCCTCATCTCAGATCTAGGCCTTCCATGAACAGATCTAGCAGATACAAGTACAATACAGATCTAGATCCCCTTCTTCATCACTCCTTCATTGGTGCATCATACATCCAGATATTTCATTCAACTGTAACCCTTTCCATTCAGATATACTCCAGAGAGAAGTATTCAGTCAAGCTCAGACATCTTGCACCCATCCTCATCTTTTGCATAATGAATTTCTTCTCTTTATATAGGTTTACCCTTTTTCAATACCATGAGCCAAAACCACATTACTTCCGATGGTATTCCTGGACGGGGTCATTTAGACGAATCATTACCCAATACAATGGGTCAATACCATGGTGGCTTGATAGTTGTCTCTAATGAACTGAAATGAAGCAAAACAAAGAGGTAAAGAACCTTCACTTATTTCCACATTTTCTACTCTTTCTTCCTCACTCTCATGGCTGATCTGTATTGGCTGATCATTGTCTTCAATCTGCTGAAACTGGGTTTCTTCATCCCACAAACTAGCTTATGATTGCTCTGTAAAGTTAGCTTGAGTTTGGAGAACATAACTATCATCATAATGATCATACTTAGGAAAATCATCGAAAGAAGGAATGTCATCAAACATACACATTAGATCAACAGATTCCTCTTCCTCATATTGATCTGTAAATTCATTTTCTGATCTATGATAATTTGAATTAAGAGGAATTTGTTCATGGATATCAACCTCTTCTATTTCTTCATGGTGATTTTGAATAAAAAAATCATCTTTCATAGTGATCTCCTGTGTTCTTTCATCTAGTTTTCTTACCAAAAGGCTGAGCTTTACCTCTGCAATATGTTTCTTTTCCTCTTCTTCTGCTTTCAAATTTTTCTGTCTGATTTATAGATTAACTTCTACATCAATTTCAATGTTCTGCATTTGTAAAAGTGTTTTTGGATCTCTTTCTCTTAACCGAAATTCTATTTCTAGATCAAAGGCACTTGGATAATGCAAGAGAGTTGAATAATGAGGAGGTCTAATAATTTCTGGCATTGAATAATAAACTTGATTAAATCTATCAGAAAATTGTTGTATTGTTTCATTTGGATATATTTTTAACTGATTATATTCTTCCATGATCACAAAAGGATTAACTTTGATTATCCATCTATCGAGGAAAATTTTGATAAACTACTGGAAATTTGAGATGCTAGCATTAGGCAGATTTTTGAACCAACTCTTTATTATATTTTGCAAAGAAAGAGAAAAAATTCTGATTTTAACATCATCTTCATCAATCTCAAATAAATCCAAATAATTTTCAAAACCTTGAATATGTTTTTGGGCAGTGATACCATTCTCTCCATCAAATCTAGGAAGACACTTGTAGTATTTTTTAGGAAAATCATGGAGTATAGGAGGTAAAATAAGGGGCTTATATCTGTCTGGAACTTTATATGGTACAGGGATATGTACAGGAATTGTAAGATCAGTCTTGATTATTTGAGGCTTCTTAATTGGAAAATGATCATCATCAGATTCATAAGAAAGATGCTCAAAGAGATTAGGAGAATTATTACTTACAATATTCAAAGGAAAATAATTAAAAACTAATCTAAGATCTTCTATAAAATACAATATACATTGAAAAACTTTCTTAATGAGAAAGAACATGATGTCTTGGATTAAGATCCAAGTTGAAAGCCTGATCTTTGCATATTGTTCTTTGAGGTTCATTCCTCCAGTGGAGTCTTGATTGTGAAATTGATTTGGAGTCGCTAGGTGGATGATGTTAACATTTGTGTGTCTGATCACTGTCCACCATCATAGATCAGATATGAACCTGTAAAATATTTCTGAAGAAAAAGGTTAGTCTTCCCCACTGGAGTCGCCACTATGTTATCACTCAGTAATTTCTCCAGGTTCAATATAAATAGTCCGAGGTAACCACAAACCAAATTTTAGGTACAAAATCTAGCCAATCTGTACCCAAAGAGGGCTCTCTCTTTAAGTTTTAGCTTTGTTTTTGAAAGATATTAGGCTAGTTATGAAAGTTTAGGGATTTTGATTGTGTTTGGGTAATGGAATTCAATAGTAGAGGGGTAGGACTGAGTAGTTTAGTCCATTGGGCTAATGGAGTCAAAGAAAGATGGCTTAACTGGATTTATTTTCTTAACAAGGGATGGTTTCATAGGGCAAGGTAATCAAATAGGAAACAATTAAAGATCTAAAATGGATGGGATGGACTTCAAAATGGATGAAGGGCAATTAAGAATCCTTCAACATATTCGAAAGATGGAAATTGAATGATTATTAATAAAAAGAAATTAAGAATTCTTTACCAAATAATCAAAATGAATAAACTAGGAAACATGAGCAATTAAGAATTCACTGTTCATACTAGTTCAGAGGAAAACATTAAGAATAAAAACGATTGAAAACAGATTGCACTCAAGCACTTTCTGAATTATTATTTTTCATTTATCATTCATATATGAAACACATATGGTATAATAAACAGGTATAAAACTTTAGAACAAATGAGATAGAAGACTTATTGATCCGTTGTCTGACTCAAGAATCCTGTGAAAAGTCCTTTGCATCAATTCCTTATCCAACTAGCCATGAGAAATTTGTCCAACAACACTTTATTCCAAAATAATCAATATTACAGAAAATTCTAAGAATCCACCCACAAAATACTTCCAAGAGTGAAGTATTTATACAAATTCTAAACTAAAATATCTTGAAAAAATATCAAGATTAGTTGACAAATCTCTCCAACTGTTTTACATAAATAGAACTTAAGTAAAGGACACTCAAACTAATGCATCTATTTGGCACTATTTTTTATGGATAGGTGATGAAAAAGAGGATAATTTGAATTTGATCCAACTCTTAGTTGACGATGAGGCATCCAAGTCACTAACTGCTTCCTTTCTTTGTGCATTCTACTCCAACAATTCTGCAAACTTGGGATCCAATGATATCTTTGTATTTCTCAATCCATAATAGGTATGTAAAAAATGAAAGAGGTTATTGTGGAATAAAATGTCGGTGAGATAAAACTCTTTCAGTGTCCTAAAATTCCTCTCTAGTTGTGCACAATAGGCTCTGCAAAAATATGTGTAAAACAGAGTTTTATAGAGTCTGAAAATTAACCTGTAAAGATGTGCATGTATCTATGATTCTGAAATCACTGTGCAAAACATGAGATAGGTTTTTGTATATGGTTCTCTTAGGAATAAAAACCTCCTTCAGTTTTGTATGATGTATTTTGGATTGGCCACAATCTTCTTTGTAAAATGATGACTTAACTGGAATTTTCTACAAAAATGTTCCTTCTTGTTGTGCTTTTCATCTTTTCACTTTTTTGTTCTTTTGACTGTTTTACTTTCACTTTAGACAAAATTCAATGTTGGTGAAAGTATTTTCATTTATTTTTACCATTTTACTGCCTCTGTATTTACTTTTACTGTTTACCTTTGACTGCTCTGTAACTTCATTTTAACTTTCACTCTGACTTTTACCTGATACACTTTAACCACTGATACTCTTTAACTGTTATGCTCTCTGTTTATTTTATGTTTATCCTTTTTACCATTACTTACTGTAGTAAATAACCAAAATTCATCCAAGGATATTTTTTACAAAATTTCCAACATGTCTTCACACCATTGTGCTTCTGGTATTCTGGTTCTGTTTCGGAAAGTGAATAGTGAGGAAACAGGTGCAGGAATAGCTGACTGGTTTAGCTTAAAATCGTTTGGCAAAGTGGTGGTTGGAAATATTCAACAACTGATTTTGAATTTTTTTGCATGGGAGCACTGGTCGCAGGATAAAATGATGAAAATAACATGCATTTGTTTGTTTTATTCACAAAGTCAAGGTTGGAAGGGGTTTTGTTATTTCAGATGGATGACGTACGCGGGAAATGACAGTTTGTCGTATGCGGAGGGCGGTAAACAGTATGTATCGCACCGCTTTTGGGGATGGGTGGTATTCAGCCGAGAGCCAGCGATTCCATACATCTTATGACGCATGGAGAGGCACTGTTCGCAAAACCACTCCGCGATCGCACGTTATCATTCAATCGTGGAGGGTGATGCAATATGGACAACAGCCATTGGATGTGGAGGGGTTGATCAGACAGCTATCGAGGAGGCAAGATGAGGGGAGATTAACAAGGGTGGGCCCAATACAATCAAAGATTATTTAATCATATCGGGAGAAATATGATTGTTCGGGTAAGTTATTAATTAACCATGGGGGTTAATTAATGCTTATTTAAATTAATGTTGTATTATGGTTATATTTCAACCAAGGGGCGGGATATGTAATATTTGGGGATTTTATATAGTTATAGTAATACAGGAATGGGTAGATGTTATAGGGGAATTAAATAATATAAGTTAAAAGTTAATATGTCAAAATGAATGAGAAAGCGCTAAGTATAAAAATATTAGGATTATGTATTTAACTTATGCTTGAATGAAAAAAGGGTTTTTATGGGATATAGTGTAATTTTTCTAAGTAAAATAGGATTTTACTTAGGAAAAAGACTTATGGAAGTAAATGAATGACTTATGGATGGTTTTAAGTACTTAGGATTTTTTAAATTATTGGGCCGAGGGTCCGGTCCCTCCAAAATTCAAGGAAATGCCTTGAGCCCCTCTAATTTTCAAATGCCTTAATACTTAGGGGAAATTAGCGAAATTTTTAGGGGAAAATGAGAAGGGGAGTTAATCATTTGACCTTGTTTTGCGAAATTCTTCCAGTGTAATATCTGCCTTGCATTTGTGATGAAAGTGAGGATTAACACATTTAGAGTCATTATCCATCACATGTAATTCTGCAACATCATCTACCTACCCTACCTACTTTAACCTAGCATTTTTTCTTCTTTATTAGGGTGCATTTAGACTAGAAAACCCTTATCACACTTTCTTTTATTTTACATGTAGAAATCTATCTAAGTCTAACCTTATTACATCCAAGGGCTCAAATTAAACTATTGAGCTCCTTATATTTACTCTACCTATCTACTTATCTGCCAAGATTAAACAGTTTGGTCAGATTTTATTCTCTATCTCTAAAACATCAAATTCAAATATGAACTAGCCAAGCTTAAGTTGTTTGACTGTTCACCAATTGTGGCATAAGTTACAAGTTGCACACAATTTGTTTATTACATAAGAGAAAAAAGTAGTGGCATTTAGACTTGCACACTTTCCTTGGCCTTTCTTTTGGTGGGGTTCATTTTATTTTACTTTTTTGGCCATTTTTTATTCTTTTCACCCTTTGATTTTTCTTTTAGGGTATACCTTCTTTACATTTTTTAAATTTTTTGATTTTTTTGACAATATGGAAAACCTTTGCAACAAGGAAAGGTATGAACATATTACATCGCCCATCAAGTCAATCATGATATATGACACCTATTGGTATAGGAGCATAACAGGTCCTTTGCGTAATGGTTTCTATTCCGTGCTGCTCGTCTTCTCTTTTAGGATATTCATTGGCCACCATAGAAACATTTATCCCCAAAGCCTGACAATTTGATTCGGAAAGGATCTTGGCTAATCCCTATCCCTTTATTAGCTTAGTGGGGCGTATTTCCAACTCATACTCTTGTATCTTGGCTATCCATTTGCCTCTCTTTGCTTCACTATCTCCCTAAATCAAGATGTCTTTTACAACCACTGTGGGTATGAATGCAGTTATAATTGACTGCAATACATACATCTGGAAAGCCTTCATGGATTTAATGAAGGCATAATCCTATTTCTCCAGGATGTTATATTTTAGTTCAGCGTCGCAAAGCACTTGGCTGAAAAAGGCGATGGGTTTTTCATGAACTTCCTCATTTTTCTATAATAATACAACTGCGACGGTGTGGGAAGATGAAAATAAAAATATTATGAAGGGTTTCACATAATCCGATCTTTCCAATACTGGGGCTTCTGCGAAAGCATTTTTAATTATGTTAAAAGCTTCCCGTGACTTAGTAGTCCATTTTACTTTTTTATTTTTCTTTAGCATCTCAGTTATGTACCGGACTATCTCTGCATAGTTCAGTATGAATATTCTCAGGAAGTTGATACGTCCAAGAAAAACTTGGACCTCTTTCTTGTTTATGGGCAAGGATATACCATTTATGACTTCTACCCTTTTCGGATCAATTTTTACCCCTGACTTTGTTACAATATGCCCCAACAGTTTACCCTCTTCTAAAGAAAACATAACTTTTTGTGGGTTTAAAGACAATCCATACCTGCGACACTTGTCAAAGGTTCTGCTTAAATGCTCCATATGTTCAACATCGTCCTTTGAGAAGACTGTGATGTCATCTAGGTAGACCACCACAAATTTGTCTTGTTCCCCCACAAAAGCAATTTCCATGGCCCTTTGAAATGTAGCCCCCACATTGATCAACCCAAACGATATTCGAGCATACATAAATGTTCCCCAAGGAGTAGTGAATACGGTTTTATTTTGGTCCTCTGGAAGGACTGCTACTTGATTATACCCAGAAAAGCCATCCATCATAGACATTCGCAAAGCTCCTACCACCTTCTGCAATATATGTTCCATCTTTGGCAGTGGATAATTGTCCTTCAGAGATGCTCTATTCAAGTTCCGAAAGTCGACACATAGCCTTATCTCTCCATTCTTCTTTCGGACTAGGACCAAGTTGGCCATCGATTCAGAATATCTTAATGGCATAATGATCTTAGCCTTCAACAGTTTCTTGATTTCCTTTTCTATTGAAGGAAGGAGTAAAGGGTTAATCTGTCTTAATTTCTGTTTTTGTGGCTTAGCATCTCCTTTTAATGGAATCTTGTGTTGGATAATTCTAATATCAAAGGTCTTCAAATCTTGATACAACCAGGAAAAAACGTCTTATATGTCTGAAATAGCTTCCGATATTTCTCTTTTTATTCCTCGAGTACCTTATTAGAAAATTTCACAATCTTGGGATTGGCCTCCGTGCCGAGGTTCAGGTCATCTACCTGATTTTCTTCAACAACCTTACTTGGTCATATTGGGACATCGTTCTTATAAAATAGTCTCTCTAGAGGGACCAGTCCTTTGGGTATCACATTCCCTTTGAGCTGCAACACCTTGTGCCCAGCCATGGTATCCTACCATTTATTCTGAGGAAGGTCCTCAGTCTCCTCCCCGCCAACATCTATGACCAAATTGGAAAATTCCCCAACGGTCTCCATGAATCTCTTCACTTGCTCTTCATCTTCAAACACCTGCCAGTGTTTGACATTGTCAGGGATGGAAGGATGGTAACAAACCTCTATCTCGTACCTTAGGAGGGGATTCTGAGGTGACTGAAAAGTGCTTGCAGTTACTGCGAGAGAGTCTGCCATTCTGTTCTGGTCTCTTGGCATGAATTGAATATTAAATTCTAAGAAGAAATTATCTACCAAGTCCCATACCTCATTTTTGTAAGCCCTTAGTCATGGGTGCTTAGCTTGACATTGATTTCTTACTTGTCTCACCACCAGTTCTGAGTCTCCCAAAACATTCAAGCTCTGAATATTCATATTCTTTGCTTTTTTTAGACCTAGAAGCAAGGCTTCGTATTCCGCCATATTGTTTGTGGCTTCATATTCCAATTCAAAAGATAATGGGACCAGTTGTCCAGTAGGGGAGATAAGGAGAATCCCAGCTCCATTCCCTTCCTTTGAGTTGTCTCCATCAAAGTGCAAGGTCCAAACCCCACCTTCTTCATTACTTGAAGAATGCTCCATCTTTACTTGACAGAAAGATGGCTCCTGCAAGTAATCTTGGTCTTCTTCAAGCATTAGACAAGAAAACTCACCCTCTTTTCTGTACACTGGCGAATTTACTGAATTATCAACTTTAGTGACCATCTTCACAAACCTTGTTTCCCAGTATAATCTCCTTTCTTGCCCTCCAAACACAGGTATGGTCGCATAGGTTAGGTCCAAGTTTATAGATCCTCCAATT
This sequence comes from Pinus albicaulis, assembly GCA_034641835.2. Lineage (NCBI taxonomy): Eukaryota > Viridiplantae > Streptophyta > Pinopsida > Pinales > Pinaceae > Pinus > Pinus albicaulis. Next base: position 603,830,098 of record CM076570.1, on the reverse strand, counting down.
TTTGTACCCCATGATCTTGATAACAACATCCCAAACCGAGCTGGGATTTCGGCCACTACTATGTCCATTACCACGCTCTTAGCTGGGATTTGGGCTAGATTTACCACCAAATCCTTAATCATCCCCAAACATTTGAATATTTTAGAATTAAAGGAGTAGAGATCTTTATATGGGTGAGTGATATGCAGCCCCAATTGCTCCATCACCGATAGAGGTAACAGGTTATGGGACGCCCCGGAATCCAGCATACAGTTTTGCAACAACAAATCATGAATTACTAAAGAGACATAGAAAGGAGGAGTTGAAGCATCTAACTCCTCAACATGAGGACCGAACATTACCATAGGAATTTCTTCCTGGAGGTTTAAACTATCTGGGATTGGGGCTACTCCTTGAGGAAGCATGAAAGAAGACACCTGAGACTGATAGACTGGTTGTTTCAAGAGTTCAGTTAGGGGGAATAGGATTTTAACTTTTTCCAGTTATTTTTGAAGATTAAAAGCAGAGGGAGACTTTTCTATGGTATTTTCCTTTGGTTCATTTATCATGGCTGAAGGTTTTTCTTCCCTCAGAATAGGTTTAACATTTATATTTGGATTAGAGGCCAACTTAGAAGAGGAAGGAATGGAGTCATTAGAATGTAAAGGTTCAGTTATAGGTCTCTTACCTTTATCTCTGACTTTCTAAACAATTGTCTCCTTCTAAGGAATCTCTTCTTCTTGTTCTTGTGTGAGCGTCCTCTTCCCAGAGGACCTGAGATCATATTTTCTGTTGAAATGTGCCTGCATGAAGTCCACGAATTGCTTGCAGTAATCACCAATCTCCAGATCTTCAGCAGCTCTTGTTTTTTATTCTTCTTCTTGCAAGGAAAGCTCCATTCCTTCACTTTCTTTCAAATAAGACTCAACTTCATCGTCGTCTGAGTAAGCAAGATATTGATCATCTTGCACATCAGGAATGTCTTTGGTAGGGCCATCCATCTGCCCTTCCAGATACAGCGGGGGCTGTATGTGATCTTGCTGCTCCTTCCACTCTCTCTGCAATATTTGGAGAGGAGGCTTTCTATATTGTGAGTTAAATCCTCTGTTTGGAGCATTTTGGAATGGCTTGGAGGGTGGGTTCTTTTCCTCGAGCTCAAGCTTCACCAACTTGCTCAAAAGGTTCTTGATCATTTTACTCATCTCCTCTATTTTGTAATCTGCTACCTCTCTATCTTGACTTGAGGTAGATGCTTATTATTTCCCTCTACATCTAGCATCATGGTTTGACCTCCCTTTTGATTTACAGGTAGAAGCAAAGTTGGCTTCCACTTCCAATGCGTCAGTCTGGGCTCCATCCAGAGTAGCGGACTTCCTTTCTCTTAAAGAGAATCCAAATTCTGACTCAAAGGCTGCTACAAACACCACTTTAGCAGCGATCTGCTGAGACTTCATTTCGGCTGGGAGCTTGTATATAATTTATTAAACCTCTTGATGAATTCAGACACGTCTTCATTATGTCTCTTTCTAAGTGCGTTGAATTCTGTAAGACAATATCCGTGGTCCTTCTTCTCTCCCTATTTCTTGGTAAAGGCATTTTCCATTTCCTCCCAGTTATTAATGGAGCGGTCCCCTAAGGTCTTGAACCATTTTCTGGCCTATCCATATAGAGACTGGACAAACAATCTCAACACTACATCCAGATGTTCAACATTGAAATTTTCTGCGAAGGCGCAAAAAACTTCTAGGTGTTTCTAAGCTCTAGTATCATCTTCTCCATTGAAACGAGGTAGGATCTTTAAGTAATCCCGAGGCATATCGTTCAAGATCTGAGGCAATTCCAAGGGGGCATATTTTTTCACTAGGAAGCCTGGAACAACCATCGGAGGTTGTGGGGGTGGCGGGAGATTCTGATGTATAATAGGAGGTGGTGGAAGAGAAGTATGTATGACAATGGGGATATACTGAATAACGGCTTGATGGGTTGATTGAACTGCTGGAATATGAGAAGTGTAAACCTCTATGGCTTCTTTAACTTCTTCGGTTTTGGGAGTGGGATGTAGAAAGAAGCTCGTGGTGTCTACAGACTCAGCGTCGTCTTTTACTTCAATATTTTCAAGGGAGGAGCTACTAGAATTATAATCAAGGGTTCTTACATTAGAATTAGGACCTTGATCTTGAGCTAACTGAGTGGAGGATGGAGAGTCTTCCAGGGAGAATCTGGGAATATCTGTATAAGCTGATTGTCTTTCTCTCCAACTTCTCTTGTGAAAAATCTTCTCTGGATCAGACACAAAAGGTGTTCTCAACTGGGTTGTATCTGACCTCAAGTGTGGCTTTCGGGAAGCCAGGACTACAAATATATTTATCCTATGAATGACAGTGGAGTTGCCAAGGTGAGGGATCTACAACTCCCAACCCTTCTTGCTCACCTATTTTAAGGGGTGGATGAATATTTTTCGAGGCTTAGGGATTTAGTTCTTTAAATTCTTTCCCTGGCAACGACGCTAGAAAGATGGTGTAGGTCCTAGAGACAACCTTGAGTTGTATAAATACCAGTGCCTAGGACATCTTAAATGCAAGGAGCCTATGACTCAACTGACTGCAGTTGGAAATGTTTAGCTCTTATGCAACTATCACTCAGATGAATGGTTTTAATAAGGGTGGAACCAAAACCCCAAAGTTAAACACAACAACTAGGAAAACTATAGAAACTGAGTACAAACTGCAATAAGTAAATGTATAAGACAGCTCTAAAACATAATGTTGTAAAAGGGGGCCGACTTCTAAAATGAATACACAGTTATCAAGTTATATGTGAGCGATGACTATGGCAGAAGATGGAGTAAGATATCAACTATAACCGGGCTTATTCAAGGATAAGAATCCATATATACTGGGCTTATTCAAAGATAAGAATCCATATATCTGGGCTCGTTCAAAGATAAGAATCCATTGTAGTTAGTATCGGAAGAATGACGAAAGAGATAGAAAATGAACAATGTATCAGGCCTGGGTCATATTTAAAGTGCTATGGATGTATAAAACATGAGTATCTGCTATGATAAATTCACGTCCAAACATGGGAGCACTCACATTCCAAAAACCTGTAGATACGAGAAGTATGGAGAAATACAAAATGAACACTTATTTAAAAAGACACAGATAGAGAGAGTTACAAACTGTGAATCAAATCGAGCGGAATCCCCAATTCTAGCAAATATTCTTATTATTGAATCCCTACCGGATCTTCAAACATCCACTATCAAAGTTCATACAAAATATATACAGAATACTCGAGCTAGTGAGTCCTTTGGAAAATCTAGAACCTTTTGTTAGTGTTTTCTTCCTGTTTTTATAACCTCTGATTCCTATGCACGAGAAGATATTTTGGGAAAATATCTTCCCCACGTGCTTGTATTCTATTTCAGGTCTAAATTAAAAAAAGAAAAGAAATTATGATGAGGTAAAACTGCCTCTCATCATCTTACAACACAGGCCTAAAGTCGTTTCTAACTAAAATGTAAACAATTTACTAATCTGAAAGTAAAAACTGCAGGAGTGAACTAAAGATTTCACCAAAAATGACAAAGTGAAAAGAACATAAGGTAAAAGGCCATGCGGGCCCAGTCGTGAATGATCATTTTTGTTTGATGAGGCAGATCCCCTACTGCTGCTGGTGAAGGCGATACCGTTAGTAGTGGAAGAGCTGGCCTTCTGTGCTGGAGAATGTGGTACTTCTAGTAATGGAAGAGTTGGCCTTCTATGTTGGAGGGTCTTATAGAATGGCCAATGGTCATGATCCATTGAATGAGACGTGAAACTGAACATTATTATCACTTTTTCTTTGCTTTCTTGGGTGTGGAGGATAGTCATCCTCGGCCTCAAGCTGCTGTGATTGGCTATGAGACGACCTGTGTACTTAAAATGCCATGAAAACCTGCATAGACAGCAAACCAGTTAAATAAATCCTGCGATGAGGGATAGACTGCTTCAGTAGGCTCGGGTGAAGGCGGAGGAGCAGTGCGGAGGCAAGGAATGCAACGGAGGCGTTTTCATGGCAAAAACATGGTTTGAATCCAATCAGGCGTGAAACTGTGTGAAAGGTGGTTCTGCAGAAAACTAGGGTGGTTTTTGCGTGGGAGCTGAGCGGTAAGAGGTATCAAGCTGGGGGCACACGATACATGTTAGGTAGAAATGTGTGTCTTAAGAAAACCACCCATTTTGCGTTGGAATTGCGCATTGGGGAGCTACTATGAAATGGAAGTGAAAATGAGCGAGAGTCGTCCGATCTGGGCAATCCAGATCAATAACTGTAGATGAATGAAACGGACGTACTTGCGTGGTCAGGTGGGACTGGTGATGATGTCAGTAAAGATGTCACGTAGCGGGGTGATCAAGTTAGGGGTTATAAGGCGAAGAAGAGCGATCACCATTGGATGGAGAAGATTAATGGTCCAGATCAGAGCGGGGAATGCAATAGTGGATGAGTGGTCGGGAAAATGGCGAAGGAGCGATGGAGTGGGGGGCGCTTGGGGGTATGGATAAAATTCTTGGCCTCTGCCTCTACAAAAAATTTCAGCCGTTGATCTCAGATCTTTCGCAGTCAACCAGGTCAACTGCGGAGGAACTCACGGTGTTAACTCGTGCGCTGAGAGTGCCTGTGGGTAGAGCGGAAGACTCGCAGTGACTATTGGATCGGGCTCGATCAATGACGAAGATAAATTGGAGAAAAGTGAGCGGGTTGAAAGGAAAAGGTGCGCTGGCCGTTGGATCAGGATGATCAACGGTTGAAATCTCATCGAGGAATGGTAGGTAGAAGGGGTTTGAACGAAAGGATGGAGACAACGTGAAGGCGCAATGACCGTCGGATTTGGAGGATCGATGGTCCAGATCATATCGCGGCTTCACATAAATGAATGGATGAGGCAGAGGAAAACGAAACAACGAGACAACACTGATTGTTGGATCAGGAGGATCCACGGTCTGGATTCCATCGCGGGAGACGAAAAATGGAGCTGAGGGAGGCCCGATAGCCGTTGAATCGATTGTGATCAATGGCTCAGATTATATTGGAGGGGAATGAACATCGATGGTGAAATATAGAGTGAAAGTGGAGTACAACAAAGTGAGATGTGTGATGGATGGGCGAAGCGCGACGAGAGATGATCGTTGGATCTGCGGAGATCAACAGTGGGGATTGCGTCGGGGTTTCGCACATCGACGGAAAAGAAGTTCAATGAATAAGGAATGTTAGGGTGGTGATGAGCGATGTGAAATAGTCGAAGAGGGCTTAAGGACTTTTAACTGTCGGTCATAGAGTGGGTTCATATGAGAAATGGGGGTTAAGAGCTTAAGCCGAAAGGCACTTAGAGGCTTGATATGTTAAAATGAGCACTTTTAAAGCGAAAAGGTGGATTTTTAGCCTTTTCAAGGGTTCTGATAGGTGAAAAAGGGGATTTAACAGTCCATACAGTCCTTGTTGTATTTTCTTTGTAGTATAAGGCTCCTTATTATTGGACATCCCAACTTAGTGAGGGATGTCATAACAACAACTTCTTTGATTTCACGTCTTCATTCACTGCACTTTTATACTCAACAAACCCATACTGATCATGTCCTGAACCCACACTGTTATGCTCAGGTAATTCCACACTTATTTATATTCATAATCCACACTTTTTCTCTGACTGATATCTGCACTAGATTTTAGGACAATCCGCACTTGTTATTCTTCTAGAATATCCACACTTTTCTTGTCTTTAATACACCCTATAATCTCTTCTAGAATCCACGATATAACTCAGAGTATCCACACCTTTTATCTTCCTGAAATAAACACTAAATTCAACTTGATCTCATTTCCTGAATTTTGCAGAGTGATCCGCACTTCATTGTGTATTATGCACACATTTCATTGCTAATCTCAGGTTAGTATTTTACCTTTATAATGTCTCAGAAAGAAGTCCACAATTTTCTTCTGTATAACTTTAGAGCTATCCAAAATTTTTCTATCCTAAATGAGCCACATAAAAGAGTATATATATAGAGGTTCCTTCTTTGATATGAATTTGACCATACAACTGACAGATAGGCCGACTTTAGCATAGGATATAGGCTGACATGAAGACTATATGCTCTAGTGATAAGGGTGATTTCCATGAGGGCCATTATAAGCTATTTTTCCCACAAGTTCTTGGAGCACATTCTTAGAGCTAGATACTTCATAAACACGACTCTTGTACATTTATAAACATAAGAAAAACCCTAATAGACATCAAGAAGAAGTCTACTGACCTATAATAAAATGTTTCTCATGAAACCCATGAAGCAAGTACAAAAAAAATACATTTTATTATCTTTGTCTTCATCTTTATATAAATACATAATTACATAGTCAAGATGAAGACCGACCTAGTTACACTTTTCAACACTCCCTCTTAACTATGGAGGTATTCATACAGGTATGGTCACTTTTGAACTGAAGAATCTCATAAGAAGAATCATGATATTGGTAATCGCATTTGTATAGCATCATATCAACCAGAATTGTCCTAGTGCAAGGTCTTGACTAACAACCCCATCTCTCAACGAGACAGTGTGCTATAATGATGGTGAGACACATTACTAATAGACACCATATTCATTGTCTCTCCAAGGTACATACCCCACCTAGGTGTTCCCAGCGTATGACCTTCTTGGAATATTCTTGTCATGGGTAGCTAGCCCTCAAAGAATATCGATCCACAAATACTCTTACCTTGAATGCCCTATCTCATTCTCAAAGAGTATCGAATGCCAGATGATTACCCAATCCTCCATTCTATCTTCTAGGTGAAGACTAGAATGACGTGTCTATCCATTCTCTTCAGATGGCCTTAACTAAGACTTAAAGTTGTTAGTCCTTCTCTAGTGCATGACATATGCAATAGAGAATCACATACGTCACTCCCTCTTAAGACAAGAAGTACATACTACAAGTTTATTCCAAGTAAGAAACTTACCGTCAGGTTCCCTCTCAACCAAAGTCCTGCAGCAGCAATCCAGCTACTCATGAATAATTTCTCCCCTCGATGTCATGGATTTCGATGTTTTGAGGCATATTCAACTTTTGGCTTCATAAGGCATAGATCATCCATCACTTTCAGTCACGAGTCATGCCCACTTTCATAAAGTGATTCATTAGTCCTTCTCATCTGGTTCACCATTATGCCATACTTCTTTTCTTCGAATCATCTCCAAGGATCATACATCCTTTCTCATGATTAGAAACCTTGCAAAAATTCATCTAGATAAACATATACATATTAAAATTTTAAAACAAAAGTTACCTCAGTGATGATATTTCACCATGACAACTTCCTATAGGCATCAATATCCTCTATTCAGATTGACACATCTCCTAATGATATGTTTTTTCAAGGGTATTCTTATTTACCAGACTTCTGTCAGAGTCAACATATCTTCCCAGGAGATCTCCTATTCACATCTTCTTGACTTCTGGATGATAAATGCCTCTTGACATGGTTGCATTTCATGATCTTTTCCTTTCTGCACATTCTCCATTCCTAGGAACTTACAACTTTTCTAGTTTCTTGTTCATATACAACCACCTCATATTCCATGAGGACATATTATGTTTATTTCATATGTCCATGCATCGAGAGATAATCCTCCATATATCATACTTCTAAATACATAGGCCCATTACCTGCAACCATATGACATGACTTCACAACATCCAATGTCAGCATATAAATATATACATACCTCATACCTTTTTCCCTTGAGTCACCCTGTAGCAATTTCTCAATAACGAAGAGCTTCATTCCATTGGCCTGCTCCATCGATATGTCATCACATTCCAAAAATATATTTCCATGATGATCCTTGCTCTTAGTAATGTTATCAGAGCGGTTTTCCTGGAGCTAATTCACCAAGAGGTCCTACCATGCTTCGATCAAGATGCTACACTGCTTCCTATCATACAATCAACGAAAATCACCTAAAGGAGAAGATGATCTCAATTGAAGTGGAGATCCCTCGCTTTTTCTTTCTTAGATTTATTTGCATCAGGTTCTTTCCTTATTTCAGAGACATGGGCTTCTTCCCTATTTCTCTTGTCCTTTTTCAGGTTAAGGAAAATTTCTATTATAATGCCCAAGTTCATTACATCCAAATCATCGTGATTTATCCACACTATTATGAGGACCAAACTTACCAAATCTTCATTTCTTTCTTGATGTGGTTGCAAAGGCTTGATTCCCTTGATCCTGTAACACCTTTGAATTTCAATATTGTTCCCTATATTTTACATAGAGACCTTAAATTGTGAAATGGTGTGGCTTCTTTCTTCCCGTATAAACCTAAAGTGAAGTTTCCCCATTCATCTAGCAGAGCTTCCAAAACTACTTTAGTCATCTCAGTGTCATAAATTAATTCTCAAATTTCCTATAGATGATCTTAGAGAGATTTCTTCTTCTGTAGTACTCACAAAGAATAGCTCCACCAATTTCTCAAATATTTCTTTTTGATGATTTTAGATTTGATACCTCGGAGATGAGAGAGTATTTTATGGATTCTGTAAGAATTATTTGGGCTCTTATATCTCCATTCATGTCTTTGGCATGACTTCATTGTATTGTCTTCCATGCAGGAAAGTTTGAAACCCTAACCAGTTTTTTTCTTTCCTTTCAAAGAAGACAATTTGATAGATTTAGATAAATTCATAGATACTTACTTGAGAGAGTGATTTTCTCCTTCAAAAACTTCCTTGATGATGTTTGAAGATGAAGTCAAGGGTTTCTTCTAAGATAGAAATCTTTAATGTAGATGTTCTTGAATCCTTGAATTCTTCCTTTCAAACTAATTTGACATTTCAACCCAAACTTTGTTCTTCACTTCCTAGAGTGTCTCTTGGTCAAGAAACCCTTCAGTTCAGCACATTAACTCTGATACCATGTTGAGAATTTAGAGGGCTAGTGTTTAATACAAATTCTATTTTTGATAATTACTTGTGAGTTACTTATGTCTTCTCTTTGTTATCTTGTTTAGTATTTCATCAAGCCAATTATAAAAATAAACAAGACACAAGATTAGGCTCCTAGAGACAAGGAAAAACCTCTTCCTCTTGGAGAGGAAAACCCGCAAGGAATTCTTCTTATATATCTTCAAATGATAAGTACCATGACCAATACTTAGATCCTTAACCTAGATGTGCTTACAAGACCTTGATTCCGCTTCTTAAAAACTTGATTCTTCTCTTCTTCACCAATCTGCACTGACCACCACTTAGAGAACTCGGTCTCTATTTATATCTCCCTTGACTTAGTCTATGTTTATCACAATACTTCTTCAAGTTTCACTTGAGAAATTTAGCTCTCCTTTTATGTGCAGAATATAGGAAGGTAAATAAAATATTTACCTTCCTTCTATCCTTCTTATTTATATCATACTTTAGCCCATCAATTATTTGATTACACGTCTTCATTCATTTCACTTTTATACTCAGCAAATCTGTACTGATCATGTCTTGAACCTGCACTGTTATGCTCAGGTAATTCCACACTTCTTGCTATTCATAATCTGCACTTTTTCTCTGAATAATATCCGCACTATATATTAGGGAAATCCACACTTATTATTCTTCCAGAATATGCGCACTTTTCTTGTCTTTAATACACCCTCTAATCTCTTCTAGAATCCGCAATATAACTCAGAGTATCCACACCTTTTCTCTTCCTGAAATACACACTGAATTCAGCTTGATCTCATTTCTTGAATTTCACAGAGTGATCCGCACTTCACTGTGTATTACACCCACACTTCATTATTGATCTCAGGTTTGTATTTTACCTTTGTAATGACTCAAAAATAAGTCTGCAATTTTCTTCTGTATAACTTTAGAGTTGTCCAAGATTTTTCTGTCCTAAATGACCCGTAGACATGCGTATATATAGAGGCTCCTTCTTTGATATGAGGCTGACCATACACCTGACATATAGGCCGACTTTAGCATAGGATAAATGCTGATATGAAGACTATATACTCCAATGATAAAGGTGATTTCCATGAGGGCTATTATAAGCTATTTTTCCCACAAGGTCTTGGAGCACATTCTTAGAACTAGACATTCCATAAACATGAATCTTGATTACATTTATAAACATAATAAAAACCCTAATAGACATCAAGAATAACTCTATTGAACTGTAATAAAATATTGCTCATGAAATCCATGAAGCAAGTACAACAAAAATACATTTTATTATCTTTGTCTTCATCTTTATATAAATACATAATTACATAGTCAACATGAAGACCGACCTAGTTACACTTTTCAACAAGGGTTTAGGTGAAAGGGGATTTAGGGACAAAGATATTGTAATGCAGGGGTGGGGATGGGTTTAACTATGATGTAGGAAGGAAATGTGGGGTCTTAGGGAACCAAATTGGGAATGAGGGAGAGAGATTATGGTTTTCAGCTAGACAAAATCCAATTTTAGCATGAAAACTCAAACACCATGAAAATGCTCTTGAAGAATGAAAGGAGGAGGCAAATGTGTCTTAATTACTTGTTAAGATGTGGTAAGAAACTTTGCTGGAGGTTAGGAGCAATTTTCATGATTTTTGGAGCTTGCTGAGAAAAAAGGCCAAATGCATAGTGCCTTTGAGAGATGTGCAATGCCCTCTCTACCAGATGTGTAGTGCCCTTAGCAGATGCGCAAGGCTCTTAACAGATGCACACCGCTCTTGCCCAGATGCACAATGCCACCAAAAAAAATAAAATTTCACCCTCCAAACTGGAATTTCAAGCCATGGAAATGGTAGCTCGATGTTGTAAGAGATAAATGAGAGTAAATTTTATGTTTTGATGTGCTTTATACTTGGTGGATTTGGTTTTTTGGGCCTTGGGACCCACTTTACCATTTTTACATTCACCTTTAAACTTTGAAACTTTACCCTTTCACTATAACTTCATTCTTTGACAATTGATCATTTGATGGATTGAGACACTTTAAACTCTGACATTTTGGTGCTTTGGTAAGTGGAACTATGAGTCGACATCTTGGGAACCATGAACTTATTAGAAATTGAGTGACATGAAATTACATAATGGAAATTAAAATTATATTTTGAAATAAAAATAACATCTTGGAATAAGAATTACTCCTTAAAAATAATCTTTACATGGTAAAGAGAGGTTATTTGATCATTTTCTTACTTGTTGCTCTTATGTAATGGAAATGGAGTATTAATGAAACCTACAGCCAAAACCTGTGAAACTAACCGGCAGGGTGATTCACTTATTGTATTATTGAACAAGTGGTATGATTTCATCACAGATGTACATTCAGTAAAGTATGAAAATGGGTCAGCAAGTAATGGAAACATAGGAAAAGTGAAATTTTTTTATTTTAGGGCTACCATCAGTGAGTAAATTTTGGAATGATGACCTAGTAAAATGACAAAATATATGAATGAGACCCTAATATGATATGAAAAGAGGATTTTTTATCACTGATGGCATGATGCAAATACTGATAGTAACACCCATCAACCACAATTTGCACATATTTTTACATATTAGTAACATACTATAGTTTTGTTATTTCATTTATTTTATGAAAGTGTGTCGTTTCCTTTCATTAAGTGTGGTTTACTTTCCAGCAGATGTGATTTCATTTATGCAAGTGCGGTGTTATTTCATTTAGGAAAGTGTGGTGTGATTTCATTTGAGTAAGTGTGATTTCAATTTTGCAAGTGTGATTTCAATTTCAAGTAAGTGTGATTTCCTTTATGCAAGTGTGATTTCAATTTCTTTATGTTTGGTTTGATTTGGTTTGAATTGAATTAATTTATTAATTTTTGTAATTATTTTTAATTGCATTAGATTAATCTAATCTGGAAGATAACCACCTAGTACATATAGTACAGGTATACCTCGTCATTTTACGAAAACCCGGGTTTACAAATTTAATGACAGGGATTTAACCACAATTAAATCACCCAAAATTTTTGTGCCATTGTTGGGAAGGTATACATAGGTGTTTATTTTGAAGGTTTATAAAATTCATTATAGTTGCATTCATTTTTAAATGCATGGTTAAAATCATATTAAAATCATTTTTCATATTAGATTTAAATAATTTTTCAAAAATTTGTACTAATATGTGTGCAGAACAAGAATTATTGACCAGTTGGAGTAATTCACAGAAAAATAAGGAGTTTGAAGAATGTCCTTCCAATAACTCTCTCGAATTCTAGAAACAACTGGGATATCTGCTTCTTAGAAGGAGTATATTTTAACTGCATTAATTTTTTATCTATCTCTCCACCTCCACAGGAAGATCTTCAAGTCTCTTTTGATTCCTCTTGTCAATTTGTTGAATAGACTGAAGAATCATGCAATAGTGTTAATGGGGAGAAACTACTAGAATATGAGGAATGCATAATAAAGGAGGATATTCAAAGTGATTTAAACCAAAAAAATAACTATGAATGTCATGGCCTTATTGAAAGATGGTTCCTTTCAAGGATCAAATCACCTTATTTCTTAATTGCATTATCAAAACAATTGGTTTCTCATGCTTTGATGTGGTTTGATGCATATATTTTAAAAATAAGCATGAATACCTTTTTACTCCTCTTATGCACATGGTTACACTATAAATATTCATACACTTGATTAATTTTTCTATTTCAGTAGAGTAGAGTAGGGTAGAATCAATGAATAAAACCGAGTTTGGTGGTGTGTTTTTTTTTAAGTTTTTAAGTTAGATTTCATTTTATTTGTATTTATATTTATTGGTGGTGCAGTAAGAGCCACCCATATCACTAACAATTTTCAGGAAAAATATAGAAAGAGAAGGAACATTTGAGAAGAAGGAGAATAAATAAGAGTTGTGAGAGCCATAATTTGAATTTAGAGATCAAATCCTTTCACTTTGTCTTTTTAGTTTCACATTCCAAATGAATAAAGAGTTTAAATATTACTGAGTATGCTCTCTTCTTGCGCTTTCTGCAATCTAGAAGATTAGAAAAGAAAAATTAACAAAGTTAGTTTTAAATTTTTTCAATAAAAATTGGATAAGAGATCTAAATTAATAATAAAAAGTATAATTACAGGCTTTTAGAAATATCAAATAGTAAAACCAATGCCTCCAATGGATCCAACACTATCAAAAACCTTTATTTTGACTCTTTGTGCACCTCATTTGGCCAAAAATTGAGTAAAATATGACTATTTCAAGTTTTTCCCCAATTGTGTTGTTAATAATCCTACAATTCGACCCAAACCCAACTAGTGCTCCCCGAAAACGGGAATGACGCGCAGACCTGGGCTTCTCGATCTACGGTCGAATTTGTAATATGGTTAAAAATTCCCCCAAATCCTCCGCGCCTATGGTCACATTGCACCATGTGCCTTGGGGATAGGCCCCTTCCCCATTTGCGTGCCCTCTAAAAGTTAAATATGTTTTTTAGACCATTTTTAATAGGAAACAATGGTTAGCCAAATTGGTAAAGGTGCCTTGTGCAAGTTATGAGGTCTCGAGTTTGATTCTCATGGAGGGTAGTTTCGGCCTTTAACAAATTTTTTCCACCATGAGGATGCCATGTGGAAACCAGTGATTGCCCACGTGGCACTTCCTCGTTGGCCTACCACAACAACCATTAATCAATAAAAAATTAGCATGTGTCAGCCAATCAACTTGTGACAAGTGCCAATCACGCATTGGCCAAGTAAAGACCAATCCAATAGTGCCAAGTTTCATGACCCAATCAACGTACGAATTACTGACTGGGCATTCCTACAACTCAAAAATTCATTTTTTTAGTTGTTTCACAAAATGATCAGAACATGATTCTGGGAGCATTTGAATTTAGATTTCAGTAAAACAAATTGCGTTGGATTCATAGTGATGAGATATGTTATTTGGCGCTATTTTCAAGATGATCGAAGAATTTTTAATTTTGAGCATTTTTTGGATCCACTGGATCATGGGAAAGGGTGGAGTGCTAGAGAAAAAGAAAAAACACAATTAAAGTCTTAGAAATTCATAAAAACCTGCGAATATTTAAACATATAACTGCAATAATTGTAAAAACCATTATCTGAGTCTAATAGCAGGTTGTAAAGTGACAAGGCAGTGCAATAATCTAGATTTTTGGTAGTTGCAGAATCGATGTAGTTGTAGAATTGACACAATTCAATAGATTATGAAAATATGGTTTATGATCTATTGATGAAGCATTAAGTGTGTGGAGAAGAGGTCTCAAGCTCAAAAATGGTTAGAAACACAATGAAGAAGTCACCAACAAAACTATAACATGTGATCCATGGTACTGATCGGGTAAAAGTGCATTTCGTCCTTGAAATTGTTTTATTAGTATTATTTCTGAATTTTTTTTTTGTGTATACATAAAATGAAGAGGGATTAATTACCTCTCTCTTTTGATAGTGTTACATTTTATTACAGAAATTACTAAGTTTTGCAGGTTCCAGGACGATGAAAGAAGATCACTATATGCAAAAGTACCCTTTTAAAGACCAAGTTTCTTTCAGAAGAGCATGGTCATTCAATGTAAAATCAGATCCACTACAACATTTCTACTAAACACATACTAATTTTTCCATTGATACACATTTTAAGCCTACAGTCGATCCATAATTGATCATTTACCTACTACCAAACACTCATTTCTCTTTGCAATCTTTATACTTTCCTGCCTAATTTTCACTCACCCTTAACCCAAAAATAAATTCATTCAACTCCCTTACAAATTTGATTCACCCCATTTTCCTTTTCCTTTTTGTCAAATAAATCTTGCTTCAATGCAATTTTTTTATCGATAGTCCTTCAAATTATTATTTCATACTCGCGTTAGATGATGGAGGATTCATTAAGGCCTCCCTTCTAACAATTTTTGACCCATTGACTCCGACACATCATCTGGTATAAAAAATAGAGATATTTCAAGCACCTTGAGGCTTGCATGCCTTAATGGAAAGTTCTCTCACCAATAAATAATGTGAATACATCAATGTCCTCTGTTTATCGGATATTCTAGGTGGCTCGACTACGATACATATATTCGTACCTAGTAAGGTGTAGTTAGAAATCTTTACTCTCATTGACATCGATATTGAGTAGTATCATGTTGGTTAATGACATTCATTAATGGCCAGTAATACAATAATTTCTTTTCTATGTTTGACATAGAAACATATATTCACATAGATACGAATTATGCCACTGAGTGGGAACAATTTAAGACTACATGATTTTAGCAGTTTGCAGAAATACTCAATTCAAAATTTAGCAGTCGTAGCGATAAAGATTCCAATCTCATCCTCAATTCATACAACCAAGAGAAAGAAGAAGTAATATCGGATTATTTTACTTCACATTCCATGATCCAACAACAACAGGCACACTCTTCTATATACATAGATTGTCCACTTTTCAGGTAAGTGAAGGTATGTAATTTTCTAATCTTTAAACATGTAATTCCTTAAATGCTAAAATTTTGATTTTGGAAAATCCCTCACCACATTCAAATTCCCTTTTTCATTTTCCAAAAAATGAAAAAACCTTTAGTTGGGGGGGTAGAGATATTCACATTTCATGCCACATGGCACATTTCATTTCATCCTAACCAACATATTTTTCCCAAATCAACTATTATTGCATTTTTTTTTTCAAAAAGTTTATATGTTTTGAAATGATCAATTGATGAACACATTAAATGGCTTACGGTCACTATGGGAATTAAAAAATAATTCTCAATGTTTTTGAGTATTTTGATGCAACAAAAAAAATAACAAAAGTATTGTTACACAAGAACTAATACTCATAAAATTTTAGTTGTCACACAAGAACCATCCATAAAAAAATATATGTTGCAATCAAATGTATTTCAAGGTACACGTTGCAAAAAGAATAAAATTTCAAACAATATGATTATGCAAAGTTAAAAGTGAATCAATAAAAATCCAAAGCTCATATAAAAGAAAAACATTTCAAGAAGATATACTTATGATTAAGGGAATTAATGCAATAGTTTTAGAAATTATACAAACAATATGTATACCAATGGAATCAATCTGATCATGCGATATAATAAAGCAAGATATTGAATCCTTCTACAAATCAATTGCGGAAAATAAACACGATCACCAATCAAAACAAGTAAAGAAAGATGCAAATAAAACCACAACACTGATATTTTCTCGGGGAAATCTTGCTGCTCAAAACCCCTCTATATTCTATTGTATATTCACCAAGGAATCATGAAACAATTACAATGCATTCTTCTCACAAGAGTCTCCTGCACTCTCACAACTGTCTCACACCAATCTAGATAAAATCGATCAACACTTAGCCAATTTTCATCCTTTGCTCAACCTCCTTGCTTGCACAATTCGTGTGGAATGCAATCCCTATTATTTAGGAATTTCAGCCTTCCAAAACTACACAATGCTCATGGGAAATCCTATGGGTGTTTTACTGCATGCGGGCAGCCTACTAATGATAAAAATAATAGTTAACATCCCCTTAACCTTTGCCTCAACTGGGTTTTCATAAGAACTGACATCCATGAAACTATTAATAGTAAATCATCAGTTAGATGACGAATCACTACATGTGAATTAAATATGATTTAATTCACTTGACCTCTCGCTATTGTAAAAAATAATTAAAACTTAGTTAAACTGATTTTAACTCAATTAATTGAGTTAACTTATTTCTCATGCATTAAACTAATGCACTAACTACAACTTGGAATCAATAACTAATAAAATCACTCTGCATGCCTCACCAACCATCGTCAAGTCGAATTCCATGATCTAACTGAGTTTATCACACTTAGTTACCTATTACAAGTGATTATGAGATAAGATTACATTTTATTGTCCAATTTAATTAAGGAAAATTAAATTAAACACACATTTCTTGTTGAGTTTTCAACACTCCCTCTCAACAAGAAAGGGATTATCAGCTACCCCGATCCTACCTCTATGGTATTCAAATTTTCTCCTCATGAGCACCTTCATCAGAATATCTTCATCCTGATCTTTCGTGGGAATGTACTGAAGTAACATAATGTGTCTCTGAACACAATATGTGAGATGGTGGTACCAGATGTCGATATGTTTGGACCTCTCATGGAATACCAAATTAACCGAGAGTTTAATGAAACTCTGGTTATCACAATGCATCACTGTCAGATCCGTTTGATTACCAAACAAACCAACAAGAATATTCCTCATCTAGATGGGCTCACATGCAGCCTAACTGGCTGCCATGTACTCTGCCTCGACTGGAATGAGTGCCATAGATCTCTACTTTGTACTGTACCGATAAACTGGTGTTGATCCTATGCTAAAGATCCCTGCTGATTGTGCTCTTTCTGTCTGATGGACTGCCTACCCAATCTACATCGGTGAAGCCTTGAAGCTTCATTCCCTCTGTCAATGTGTGCTATAATCCATACTCTGTAGTGCCCCTCATTGCCTTCTCCAATATAGTGATTTCTTGCACTCTGATACCATGTATAAATTATACAAACAATATGTATACCAATGGATTCAATCCGATCATGAGATATACTAAAGCAAGATACTGAATCCTTCTACAAATTAATTACGGAAAATAAACATGATCTCCAATCACAACAAGTAAAGAAATAAGCAAATCAATCCACAACACAGATATTTTCTAGGGAAAAGCTTACTTCTCAAAACCCCTCTATCTTCTATTGTATATTCACCACAGAATCATGAAACAATTACAATGCACTCTTCTCACAAGAGTCTCCTGCACTCTCACAACTATTTAACACTGATCCAAACAAAATCGACCAACATTTAGCCAATTTTCAGCCTCTGCTCAGCCCACCTTACCTTATTGATCCATCTAGATCCAACCACTGATTTTCCAACTGGTCTTGGGACAAATTTCCATGCACTATTCTTGATGATGGAGTCATACTCCTCAACCATGGCATCAACCCAAATTGGTTGCGGCACTGCTTCCTCAAAGGAGGATGGTTTTGTCACAATAAACTTGCTCATAAGAGCCATGTATCCAGTAAACCTGTCTGGAGATTGTCTCTGTATGCGCAGTGAAGTAGGTGCTCCTACATGTTCTGCTGCATCAAGTCTCCATCTATCAACTTCCATGGTGCGCCTTCTACCATGTCTGGTGGATGGCTTTCCATGAGTGTTTTCTACCACTCCATGATCCTCTGCATGTGGCTACTCCACATCTTGAGGTTCATCTTTTGGAACCAAGAGTTCCTCATCAACATGCAAATCAAGCTCCCTCTTAAGGGACAATCACATGGATTTCTCCTCATCATATTTTATATCCCGTCACACAACAGTCATCCTGTTGTTTAGAAAATAAACCCGATAGTTGTGGGGAGTATTAGTGTACCCCAAAAATATCCCAATCTTAGATGTTGGTTCTAGTTTTTTCCTGGAATCTCTGGTCACATGGAAATACACAGATGAGAAATTTTTTTTAAAATATGAAACATCAAGTTTCTTACTAGAAAAAGCCTCCTCTAGTGTCCTCATGCCAAGTATCCGATGAGGACTACAGTTTTTCACAAATACCACTATGTTTCATGCCTTTGCCTTCAGATTCAATGGTAGGCCATGATCATGCAACATCTCTCGTGCCACACCCAAAATTGTTCCGTTATTTCTTTCAGCGACCCCATTCTGTTGTGGGTTATGAGGCGCAATCAACTCTCTCATAATTCCTTATTTGCTACAGAGTTTATTGAATTCATTGGAGATGTACTCACCACCATTATCGCTCCTCAGAGTCTTCACATGCTTCCCCGTGTCTTTCTCAACCAGTGCTTTGAACTCACAAAATTTTGAGAACATGTGATATTTATTCTACATGAAGTAGATCCAACAATTTTTATAAAAATCATCAACAAAAATCACATAATACCTATGCTTTGCTGTCGAAGCTGTAGAGAGTGGTCCACACATGTCTGAGTGAACTCTCTCAAGTATTTTTGCTACTCAGTTCTTCTTCTCATGAGTCGAAGCTGTAGAGAGTGGTCCACACACGTCTGAGTGAACCCTCTCAAGTATTTTTGCTGTTCAGTTCTCCTTCTCGTGAAAAGTGCCTTTTGCATACTTTCCCATGGTGCATCCCATGCATGTATCTATCTGCGCAAGAGTACCCTTTGGAAGCTCCATAGAAATATGTTTCATGACCTTCAAGGCACCGTGGTGTAGATGGCCCAATCTCATGTGCCATAACTCACCCTCATCCTAGCTCACCACTCTGTCTTCCTTACCCATCAATGTTGTGCAACCATCTACATCAAGTTTGTAGATATTCTTCACATGAATCCCAATATTATTGGCTTGTCCTCTATCTTTCTAATGAAAGAATTCTTTCCCTTCACTGAAAACCACATCATAACCTATATCCTCCAACATAGAAACTGAAACTAAATTCTTTTACAAGCCTGGTACATGCATGACATCTTTTAATAAGAAGGGTTTACCTGACTGTCTCTGGAAAGTAATTGCACCAATCCTGGTAGTGTTATACCTATCATCATCACCCATTTCGATATGCATTTGGAGATCCTTCTCCTCCAAGCTACTGAAAAGTTCTTTGTCTCCCATCATGTGGAAATATCCACCACTATCCAAGTACTACATTGATCCCATTGCACTAGACACCATGCATGCGATGAGAGATAAGTCTAACTCAAATTACAAGGCCAAAGCCTCACTATCTTCATATCCTGAATCCTTCTTATTATTATTCTTCTATGGACAATTAGTGGCATAATTTCCATGCTAGTGACAGTGAAAAAATTTCACTCTGGACATGTAACGCTTCTTGCATTCTGTTCCAGTCTCAGATTTGGAATAGGATTTCTTTCCCTTCCCCTTCTTTGCCTTACAATCCAAGGAAAAATTTTCCTCATCATCCATATTGGATGAGGATCCATCCCTGGTATTCCACCTAAATTATTCTTGCACCAAATCCAACCAAAGTCGCTCCCAATCTGGCAGCTTCTCCCTCCCATTGATAGAGTCCTGATAACTATGCCAACTCTTGGGAAGGCCTAGAAGAGCTAGGCTCACCAAGTCATCATCCGCTACTGTAATTTTGACACTCCCAACCTGATATCGACATTGGATGAACTTGGTTAAATATTTCAGAATAGTGTCGCCTTTCTCCAATTTGATTTTCCTGAGCTTGTCCTTCAGTGCCAATTTTCTGCGGTCACTGCTACTCTGAAACAGATCTGTCAAAGCCTTCCATATTTCATATGGAGTCAATTTTCCATGGAGACTTGATACAATGTGGTATCATACTCCCTCTAATAAGATCCTCCTCGCCTTTGCAACCTTCTTTTTCCAAGAATCAAGAAGAGTGACATCTGCTGCTGTGGGTTTGGAAATGTCATTATCAATGAATTATTTCAACTTGTTGTTCTCTAGAACTGACTCCATCATGTATTTCCACGCAATATAATTAGAACCCCCCTCGAGTGCATATTCCAATATCAAGCCATTGAAAGCCATCTTGATCCGTTGTCGCACCAAAGAATATTTCTACAAATTCAAATGTTGTTCTTCACAAACTCAATGTCTTATACACTATAGTGATTTCCTGCACTATAATACCATGTAGAAATTATACAAAAAATATGTATAACAATGGATTCAATCCGATCATGTGATATACTAAATCAATATATTGAATCATTCTACAAATTAATTGCGGAAAATAAACACAATCGTGAATCATAAAAAGTAAAGAAAGAAGCAAATCGAACCACAACACAGATATTTTCCCGGGGAAACTGGCTAAACCCTCTTTCGTGGGGGCTATATTCACGAAATCGTAAACCATGAATTCACTCTTCTCACGAATGCTCACTCACAATTGTCTCACGCTGATCCAGACAAAATTGACCAAAAATTAGCCAATTTTCAGCCTCTACTCAGCTTGCCTTTATTGCGCAATTCATGTGGAATTCAATCCCTATTATTTAGGAATTTCAACCTTAAAACTATGCAATGCTCATGGGAAATCCTATGGGTGTTTTACTGCATGCAGGATACCTACTAATAATACAACTGATAGTTAACATCCCTTTAACCTCTGTCTCAACTAGGTCTTCATCAGAACTGACATGCATGCAACTATTAATAGTAAATCATCAGTTACATGACAGATCAATGCATGTGAATTAAATCTAATTTAATTCACTTGACCTCTCACTAGTGCAACAATCAGTTACAACTTAGTTAAATTGATTTTAACTCAATTAATTGAGTTAACTGATTTCTCATGCATTAAACTAATGCACTAATTGCAACTTGGACTCAATAACTAAGAGAATCCCTTTGCATGCCTCACCAACCACCCTCAACTCGAATTCCATGAGCTAACTGAGTTTATCACACTCAGTTAACTATTACAAGTGATTATGAGATAAGATTACATTTTATTTTCCAGTTTAATTGAGGGGAAATTGAATTAGACACACATTTCTTGTTGACTTTTCAACAATATTTGCATGAGGACATGCAATATCTTCAGTTGGGGGGTATGTTGGGCCTCCAAAATTTCATCCACTTTCACCCTCATTTCCATAATTTTACCCCCATTCTGTAACTCTATAGCCCCATAACCTTACATTAAGTAACCATTAACATTTTCCAAGTCATTAATTTGAAGTATTTTAAGTGAATTTGTGATTAAATATTAGGAAATTAACATGTTTTCATATATATATATATATATATATATATATATATATATATATATATATATATATATATATATCTAAAAGTGTTATGAGCTTTGTAATATTGTAAATAAGTAATATATATATATATATAAGTGTTATGAGTTTTGTAATATTGTAGGCCTACTTGGATATTCTAGAAGGGTCCTATTTGGCCATCCAACCACAAATTCGAATTTCAAATTCCAAATCATAAATATTTGTGGAATATTTCTAGAGGATGTGGATCATTAACTATGCACCTTCAAAGGAGAAGAATCATGGATAAGATAATTGTGAGAGGATATGAATCTTACATTTTTTAGGAGATTGGTTGTAACCACAAGAGATAAATGTGGATTTAGGAGAGATATAAGGATCTATATTTATTGTGTATTTATCCTCAATTTTTGTATAAATAGGAGTTCAACCTTCATACAAAGGGTTGTAAAAAATGTAGGTTGTCAATTGTAATTTGAGAGCTAGCAGTTAGAGGTTAGAGGTAGCTAGTTGTTACTTGCTAGTTGGAGGTTTCAAGTTCCATCCAAGATGTGATTTGTAAATTGAGGAGAGAGGATATTTGTAATATCTTGTAACTTCATCTTTATGAGATACATACTGTTATTTTGATCTCCAAGATGTGATAGTTAATTCAGTGTGCTTGCTGAGGAATGGAGGGCACCCATCAACCAAAACTTTCACATATTTTTACATATTGGTAACATAGTATAGTTGCTTGCTGAGGAATGGAGGGCACCCATCAACCACAATTTTCACATATTTTTACATATTGGTAACACAGTATAGTTTTGTTATTTCATTTATTTCATGCAAGTGAATATTTTCCTTTCAGTAACTCTGATTTACTTTCCAGCAACTATGATTTCATTTATGAAAGTGCACGGTGTGATTTCAATTCTGCAAGTGTGGTGCGATTTCATTTCAGCAAGTGTGATTTCAATTCAGCAAGCGTGATTTCAATTTCAAGCAAGTGTGATTTCAATTTATTTATGTTTGGTTTGATTTGGTTTGAATTGGATTAATTTTTTATGTTTTGTAATTAGTTTTAATTGCATTAGATGAATATAATCTGAGATATAACGACTTATTACATATAGTACACGTATACCTCATTAGTTTACGAAAACCTGGGTTGAAAAATTAAATGACAGGGATTTAACTACCATTGAATCATCAAAAAACTCTCAATTAGTTCGTGGCTTTTTACTAACTTTAACAAAAGTTTCGTTAAAATGTTGAGTATTTCTTTTTTTCTGTAAATACAAAAATATTTTTCTATTTTCTGGAAATATTATTTCTAATTTTCCATTAGTTGAGTGAACATTGATGTGATATAATTCCCTTGGTGGAGGGAAATTTATTTTCGATATTTGTCAGTTCTAGAAAAATCATTTGAAAAAAAGGAGAGACTAATTTTGTAAGTGGTCATTCTATTAGTGAGTGCTTCAACACTGATGTTGTTATGCCTAACACTACTATTGCCCTTTCTAACGAAACTATAACTGATGGGGTTGTAGGTCTGTTACATAAACAAGGGGGTGGGGGGCACGAGGGGGGAGGTTGAACAAATATGTGGAGGAAGCTTTTTTTGTGTGGAGTGCGAAGGTGCAAGTGATGTTAAAGTTAAAAATTTAATATATTTAAGTAAAATATTTGTGCGTAGGGAAATGTGTGAAGAGGTGTGGAAGGAGAAACATGAAAAACAAACTTCAATGAGTGCTTTGACATTAACATTGACACTAACACTAACATAGGGCCTCCTAGTGAATTTACCTATTATTTCATTTTTAACTTTTACAAATTCAGTTGTGTAAGAGAATAGGTGTATGCAGTCGTGAATGTGTGTGGAATGAAGGGTGTGTTGAATAGGGGGTATGTGTGGGAGAACAAGGGTGTAAATGGAACTTTCTTTTGTAGACATGAAATTATTTTAACTTTAATAAGAAACTTAGTATCTAATATTAAATGAAGTTTCCTTTTAACGCGTGTGAGAAATAAGTGTTGTGTGGGAGAATGGTTGTCAGAAGCAATGAATAGAAAATTTCATTCATAATGCTCTGCATTTCTGCACACATTTCCCCTTTGCACACTTCTTGATACCTCGCAACGCTACATATTAGTCAATTAATTAGAAATTTTGGCTTATCAAAATTTGGGGCATGGAATTTTGTGTTTACGTGTATATCAGGTTATGTTGATGTGGGATCATTTTATTAGATATCGGGATGCAAAGGAGTTGTGGCAACATTTATTTTTCGATTATTTAATATGCGGTTTTCAAAACTATGTTCAAAGGATTTAATCATTTGAAAATGGTATCAAAGTAGAAATAGTTAATCTTGGTATTCAAGATTCTCAAATACTATGTGCATTTGTGATCTCACATTTGTGAATTAAATACTTGTTGTCCAATATTAAATTAACCATGTTTTTAATGTGTGTGGGTAAGAAGTGTTGTGTGGGAAAATGAGTGCGTGGAGCAAGGAATTGGGATTGTTTTTCGGAATTTTCTATACCTCCGCATACATTCCCCCTATGTACACCTCTTCCACACGCCTCTCTCTTGCAAAAAAATACATATCAATAAATTAATTAGAAGTTTTGGATTATTAAAATTTTGGGTATGAAAAGTTTAGGTTACATGTATATCAGGTGCGAAATAAGGGTGGACGATTAACTATCCCCACTACTATTTCGATGCGAACTCAATTTATATGAGCTTATAGAATAATAAGTGCATTTTTTATTTGAAAATTTCCAATTAAATAATTATTATCCAATAGTAAATGAATTTTCTTTGTAATGTGTATGTGGATAATACGGGTATTAGGAACAAGGAACAAGCACTTCCACCCCTCTTCTCATTTATTCCTCACACCTCCCTCCATCATAACATTACATCAATTAATTACAGGTTTTGGCTTATTAATGCATGTGAGGAAGAATTTTTGTGTGGGAGAACGAGTGTATGAAGTAAGGAACAAAAACTTGATTCTATAATGTTATGTATCTCTTCCTACTTTTCCGTACACTACATATTAATCAATTAATTAGTGGTTCTGGATTATTAAAGTTTGGGGCATGAAAAGTCTGGGTTAACCTATATCGGGTTTGAAATAAGGGTAAGTGATTAATTTTCCCCACTACTATGTCGA
The DNA here is from genome assembly GCA_034641835.2 of Pinus albicaulis. Taxonomy (NCBI): domain Eukaryota; kingdom Viridiplantae; phylum Streptophyta; class Pinopsida; order Pinales; family Pinaceae; genus Pinus; species Pinus albicaulis. The sequence continues at coordinate 603,805,155 of CM076570.1, read as the reverse complement.
TGTGGGCTTGTTTTATATGAGCCTCCCGAATTCCATGTGCATTTGTGATTTCACAGTTGTCAATTAAATAGTTATTATCCAATATTAAATTAAGTTTCCTTTTAATGCGTATGAGGAAGAAGTGTTGTGCGGGAGAATGGGTGTTTGGAATGAGGAACATAAAATTTCATTCAAAATGGTTGTATATCAACATACATTCCCCCACCACACACTTTTTCCATGAAAATCCCTTTTGTGTAACACTACATATTAAATTTATATGTGTGAAGAATAAGTTTTGTGTGGGAGAATTGGTGTGCGGAGTAAGGAACACAAAATTTCTTTCGTAATGTTATGTGCCACTATATACATTCTTGCACACTACATATTAATCAATTAATTAGTGGTTTTGACTTATTAAAATTTGGGGCACGAAAAGTTTGGGTTATGTGTATATGAGGTGTGAAATAAGGGTGAAAATTTTAAATTCCCCACTACTATGTCGATGTGGATTATTTGACAACCCCTAATTAATATTCCCTCATTGTAAATAATTGTAATTATTTAAAAAGGGCTAAGAGAGAAGTGCACATATTCTGGTAGCTTTAGGGAGGAGATTGATTGAGGAAATGGTTGATTTAAATGTATCTTCAATGGGTTGGTTTAGAAGTTTGATAATCTGATTGTGCAATAAATCAAATGAAAAATAAAAGGACATGCCCATGTGTTGTTTAACTCAAACAACAATAAATAAAGGACAAAAATTAAATAACATGAATGACTTGTGTTTTCCAAGGAAATTTAACTGTGTGGAGGCTTGGAAAAATATAGATGATTGGTCTATTGGGGAGGCAAGAAAATGAGTCGACGAAGGGAGAGAAAAGGACTCTCTCAGAAGGATCCACACTAGAAAAAACAAACAATGAAGAGCACTTGAAGAAAAATTCCTCCAAGGGTCGGGGGTGAATTAGCAGAGAAGTGATCAAAATTCACATTGATTGAGCTCTGGAGAAGGTGAACCATCCAAGGAATCCTTAAATAGCCTTTTTGGGTGAAAATATTATTGAGAGTAGTGGCTTTCCTAAATGCCAAAGAACCCACTGCAAGCTTGTGGATTAATGATACTAGTGGATTAGGAAGAGAAACTCGGGTATTTGTGAGGGTTAATGAGTCATCAAGAGTTGCCTTGGCGTTGAAGCTCTGGTGCTTAACTCACTAACTAAGTATCTAGAGAAGTGATATCTATACCAAACAATAGCTTATCCACTAATGAGCCTTTCCTTGATGTGATTTATCTTCTCCTGAAATTGGATTGAGAATCTTTGTACTGTGCTATCGTGGCATGGATGTTAATCATGTCTGAAAAGTCTGGAAAGAATAAGTGGAAGCTTATGTAGCTAGTGGGCGAAGGAAGAGTGACCTTGTGACATCTTGTTTATGTTGTCAGTATTGGTAAGTTTCCTCTCAAGAGCAATCCATCTCAAGCACTGGAATCTTCCTTGAGGGTGACAAGTACAAATAGATGTAGTTGTAGCTTCTGTGAGGTTGGGTAGAGAGTTGAAGTCCCACTCTTAGTCAGAAAATCGTTGTGTTGCATAAGATAAATATTTATTTGTGCTTATTTATGTAAATTTCATGTACATGTGGTTTACATTGGTTGAATTTTTTATTCATGATATGAAATTGGGACTTCATTCATAAAATATGAATGCTAATTCTTTGTGCAATGATTTTAAAGGAAATAATTGTTTTCCTATGATTAATTCTAGATTGGAAAAATTTCCTTGTTAAAATGATCTTTGTGTTCACTTCCAGATTGAAATTTATTCTAGTGGAACGTATGCAACCTTCATATATGAATAAATATATGGTTATATGTATTAGGCTGCAAATTTACCATCTAATCTTATAATAAATAGCATAATCACTTATATACATATGCATAAGTGAATACACATTGGATTATGGACCATGGCCAAGTATTGGAAAATCTTAATATGGATAGCTCGAATGGGCTTTCATATAAACTATTTACATATATGTATTCATGTGTGTATGAATGGGGATGAACCTTAGAATCGTGGAGGAAATTGGCTAAAATATTTTCAACCTTGTGACCAAGTGCAGTGATCAAGTGCTTAGACAGAAGAAATCCAAGTCGTCGATGGGTAAGCTCTCATGGGTGTTAGATAACCCCAAACGATTTTCCCCAAAGGTTTTGAAGGGAGATCAAGGTAGAAATCTTGGGATCAAATCCCTAGGGTTACTTGGCATAGAGGGTTCAATTGATTGCCCCAACATATAATGACGAAGGGAAGACCCTAGTTAAATGATACATGAATTTTTTTTGTTTCCAGGGGTTGGAACTTGTGGTGGAAACGACCGTTACATGGCACTTGAAGAGGAAGGTATGATGAAGGATGATGCCACCATGACATTTAGGACTGATGAAATCACCCTGGACCCTAGACCCTAGTAATTTAAACGAGGGGTTGCGCTAGAACCCGTTGGGATTTTATTACTAGGATGACATAGACATAGAGGGCCCGCACCCATGTACATTAAATATACAATATATATTATGTTATGGTTTAGGCTTTGTGAGATGTATAGAGGGGTTAATATATGACCTGGTATGAGTGGGTTGAAAGTTGCTACAGGGTGTGATAGGGAACATGACTTGGAGAGCCACATGGACACCATGTGGTAGGTTAAATGACATGGAACTACTTGATAGGCCAATATTTGAACAAACATATCTTTTGATTTAGGATTTAGATTGAGACAAAATTTATATCATTGGAAAGGTCTTGGCAAGACAAAGACAATGATGTCATATGTTTAAGTTTGAAACAGTGAAAAAAAAGTGAAAAATTTAGGCCCCATTTCCATAACGAGACATTGCAAATCAGGTTATTTTAGTAAATACCTCCTTCTACCCTTATTTGGGACTATGTATAGTAGGGGGTGTGTTATAATTTCATTTTATTTGAGATTTTCAAATACTAAGTGCATTTTTTATTTCACATTTGTCAATTAAATAATTACTATCCAATATTAAATGAAGTTTATTTTTAATGTGTATGAAGAAGAAGTGTTGTGTGGAAGAACGAGTGTATGGAAAAATGAACAAAAATTTAAACCACAATGTTCGTACCTCTACATACATTCCCCCTCTGCACACTTCTCTCCTGCATGAAACTACATATTAATCAATTAATTCACATTTTTGGCTTATTAAAATTTGAGGCGTGAAAATTTTGGTTTATCTATACATCCTGTTATTATTAGTTAGTATATACTACATCAGAATAGAAAATAAATAATAAAATATCATCATTAATTAGTAGTTAATAGATATCTTGAAATATTAAAAGGTAATGTGACAATTGTAACAACTAGTTCTAGTTATTTTGTTTGCATGTGCATTAGCTAGGTGTTTATTATGTAGTTTTTAGCATGCACGTTGCCAACACATGTTCGATTAATTTTTGGGGGATATGGTTAAAAAAATATTTTTTCTCTAGTTTGTACAATGGTCATTTTGGTATTTGGATGATGTGAGGGTTTTTCTCTGCAAGTTGTATGGTTGTGTATTACACAGTTCATTTGTGGTGTGGTAAACAAGCACATTTCCAAAATGGGTGCAAAAAGTTTTTGTCAGGTAACTGGTGTGTCCTTCCTTGTATACGAGTGCTTAGAGAATTTACGCAATATATGTTACAATCCTGCAATAATGAGGCTTGTAGCTCAAAAGGTGGATAATATGTGAGTGCTTAAAATGTTTAAACAATATACATTACTTTCATGTATCAGTTAGGTTTGAATTATTTTTTACTATGATTTTAAAACTTTTTCTATGAGATGCTAATTGATGAGAGATGTGAATTACTTTTCAAGGGGGGCCTCATTACAAAAAATTTCCTTGTGAATTATTTCCTGGGTCATCATTTTTCTAATGTCTAAAGTGAGTGATTTCTTGTCTAGGCTATATGGTGGTTGTTTTATTGGTTCCATTATGTCATGACTGATTTGTTCTCTAAATTGCGTGGCAATGTCTAGCATGAAATTGTTTTCCTTTCCCTAGTTGTTGTCCTTGATCTAGGTGCGTTTGTTTTTTAACTATATTTTTTATCATTATGAGAAATAATATGTTTTATGCTAACTATTTTCATGATTTATAGTGCATGTTGTATTCGTGCCTATGTTGTTGAGGTAGAAATTGGATGGATCGAGCAAATAAAAAAGGATATGGATTACATGATATATTTACAATTGTTGTTTTTGGGGATTTCAAATTTTAATAGAAACCTAAGAATGTGTAGTAAAATTTATTTTTCCTCATGTTGTTCAGTAATTTATGTAAGCACAATTAATTTTGATGTCATTCCAAAGTTACTACCTATCAAATATGCAAAAATTATTGGCCTTGTGTTGTTTTATTTCTTCAAAAAAGTTCTATATGTAAAGTACACATCCCCGTGGAAAATTGTTGTTTTTATATTGGTACTGATATCTTAAATTTATATTTGTATAGGTTGTGTTGAAGGGAAAAATTTTCTGGCCAACAGTAGGGGATCTCCCCCATAAAAGGTCCAGATTAGACTCTGAACCGTTTGTGATAGGGATCTCGTCCGGGGTGTGGGTCCAGCTATCGTTGAATACTCCTTCTCCTGGACACAAATGAGCCCCATAGAGTTATAGGCATACAATTATCAGATGATACAAGACAAAATATCGATGATTTTCAACGAGCATAAACACTACAAATAGCAAGATAAAAGGGAAACATGCAGCTGAAGGAGATGCTGTTAGCAACATATCATTAAGGTCATGTTTGTAAAAGTTGTTCAAACCATAGAAGAAACAGTTTTGACTAGCAAGAACAACTTATGCATACTTGGGCATTTTCGTGAATAAGATATATGTTAATAATAAAGTTACAAACATCTCCTATGTAAATAACATACCATCATAAATACATTCAGTGAGCTGAAATGCATAAAGAGTATAAGCAGAAAACGCAGATCAAATAATCATAAGATATCCATTAGGGGAATTTTGAGGTCTAAAATGGGCCTCCTAAGGAAATTATAAAATAATAGTGGAAAAAATCTAATAAGATTTGATGACATCATCAAATTTTAGAGGGAAAAATGAAAAAACTACTTTTTCAATTCATATTTTCAACTTATCTCCCAAAGTTTTTACTCAAATTTTGAGCAGGAGTACTCGTTGGATGCGGAATTTAATTCCCCATCAAAGGAGTACCCATGTTGCATACTTTCGATGGGTCCTACTACACGAAAAATGAGAAATACATAAAAAAACGTGATTACAATCACGTTTTTTATGTATTTCTCATTTTTCGTGTAGAAGAGTTCATCGAAAGTATGCAACATGGTACTCGCGCAGATGAGAATAAATTCACGTCAACGATTAACAAAACAAGCTGACATTTGGAAACGTTAAAATCGCAGTTGGCGAATAGTTTTATTATTTTATTAATTTTTCGCATTTTTACTTTTTATCAAAATGAGTGAATCATCATTATGGATGACATCATCATCATGAATCTTTATTAGTTGTTATAAATTTTATTTTTGTTGCTGATTTTTCTTATAGAAATTTACAGACCTCAAAATTCCCCAAATGAGACATATCTGAAAAAATACTCTAAATATTAACTGCATTGATATATTTAAATCAATGATAGATTTAGGACAAATGCTTGCATTCATTTATAAGGGGCTGTTCAATGTTTTACAACTCTCTTCTCTCCTTTGGAGTCCAAAAAAAAAATATCCTTTTACAAGTCTCCAAAGGGAGTATATATAAGACAAAAGTGACCCTTGGGTGTCTTGACTCTTCGCCTTCCTGCCTATTGGTATGCTTAGTGACTTGGATGGAAGGTGCGACCTGTGACCTAACCATGGAGGATGCGACCTGCGACCTGACCATGTAATATGCGACCTGCGACTCTTCCTGTAGGCTATACCTTGCGATCTGATCATGGGAGTGTGTGTGTGATTGTGAGGTCGGGAACATCTACTTGTTTCTCTTTGAGGAAATTTTTCCATGCACAATAATTCGTAGCAACTGGGGAGATCAGAGGAGTATCTTCCCTTAAATTGTGTAGGCATTCTAGGGAATTTGGGATCAGAGTTTCTCTCTTTATTGTGACCTGGTTGGATAAGGAAGCCAGTTTGGTGTAAATCCAAACTGGCGTCCTGATGAACTTAACCAAGTTCTCCTGCGATGCCGGAAGATCAGGTGTAGCGACGACTTGTATAATAGGTTATAGGAATGCCTGAACTTTCTGATTTACCTATTCCCATGTCTTATCTTCACCCAATGTACCTAGAGAAGGAATATGGTGCAGCTCAGCGATCGATTCAATGCCGCTGATCAAATGCTCATAGGCGGTCATCACCTTCTCTAGGTCTATGAATAACTTCTCCTTGGATTTCACCTTAATGTGAACTTGGACCTTGTCGTTCTGAGTTTGAATCCAATATTTCTTGGGAAATTTTCTAGAGCCTGTGGATATCTGTTTGTCCATTCTATCATTTTATCCATGGTGGTGGAGGCCTCTTTAAGTTTCTCGTTCCTCTTTTTAGTTTCCGCTTGATCTCTGAGTAGAGGTGCGATAGTTTGCTTTATGGTGAAAATTTCTTCGTATACCTACCTTATGGTGGCTTCCAGCATCACCAAATATCTTTGGACAGTGAGTGGTACTTCGTTAATAAGGGTGTTCTTATCTTGGAGCTGTTGGATTTCTTCCGTTAGTGCTTTCTTTTCTTGCTCCGACCTAGCTTCCCTTTGTTCGGAGTCTTGTAATCAATTTTGTAGGGAGAGGATTTCCATACTCACACGGCTAACGTTTTCTTCTGTGGCTATGGCAAAAGAAGTGCCAGCTGATTCTATCATTACTGGATTGGTCCTAATGTCCAGGACTATATCCTTTTCCGTCGTGGCCGTGAATGGCGCGACAGGATTCTGTGCTAGGCATCTCCTCTTTTCCTGCCTGATTTTGAATGTGAATTGGTCGTAAGTGAGTCTCGTCAAATTGAACACTTCCTCCTCCTATCCTTGGGAGGTACCTAGTTCTGAAAGTGCAAAATGTGTGTTAATTGCAAGTAATTCGATGGGCGGAAGCTTTTTCTGTACCCCTGTTACTAGAGGAGGTGTCTCGGCATCTTTGGAAGAATTGTCTTTCGATCTTCTATCCTCTTCCTCTTTTCTCTTTTGTTCTGCTTCTTCTTTCAATAGCCGCTCTACCTTTTCCTTATCCTATTCTTCCCTTTGTCTGCACTCAGCTTTTGCTTTTGTTTCCTCTTCTTCCTTCCTTTTGCGTTCGACCTCCACCTAATCTAATTCTTTCTTAAGCTGTCGTTTAGCTTCTACTTTTGCCTCCTGCTCTTCCTTTCTTTTGCGGGCATCCTCTGCCTGTTTCTTTCTCTGCTTTTCCTTCAAGTGTTTCTTACGTTTATCTTCATCCTCTTTTGCTTCTTTTTTAGCTTCTCGCTGAGATTTTTCTTCCTTTTCTTTCTGTTGGGTGGAAGAGCTATTTCTTGTGTTAGTTAGGGGCTTCTAGGCCTGGGAAGATGAGGCTCCTCCCAATTTGTGGATTCTCTTCTCTAGAGTTTGATCATCTTGGTCCTCTCGATCATTCAATGCTTCCAGGGCAAGTTCCCTATCCTTGTTGTACCAGTTTCTTACCCCATCTTCAACTGGGCGTTCAGTATTTTGGTAGCTCCATTTGAACTTGGCCCATTTGCAATGGGCAAGGAATATCCTCTCAGGATCGTATGTCTGGTAATCCAAAAGCGCTAGGAAGAATACTCTGATTTTCTCAGCTTCCGCCTCCACCTGTTTGAAATCCTTGAATGTATAAGCACCAATGGTGAGTAGAAGTGTGGGCCATGGCTTCTTCTTACCTTTAGTAAGGACATTCGAGAAGTCGGAAGTCATCTCATAACATACTTCCTGAAGTAGCATCCTGTTAGTGACGAATCGAGGCAGAGCATGGGGAGCCTTGAATGAACCAAAGACTTGGATGAAGGTGCCTTATGCAAATGGAAACCAATGTGCTACCTTGACTATCGTTTCCATGGCTCGTCAGGACATGCATGGGGTATCCTGACCGAACAATTTCCAGTAGAGTGCAGGGATGAAAATGTGTGTGATTGGCTCTAAATTCTGCTTATATTTGGAGTCCTCGAATAACTACAACTCCTTGTGAATTGGGCGTGCTCGGTCTTGATCCCAATTGTTAGCCCATCCCTCAAAGTGGAACCTCGAACAAACTGCATCCAATAGATAGGAGGCCATGTAAAATTCGGACGAGTATCCCTCCTTGGGTGCTAGTGCTGCAGATATGTTGGTTTTGAGGGCCTTTATTAGTAAGTTGGCCCAATTGAAAGAGATGACATATACGGTAACAAAGTGCATCAGGGATACCCAAGAACTGCTGAAAGTGGTGGCATCAGGATGACCATACATTCTACAAAGCATAGCTGCTACGAGCTTATAGACCTTTTTGAGGCCTGCTACTTGATACTCCTTGTCCTTCTTGACTTTGAACTTCTCCGGTTCTTCCCACCATCCTCTCAGGGTGTCTGTTGTGGGCACCGCATGGGTAGTGGCCCATTCCTCTATAAACGTTTCTTCCCGCTCTGGAAGTGCGTAATAGTACTTCGCATCCTAACCTTTTATATTTGCAAAATATTTCCCCTCGTGATCCTGAATCACCGACATCCTGGGGTCGATCTTTTGTATGATCCATTCAATAATTTTAGTGCATGGGAAGATAGATGGGTGGGCACCTGCATAGTGAATCTTCGACCTCTTAACTTGCACATATACTTTCCAGTCTGGGAGGTCCTCTGGGAACTCAGGTTGTGCGAACTCTTGGTATACTTAATACCAACTCATGCTTTCTCCTCTGCTAAATACACATGTGGTGTCCCCATAGATAGGGGGAGGAGACATAAGTACTTCACTTTATGTGATCTTGATCTCTGGGCTCTTTTTTTTCCAGCGAACCGCTGGGGGCCCTATGTCACTTGAGGCTGAAGAGACGAAGACACACTCTAAATTTTCTTCGAGGTTCCCTGGCATATTCATAAAACAGTCCCAGGATAAGGCATATGCCATATTAATGAATGCTCACTACTTCTTTTAACTCTGCCTAACTAAGGTCAAGGAAGGGGGGAAACTGCGACTTAGCGATCCATTGCCTGGGTCGTCGGGTCACGCTGGCTTAAAGCTTCATAAGAGAGTGACCCTACGACCTGGCGACTTGCGACTAGGTCGCAAGGTCGCTGAGTCACACTGGTCTAAAAATTAATGAAGATGCAACCTTGCGACTTAGCGACTTACTACCGGGTCGCTGGGTCGCTGAGTCGCAAGGTCGCAAAAGTTCAGTTTTGAGTGGGCTGCGACTTAGCGACTTAGCGACTTAACAACCAAGGACCAAGGTCGCAAGGTCGTGGGTTCAGAGGTCGCGCTAGGGATGGGCGGATGATTTCGATGGCAGCGTGGTCTTTTTCATAATTTTAACTTAAAAAGGGAGACAGTGAGGAATAGCCATAAATTGAAGATGAAGTGGTCATTAGAGGAAGAGATTGACACAGGGGAGGCTAGTTTGCTTCATCTACAAGTTTGCATAAGAATGGAAGGGTTTGGAGGTTTAGAGAAGAATCAGGTTCAAAGATGATCTAAAATGGAGGGTAGCTAGTGGCTTGAAAAGGGATAAGATAAGGGGAAATGGGCAACAAATAAAAAATAGAAACATCAGGAGGATTAGGAAACTTAATCGAGAAGATCGTGCTCCCGTTTCCCTGTCAAAAGCATTTTTTCTCTCCGTCGCGTGAGTGAAATGCGACCTATGCGACCTTTCTATTTATAAAGGGGTCACGTGTGTGAGTAATAAATGAGGTCACTGGGTTGCAAATATTCTGCATTGATGATATGAGCGACCTCGCGACCCTACGACCTTGCGACCTGGGGGTCGCAGGGTCGCTAGGTCGCAATTGTTTAAATTTGGATGCGATGCGTGACTTAGCAACTTGGCAACCTGATAGGTCGCAAGGTCGTTAGGTCGTTGATTGGGGACCATGACCTATTTGGCGACTTTGCGACTTAAGGCTTTTGAAAAGACTTGAAATTAAGGTTTTGACTTCGCTTTTCGATACTCGGGGGCTCAAAAAAATTTAGAGGGTGAAATTTTTGGAGGGTGTTGTAGCGGCTACAAAAAATGGCGATTCACTGGTAGGGCCCAGAATCTCTGCCAGTGTTTCATCTTGAGGGGGGTTGGAGGGCATAGCACACTGTTCCTTTCACCCTGTGGGTCCCACTTCTTCTGTCTTTGAGCCTTGCGCACTTGTTCTCATTATCTGCCTGCCCTTGGGCACTAGTTTACCATGTTTTCATTCTTGGAGAATGGATGGAAAAGTTTGGATTAACCTCAGGGATTTTTGAATCTAGTATAGTTTATTTGGTCGTCATTGTGTTGCTCCGCTACCAGCGAACCAAATGGTCCCGACAAAGTCACTACCTAGGAATCACGAGCGTTGCTCTACTGCCAGCGAGCCTGGTCATTACCTCGGTAGAGTCGTCGTATCGCCTCTTTGCGCAGGAAGCCTTTCTCAATCCTTTACCCTTTATTCATGTGCTTAATGCACTTATTAAAATGTGCTCAGGGCACTTATTTTATTTGGAAATTATCACCTGGGCAGATGAGGGATCCTGAATTATTTTACTTGCAAGGGAGGTTGCTCCTGGTATATATGAGGATTTGGGGTTTTTCTAGATTTCCATTCGTCACCTGAGGCTGACTCCTCCCTTTTCCATCTAGTAACTGATTTAACCGAACATTTCCTTTTGCACCGTAGTCTCTTGGGCCAACATACTAGGTAAGCTACTGCATGTTAGTCCGAAGGCCTTAGTCATGTTCTCGCCATTGAGTGCCCATCACAGGTATGCTTTCCTTTTTTACACTCTGGGAGGAGATAATACACCAACATAGATCCCGACTCAGTATGCCACCTAGGTAGCTTCTACATCCTCTTTCTAAAATTTGGATGCTAAAGGAAAGAAACGGTTAACGGGAGGTTGTGTGGAACAAGTGATTTATTGAAAACAAGAAAGGTAAATAATGACAAAAAATGAGACAAAATATGGTACATGATGTAGCGACGACCCCTAGGAGCTATCAGGTTAAATAGTGCTTAAGGTCATGTCCATTCATAGGGAGGACCTTAATCCTCCCTTCAAGATTTTGTAACCTGTAAGTGTGGGAACCGACCTTCTTTCTAATCTGGAAAGGGCCTATCCATAATGCCTGGAACTTGGAGTGTTTCCCTTTATCTTCATGAGCTTTATCCCATTTGAGGAAAAGGTCACCTACTTCAAAAACCTTGTTCCCGGCTGACTTCTTGTCAAACCATCGTTTCATCCGTCCTTGGTGGATGGCGAATTTTTCCCGATTTTTTTGCCTTTCCTCCTCAAGTTTCAACAGTGTGTCTACTCGGGCTTGTAAAGAAAGGCAAGGAGTGCCATGAGTCTCCTGAGATAACTGGAGGGTCGAGAGAGAAAGGTTGGGAGGAAGGATAGCTTCTTTTCCGTATACGAGGAAAAATGGGGAGGTGCCTAGGGAAGGTTTGGGTGTGACTTGATCTGCCCAGAGGGCATTGTGGAGTGCCCTATGCAAATTTCTTTGTTGGGAGAACAGAGTATTTTTGATGATGCGGATTAGGTTCTTTTTGGATGACTCGGATAACTCGTTTCCTTGAGGGTAATAGTTGGCAGAATGTTTAAGTATGATACCATTTTCTAGAGCAAAATCATATAATTTCAACGATGAGAAATATGTTGCATTATCAAAAACAAGGGAGGTTGGAATGCCAAACCTCATCATGATGCATTGGGTGATGAAGGCTATTACCGCTTGATCATTGAATTGACATAACGGTACCGCTTCACCCCACCTTGTGAAGTAGTCTATGGCGGTGAGGATGTACCTATTTTGCTTGGAAGAGTGTGGTAGGATTTCCCCAATCACGTCTAGCCCCCATTGTTGAAATGGTTCTTCCACTGTGACAGACAGTAACGGGGTCAAAGGCCGTATATCTCTATTTGCAAACTTTTGGCACTGCTAGAATTTCCAGACATATGCGTGTGCATCTTTAAACAAAGTAGGCCAATAGAAACCGGCACGCATGATCTTGTGAGCAGTGGTGTCTCATGCATAGTGCCCCCCTGCGGGGCCATCGTGAAGTTCTGCCAATACTTTATGTGTCTCATCCCATTCCAAACAGTGTATCAAGACACCACTGTGATGTTTGTGAAACAAATTACCCTGCACTAGCTGGTAGGGTACAGCTTTCAGTCTCAACGAACGCTTCTTCTTGGTAGTTAAAACGGGGCCCATGGTGCCGTATTCTAGATATTGCAGGAGATCTATCTACCAAGAGGATGTATCCTGTGGGGCTGTGCTATCATTTTGATACATATCGATCTCATGTTCCCAATTTTATTCCTCATTGCTCTGTGAGTCTACTGCCTCTGCAGCCATGCGACACATCCCTTGGCCCTTTACAGTGTGTGTTGGCTTGAATTCCAAGTCATATTCTTGAAAGCATGTCATCCAGTTGCCTCGTCGCTCACACAGATCCTGTTGTACAAATAGTGAGTGAACAGCTGGGTGAGGCACGAATACTGTGACATGATTCTTCAAAATGTACGGCCCGAAATGTTTAACTGCCTTGCATACCGCATAAGCGTGTTTGTCAATATCTAGATGATTCAGCTTGGTGCCTTGTAATCTAGTGCTCATAAATGATATAGGCAGCTCATTGTGGCAGTCATCTTTCTGAGTGAGGATGGTGGCCAAAGTTGAATCTGAGGCAAAGGTGTACAAGATAAAGCCTTTGTTGAAATTTAGACTGTAAAGAGTAGGTGCTTCTGCGATGGCTCGTTTGATGTTGTCAAATGCTTCTTTCTCGGGAGGATTCCATTTACATTTATAGTTTTTCTTAATCATGCCTTGTAATTTTTTCATGATCTGAGCGAAATCTGATACAAATTTTCGGATGAAGTTGATTTTTCCGAGGAAGGACTGCATAGCTTTACTTCTACTTGGGGGCGGTATTTGAGCGATGACTTTCGCACGTTCTGGATCCACCACTATGTCATCTCGAGTTATTATGTGTCCCAACAAGTTTCCTTCGGCGACGACAAACACATTTTTCATTGGGTTCAGTGAGATCCCGTATATTCAACATCTTTCAGAAATTTTCTTGAGGTGGCGTATGTGATTAGATCTGTGCTTTGAAAACATGGTGACGTCGTCAAGGTATACTAACATGATTTTCCCAGTAATTCCTCTGAAGGTGATTTCCATAGTTGTTTGGAAGGTGGTACCAACATTAATCATCCCAAAGGGCATGCGTCTGAAAGCAAATGTTCCCCACTTAGTCCTGAATGTGGTTTTGAGCTGATCGGGCTCAGCCACTAGTACTTGATTATACCTTGCAAAACCCATCCAATAGAGAGAACATTTCCAACCCTGATACAGCTTGAAGTATTTGCTCCATAGGAGGGACCGGATAGTTGTCTTTGTCGGAGGCTCTGTTCAAATTCCTGAAGTCTACACACAAATGGATTTCTCCAGATTTCTTGTGAACAGGGACCAAGTTGGACACCCAGGTCGAATGTCTAACTTTGAAAATTATCCGCGCATGCAAGAGCTTCTTTAGTTCCTTTTGGATCATTGGTTCTAGAGCTGGGTGTAATTTTCTTAGTTTTTTTTGGAGAGACTTCACTCCTTCGTTAATGGGTATGACGTGTTGGATGATCCGCGTATCATAAGTCCGAAGGTCGTCATACATCCAGGCAAACACATCTCGGTATTTATTAAATAATCCGGTGAATGCTTGTTTCTCCTAAGGGGTGCACTCATTACCTAAATTTACAAGCTTGGGATCCTTGTCTGTCCCGAGGTTAATTTGTCGGTGTGCCAACGTGGAACTTTTCACCTTCGTATTTGGGGGCCCTTGGAAACAGTTATGTAAGTCAAACAACTTCTCGAGTGACACGACCCCTTTGGGTATGGGATTTTCTTTCTGATTTCTTAGTTCCTCCTGCAAAGCCCGATCATGATCCTCTTATTCCATAACTACGTCTTTGAATATATCTGTATTGAGCATGAAATCTCGTACCTATTGGTCATCATTGAAAACGTGTAAATTAGTAAAATTGTATGGTATGGATGGCTTGTATAGAACTTCAATAAAAAATCCATCTCTAAGTGGGGTGAACCTAGCGGCAGCATTGGAAAGTGTATTGGCTTCCGCATTATGCATTATAAGTATATATTTAATACCAAAAGCATCAAAATCTAAAATTAAACTCCATACCTCTTGCTGGTAACCTTTCAGATGGGGAGACAAGTAATGGATGGTGTTGCGTACCTGGCGAGTGATAATCTTGGAATCACTAATTACCTTCAAACAACGAACCTTTAGATCTATGGCCCTTTGGAGTCCCAATAATAGTGCCTCATACTCAGCTGTATTATTGCCACACTGGAACTCTAACTGGTAGGAAATTAGAAATTTGTTCTTCTGAGGGTCTAGCAAGATGTAGCCTGTGCCAGCCCCATCTTGGGTTTTGGAGTCGTCATAGTATAGAGTCCATGTTTCATCTTTTGGTTGGACAAGGCTATTTGAGCCCGTTGAGGATATGCTAGGGACATCAATTTCTAAAGAATCTTGGTTGGATGGGGAGGAGTTTTCAGCAACCAGAAGGAGCTCAGACTGAATGTCTTGGGTGATCGAGGATTGGTGAGTCTGATAACAACCAAAGATGGACTCTAAGAAACATATATCGAGCTCTTCTTGCATGAAACTGATTGGTTCGTTAGTTTCATCCATGTCAGTCACAGTATGTTTCATGTATGGTTCACTTTCAATCGATATTTGGTTACTCCTACCTTTGTACGGGAGACAAAGTTGGTACCAATTAGTAGCAAGGTACCCTTGGATCTTACTAGACCAATCTCTTCTCAACAGAAGGACATAGGCCTCGGGAATATCCATGATTACTATGTCAATGAACTGATGCACTCTGGAGTCGGAGGATAAGCGGATAATGACGTTGTTTAGTTCGCCCACTGTGGGGACTTGAGATCTATCGAGCTCGATGATTCTTGCGTCAGTTTTCTCAGGTCGAATGTTTAACTTCTTGCACACGGATAAGGGCATAACATTCATGGATGCACTGGAATCGACGAGGCAGTTGTGGACATTGAAGTTAAAGATCTTGAAGGAGAGGAGGAAAGGTGGCGTGGTTCCCCTGGAGTTGGTGTTCATGGCATTCACGATGGATTGGGGACTAGCAACAGCTTGGGAAGACCTGATGCTTACGGGCTTGGTCGCCAGTAGATTGGAAAAGGTCTTAAGAATGAGATCTCGTTGGTTAGAAATGCAAGCGAGCTCGTAGAGAGAGATATTGGCCCTGGTCTTCTTCATGTCCTCGATAATGTTATACCTAGAATATATGGGTGAGGTAGGCTCGGTGGTGTTCTTAGGGGAAATTAATGAAGCTTTAGCTTTAGGGCCTTCTCAGGGAGTGGTTGGACTAAATTTTCCAGGAGTTTTTTCTTCGTTTTCTGCGTTCGGGGGAAGGATTTTTCTTAAGAAGGCTTTTCTTTTCTCTTCGAAAGACTACTCAGGCACTAGGCCTTTGCTCCCGATATTCAGCTACACTTGGGAAGAGCACCTCCACGACATCTGACAGGTCCTCCAAACACTACGACAACACAAGTTGTGTGCCAATTTGGAGAAGTGAACTTTTGGCATGACCCAGGTTCAGTATCTAGGATACACTATTGATGAGTGGGGGGTGCATGTGGATCTAGCCAATATCCAAGTCATTTGGTAATGGCCAGCCCTAGCCACTCTAACAGAGCTCTGCAGCTTTTTTGGTCTTGCCAATTTCTACCACAGGTTCGTGTTGGGATTCTCTCATATCATTTGGCCCTTAAGTCAAGTCACCATGGGATGGGAGAAAGCATAATTATTTTTGTCTGAATCTCAATAGAAGGCATTCGTAGAGTTGAAGAATCGCCTCTGATCTACACTAGTGCTCACATTACTAGACTTGAAAAAATCATTTTAGATCGAGAAAAATGCCTCTGACTATGATATTGGGGTAGTCCTTACTCAACAAGGGCGTCCGATGGCATATCACAGTGAGACACTTTCTGACACGGTTCAAAAATATCCCACTTATGAAAAATAGATATAATCCATTGTGCAGGCTTGCCAACAATGGAAGCATTACATTTTGTTAAAGGAAATAATAATTCACATAGACCACCAACCCCTGCAGTTCATACAGATGCAAGGGAAGTTGTAGAACAATCGCCATCAGAAGTGGTCCACATACCTACAAAAATATCATTTGAACATCAAGTATAGGAATTGAAGCACCAATAATGTTTCGGACTTCCTCAGTTGACCACCGATCATGGCGCTAACCACTATGCTCAACTCTTGTGGGCATGAGACTTCCAATTGGCCGCTTATCTATCAAAGCGATCCAGAATTCGGCCACACATACAATATGCTCTTGGAGGGTAAGAAAGTTCCAGATTTTCACCTCTAGGCCAATTCCCTACTATGTCACCTAGGACACCTTTGTGTTCCTTCAAGTGAGCGTGACAAGATGATTATTAGGTCGCTTGGTATTTCGGGGTCAAGAAAACAGTGGTAGTACTGAAAAAGTATTTCTATTGGCCAAAACTTCGACATGATGTTGGGAAGTACATCAAGTCCTACACTGCTTGTGCCATTGCCAAGTTGACCATCAAGAAGCAAGGCCCTGATACTCCGTTGCATACCCCTAGTCGACCTTGGGAATCCATCTCCATGTATTACATGTCAGACGTTCCTTCTACTAAGCATGGAAATGACTGTGTTTTTGTGGTCGTTGACAGATTCTTAGAGATGGCCATTATGACGACTTGCAAGAAGAATATCATAACATAATCCACTGCTAAACTCTTCTTTGAACAAGTGTGGGTACACTTTGGGATCCCACAGTCTATCATCTCAGATCAGGAAAACAGGTTCCTCAGTACATTTTTGTCTAGCCTCTAGTTGATTTTGGACACTGTTGGCGAGTGATCAGGTCTCGCGGGCAAGACCCAAGTTCAGGATTTGTGGCCAACACAGGAATCCGCTGTAGTCTAGGATCACACCGGCATTATCACTCTACTCTGGAGATTAGATAGTCTCACCCGAGGCATGCCCCGACCACATGCAGGAGGGGAATAGACTAATGGCAAGGAACGGGTCCGCAATTCATTCTTATCAGTGATTAGATTGCATAAATAGAATCACAGACGCAACAACATTCAGAGAGCGTACAGATATTAGAAAAATGAAATTTTAAAGCATCTTAACCAACACACATGCATGTGAATCCCACAAATAGACAGTAACCTGCAATTATATTAAGCTCTTGGCCAAATCCCCAGTTACATAGCTCTGCAATGGGCTTAAAAATCTGATACATATGCCTTGCGGAACAGATATGTACATCAATAGAACCGTAGGAACTACAGAGACCTCATCCATAATCCGGGTTCCTGCTGCAGCATGCGTTTCTTCTCCTTTAGTCGCTCTCTTCTCTCTGCTTTCTTCCGAGTGACGGCTATTTATCCACCCACTGTCGCGAATGTTAGTTCTTCTTATGTCCTTCTTCAGCTACTTCTAGCTTTTCTCTGATTATCTGTGTGTTCTGCTTGCATTATTCTGCTGTATCTTCTCCTTATCTGTACTTATGCATCTAGTTTCCTTCGCTATGTGCCTGTTCCTTCGCAACCTTGGTAGCTTCGCTGGTTGCAACTTGGTTGCGGCTGCCATGTGCCCTCGTTTCGCAACCCCAAAATCTGGCCGTTGTTTCAATTCAAAACGTTCAAAACAAGGTTTTTCAAAACAAGGGCCCCAACAGGCCCCGACCACAGTTCCTTGACTTGTCCCCGAGTCAATCACAAATTACGGTTTCTACCTCCATTTCCCTGCTTGACCCCGTGCCCTGTTTTCCCTATGTGCCTTCATCCTGTGCTCGTTCCTGCTGTGTGCCTTCAGCTTGTTCCTGTCCTTGCTGTGCGTCTTCAGGCGGCTGTTCAAACAAGGGCCCCAACTCCGGGACCCTTTGGAACGCTGTATCTCGAAGCTTAGTAAAAGCCGACACAACTTCCTGCCACCCCTGGATGAGCGAGTCTGTTTCCTCAGCGAGCTTGGTGACAGCAGCCTCCTCGATGGGCGTTGGGATAGCTCCGAAAATTGTGCTGATCTGGGTCTCGGCTGCCGCTGCGAGCTGTTGTATGGTCTGGGCGCTAGATTGAAGGGGTGGCCGGAGCTCACGAATGACGCGTTTGGCCTCCACCAAGCAAGCCTCTGTGTGTTGGATCTATGCCTCAAGTTCATCAGCTTGGGCGTATAATTGATCCAGCCTTGCGTGGTCCGTAGCCTCTTGAATTTCCCTTGAAACCTGCTGGAGTTGGGCTGAAATCAGCTGGGTCTTGAAGGTGAGGGCCAGGGAGCATTCTTGAAGGCCCTTTAGGAGGTCACGAGCCTCTCGTGCCGTGGAATGAAGTGCTTCCTGCATCTGAGCTGCCTGACCCTGCTTGGCGGCCACCTGGGCTGAATAGCCGACCCCGGGCGTGGGCGGCACGGGACGGGTTGCTAACTCCGCACGAAGCTCGTGATTCTCCCGGTATAAGTCCTGAATGGTGATGCAGAGGTGGATAGCTTGCTCGGAGAGGCTGGTCGCAGCGATTTCGGGAGGCAGCAGGGGATAATGAGGCTCTAGGGAGGGCCAGAACTCGGAGAACATCCGGGTGACATTGGTGATCATTTCTTCCATATGCTCCCGTGCTGTTCGGAGTTGGTCGCGCTGTTCAGTAAGCGCGGCAATTTGGTGTTGCTGCTCGACATACTGCTGCTGGAGTCCCAAATGTAATCTTTTGGCCTGCTGGGTCGCCCTTTGAATCAGTAGGTACAGCTGAGCTGGATTGTCAGGCTGGAAGGTGGCGGTCCCAGAAGCGCTCTGCGTCGGCATTCACTCCGGCAATGGTTGGCCACTGGCAACTGTTCGAGTGACATGCTCAGGAGGTGAGAAGGGCGTGGCCTCTGGATGTGCAGAGTCAACCATATTCAGATCCGGCGGTTCTTGCTGATCAATGTGGGCCAGTTGTGGAGGGACTGTGGCCTCAGGCGGAACCTCGGCAGAATCAGACCCGGTGCGCAGCTGCTGTGTGAATATATCAGTGAAAGGAGGGTGGGGTTCGACCACTGGGTCGATCGGTGGTATGATTTTGGTAGCACCAGAGTCAACCTCAGCCCCGCGGTCCCCACCCATGAGTTTCCAGATAATGGGGTCGGACACCGTAGCCGAGGAATTAGACGGGGCGGATGAAGTGGCAGGCGGATGAACGGTGGATGGAGCGATGGACAGTGTGGTGGGGGTATGTGGCAAGTGAATGTTGATGAATTCATATGGGTCGATGAGGGGTTCCTCTTGAATCAGTACCCCTATGCTTGGGGGCGGTGGTGGATCATCAGCAGTGAGGTCCACCACCGGATTTTCCTTGGTGGTGCGGGCCCTCTTAGCTTGAGGGGCCTCAGGTGGATCCCTAGGCCCGCTCGTCTCGCCCATTGGGGTCATGAGTGGATCAGCAGAGGTAAATAGGATAGTGGGGATGGGGGAGGTGAGCGGAGCGGTATGGGGGTGCAAAGTGGAGCGAGTGAGCTGAAATTCAGAAAATAAAGGAAACGGGGTAGCACCGCTAGAAATAACCTGGGCCGCCACATTAAAATTTCGTACCTGGTTGTTGAAGTGGCGGACGATGGGGATGAGCGGTTCAGGGATTTCTTGTGATGGCGCTGCCACCTTCGTCTCGGCAGGCTGTTGCACTGGTGCCATCCTGTCAAAATTGTATCTGGGGAGCCCGTCCCGCATGTGCTTCGTGACCCCCGACCATGAACAGACTTCACGATGGAAGGTAGCATCGCCCAACTGAAATTTCAGCGGCGTCATTCGGAAGGTTTTTGCCAGAACGCAAGCGAGTCGGAGGTAAGTATGCTTGTGACTTACCCCGAACCACACTTGCTCGCTATATTCATCCAACAGGTTCCTGGGCACCCGTTGCTGACATTCCACCACATCCGTCATTAGCCGGTACCACGACTGAAACGCATCTGCATTCACCAGTTTGGTACTGGGGTCATTTGAGACCGGCCATGGAGTGAATTTCATCGTGAGGGGATGGCCCTCGGGGATCTCTGCTGGGAACCGGATGTGTGGAGTGTGTCATTTCCACATGGCAAAAGCAATAATCAAATAGCCATAAATAAAAGTAGTTGCGCGCTTATAATTCTCCTCGCACGCATCGAAGAGCTCTTTTAACAAGAAGGAACACCAATTCAGCTTGGTGCCTTGGACACAATGTTCAGCGATAGAAATAGTATCAAGAGTGCATTTTCCCTTGGTGTAATGCCTCATTGTCTTGCTGGCAATGAGGTAACGGGCGAATCGAATCTCAGGCTTGTTAATGAGGTCGATCTTGGCTCCTTCCCCCCCCCCCTTCGAGTGCCATATTTTGCATAGAGGTCCACATCGCCCGACTTTCGTGTGCACTTGAAGGAGTTCTGGAAGGCTGTTGAGACGTCTGCACCCATCTGTGAAAGCCCTGTGAGGCGATGAATATCTTCGGCATGAATGGGAATCTCCTGGGTCAGCCACAAGGACCCATTTTGAATTCGGCTGAGGAGGAAGCGTGTACACTACAGAACTGGTCCGGTGGTGCCAAAGACCGGAAGATTTCTCAAGTTCATCAAGGACGAGTTCTGAAGGTCCCTGAACTCTGGTAACAGGTGGCTGGCGGGGTTGCCGGCTGCAGTGTAGTAGTGCTCCATATATGCCTGCCGCTGGAGGGACGAAAATTCGGCAGCATTTGAGATGTTGGCATCAATCAAGGCTGCATTATCATATTTGCCCACAAGGGACTCAGTCTTGTGAATTCGAGTGTCAAGCTCTGGTTCAATGACGGCTGGGACAGCCTTCGGCATTTTAGACCGACACTGATAGACCTGTAGAATCTGCCTTGGTCGCCTTTCCTGGTGCAATGCGTTCTGAGAATTCAACGGCTCTGGTGCAGCTGCAATTGCTAATTCGAACGAGTCCGGCATTCTCGTGCTTTTGGTGTCCATGCAAGTTATGTCAGCACCTGGCACGAGTGGAGTTGATGAGACCCCCTAACGAGTTAATTCCTACTGGCATTATTTCTGCGATAATCGTGCGATCAATCACATGCCAATGAGTGTTGTGACAGTTGCTGACGGTGGCATGGGGAAATGGGCGGACGCGACGGCTGAGGTTACTGTGGGTGATGGCCAAATGATGACGGCGCGGTTACTGCCAAGTATGGTAATTAATGATGCAGATCTAGGTGATCCTACAGACTGACACAAGTGCATGGGTGGACTGAGCTGGACTGACGTGGAGACTAGTACGGATCCTACAGGGATGACACGCTGGACCGGCGCCGCCCCGACCACAGTCGGTTGCGATGCGGACCCCGCAACTGAGCGGTTATTGACACACTACCTATGAACAGAGAATACCTCCTATGCTCATCCCGGTTGCGAGAGAGTTATTCAACTATGCTACGCTACGGGTGCTCTCGGGTGCGAGAGTTATTGATGAGAAATGAAAGGTACTTACTCCTGGTAGGGTTTCAGGCATGCGCCATTCACCCACCCAGGAAGAACTGTACCGTCCAGCTGTGCCAACCGAACGGCTCCAGAATCGCAAATCTCGATAACGAAGTAGGGTCCCAACCAGTGCATCTGTAGCTTTCCTGGGAACTTCTGGAACCTGCTGTCGTATAAAAGAACTTTGCCGCCAACCTGGAAGGTTTTTTTCTTAATGTGGCGGTCGTGCCACGCTTTCTGCCGGTCCTTCTGAATCTTCTGGTGGAATTCGGCCAGGAAGCGGGCCTCATCCAGTTCCTGTAATTCATGGAGGTGCTCCTGGAGGGAGGCCTCTTCCGAAAACTTCAGAGATGTGGCGATCAACAGGCTTGGTACAATAAACTCGGCGAGGATCACAGCCTCCCGACCGTACACGAGCTGGAACAGCGTTTGATTGGTCAAGCGCTTCACCATAGTCCGATAGGCCCATAAGGCCGCTGATAGGCGCTCGTCCCAATCATCACGCTGGGCATTGCAAATCTTAGTCAAGCCTTTCTCAAGAATCTTATTGAAGGCTTCTACCGTACCATTAGCCTGCGGGTGATACGGGCTACTCTTGTGATGCTGAACCATGAAGGTGTCCAGCAGTGTCTTGACCGTGTCATTAATGAAGTGCATACTCTGATCACTGGTTAAACTTCGCGAGCAGCCAAACCGGCAAATGATGTGCTAAAAAATGAACTGGGCGGCGGTATCCGCTGTGCAGTTGCGTACCGTGGCTGCCTCAGCCCACCTGGTGAGGTAATCCGTGGCAGTAATGATGTACCGGGCCTTGGAGTGTCTGGCGACGGGGGCTATGGGGCCCACAAAATCGACAGCCCACTTCTCGAATGACCGCAACACATGCACTGGGTGTAACGGAAGCTCGTCCCGGTGAGAGGGCCTTCCCGTCCACTGGCAGACATCGCATCGCTTCACATAGGCCTTACAATCGGTATGTACTGTCGGCCACCACAGGCCAGCTTGGAGCACCTTTCTTGTGGTGGGTTTCGCACCCACATGCCCTCCCGAAACACCGCTGTGACATTCCCACATTACCGCTTCCCGTTCGTGGTCAAGGACACATCTGCGCAAAACCCCATCGAGGCCCAGTTTGTATAGCTGCCCTGCGATCAGTTGGTAGTCGGCAGCACAGACGACCAAATGCCGTTTCTGGAGCGGGGTGTAATCCTGAGGGCATTGCCCCGTGGTCAGATAGGCGGCAATGTCGGCCAAGTAATCCGGTACAGCTTCGACTCGGAAGAGGTCAGCGTCTGGCAGCTGATCATCGAGGGAGCCGTCATTCTCCCTTGTCTCCAACCTGGATAGGTGATCGGGCCCGACATTCAACCTCCCGGGCTTGACGATTACTTCGACCGTGAATTCTTGAAATAGCAGAAGCCAATAGCAAATCCGTCCTTCCAGAACAGGCTTATTGACCAGGTACTTCAGGGAAGAGTGGTCCGTGAAGAACTTGAACTTGTCCCCTAGAATATAGTGGCGGAAATTCTGAAGAGAGTACACCATCGCCAGCGCCTCCCTCTCGGTCATGGTGTAATTCTTCTCCGCATTGGACAGTTTGCGGTTGGCGAAGTAGACCGGGTGGTCAACTATTGTATCGCCGGGTTGTGCCAAGACAGCCCCAAGTGCAACACTGGAAGCGTCAATATGCACATGGAACTGCTTATCCCAGTCTGGATGAACTAGAATAGGTGCCGATGCCAAATTTTCCTTCAGGGTGTCCAGGGCTACCCGACACTCCTCCGTCCACTGACAGACTGCGGACTTCCGCAGAAGTTGTTCTAACAGATCAGTGATCTTGGCATAGTTGCGGATAAACCTCCTGTAATATCCATGTGCCCGAGAAATGCCCACAACTGTTTCACCGTCTCGGGGGCTTCCATGTGTACGATCAACGCAACCTTGGCATAACACATGTCCCTTGCTTGCATAACACATGTCCCAGGAACGTGCCGAACGGAACGGCAAAAATACATTTCTTTAAGTTCAAGGAAATCTGCAGCTGGCGACACCGATCAAACATGACCCACAACAGGGTAGCGTGTTTCTTTAATAAACTGTAGACAGTCCAGTCATCCATGTAGACTTCCAGGAACTTGTGAAGGTACTCCCGGAAGGCGGCGATGACAATCTGGGAAAACACGGCCGGAGTGTTCTTCAAGCCAAACGACATGACGTGGTATGCGAACAACCCCCATTCGGTGGTGAATGTTGTCTTTGACTTATCTTCTTCCGCAATACGCACCTGATGGTAGCCCGAAAAGCCATCAGTGAAAGAGTAGGCTTCGTTCCCCGCAACATGGTCCAACACCTCGTCGCTGAAAGGGGTGGGAAATGGATCATGAATGCAGGCATTGTTCAGACTGTGATAATTGACGCAAACCCGTATCTCTGCCTTGTCCTTCTTATTCTGGATGACGATAGGGCTCACCCACTCGGCTTCCTCCAGGGGAAAGATTAGACCCGCGGCCAGCATCTTATCGATTTCCATCTTAACCTTCTCTTTAACCCGCGGGTTCAACCGATAGGGTCGGTGCTTCACAGGCCTGGCACCCAGTTTCAGCACGATGCACATTTCGCCAAGGTCACCTTTGATGCCTTTCAGATCTGCTACCGACGAAGGGAACAAGTCCTCATATTTCTGGAGGAGGCTGGAAATCTCTTTGGTCGTCTCTTCGTCCCAGTAATCGCCCACTATAGCCAACTTAGGCTTCTCCTCCGTACCGATGTTTAGCTTCTTAGTCTTCAGCGGCCGTAAATGGACCCCTTCGGTGGCCGGCTCTTCGTTAATGTTCTGCTCGCCTTCCTTCTCTTCGAAATACAGGTGCCTCAGGTCCTCCAAACCATCGTCCTCCGGATCGCCGTCAATCCTTTGGCAAACCAACTCTCGCACGGCCTCAGGACGGGCGGGCAGCGTGCAGCCGTCGATCTGCGGATCGCGGAAAAATAGTACTGCCATGATAGCGTGGAATGCCTGAGATTCCAACTCTGTGTCTCCTGTGAAAGAGAAGCACCGCGCAAATTTGCGCGCGACTTCCGTCCAAGAACTAGTCGCTCGTTTCCGTTCTTCCTCCAAGTACCCTGCGTGGGGGATGGTGCCTAAAGAGTGGACAAACCGATGAGCCCACAGCTCTTCCGGGTATCCTATACTTTTCCACTGCTCCTCACAGGTCCGCAAGTGGTCCTGCGGATTGGAAGTCCCAGAGTACCACTGCTTGCTTCGAGGGCCTTCATCTTCTTTGAACCGCGCCCACAATGCGTCCGCCACACTACTCCACCGCGCAAAGGTATTGCGGTGATTTTTCCACCACCGGGCTACTGTAGACTGTAGTGCGATGTCCAAAAGGGGTAGTCTGCTCCCTTCTGGTACGATGTCTTCAACCTTGGTAATAAAGGTATTGACAGCTTGCATGTTTGACAGGGTGGGGTATTCTCTGAACTCAACCCAATCCAACTGATGCGGCCAACATGAGCACATCTCCGCGTGCTGGTCTCATACCCCCCCTGCTACCAGTCTTCCCACGCGATTTCGGATCCTAGCTCTGAGCTCTGGACACTCCGCCAACTGACAGAGCCAGTCGCGGTCGGGTTAATATAGTCTTCCCGCTTCCCTGCAGTCATCTGGTAGAGGTGGTCCATCATCTGAGCATCCTCCCGGTTATCCACCGTCTCGGTATACCTCGGGCCTTGATATGGGTCGAGAGGCTGAGTGACCCGGACCTCCCCATGTTCAAATATCATCAGCTCCTTTTTGAGGTCGATGATAGCATAATTCTCAAAAGCCTAATCAATGCCTAACAGGGCGGGGTAAGTATCCTTGTCTCCCATAATATCAATAACCTCAAAATCCGTGTAAGTATTTACCCCCGCAATGTCGACCTCGACACCTTCGAGTCGGCCAATCGGAAGAATGCAGTACTGGTTCGCCATTCTGAGTTGGATGGGCGAGTAGGCCAGCCGTGGCTTTCCGAGAGCCTCCCACGTCTTGCGCGACAGGATGTTGACGTCAGACCCTAAATCGAGCGTGGTGTCGCTGATTTGGAATCCCCCAACCTACGTATTGAGCCGGAACTATTTACCTGTTTGTCGCTTATTTCGCTTGATGCGCTGCACCGATTGGGGGGCTGTGTCCACCGGTTCCCCCAATCCTATCCTCCCCTACAGTGCCCCTTCCAAAGTACACTTGAGCTGCTGCCGCAGAGCAGCACTGTCAACAATCTTGAGGAATAGCTGGAGCCACTCTTCAATCAGGGTTCCTGGCGCGTGTTGTGGCCCAGGGTCTGTCGGCAGGGGTGCCTCCAGGCCTTCCACTTCGCGCAGCTGAGAAAATGCCTCAACCGCCTCCTGAAAATACTTCTTCTGTGCCTCTGGTCTGATTACCCAGTGCGGGGATGCTGGCCTGACAACTGGTGCCATCTCCTTTCCACGAGCGTCCTCCCCCGTTTTCTTACCGCCCCTCGTTACAATAGCGATGTTTTGCATGTCCAGAGTTGCGGCCGCCCGCGGCTCGGCGTTTACCAAATTTGTGCCCCTCTGCCGTGCACGTTTTTCCCACTTTTTGATGAGCTCGGGACAGTCTTATGTCGAAAGGGTGTTTACACGGCACTGGGAACACCACGGACGGTGAGGGAGGGGACATTCGTGAGCCACATGGCTCTCCTGGTCACAGTTATAGGATTTCACCGGCCTGCGACCCCCAGCGCGGCCTCCGCGCACCCCGCCCCCTCTTGCTCTAGGAGCCTCATTCACCCTATAGGAGGGTCGATCCAACCGGTCCGCGAGTGCGTCGAGAGCCCAGCATTGCTCGGTGTTGTGAGTCGTGGAAGTGCAAAACTCACAATATACGTTGTTTGGCACGTTGGAATACTTCTGTAGGATCGGGCACATCCGAGGTGGATGTCCCACTGTCCAGCAAATCTCACAATACTCCGTGGCGGCTGGGTTGAGTTGGGAGGGGAACCCCGCATAAGGCTGTTGCGGCTGGTATAACCCCTGCGGATTCAGTGCCGCGCCACCCCCCGTAGGTGGCCCCCCTTGAATTTCCGCGACCGAGGGTCCCACCCCCGCGCCACGCAATCGAGGACACTCAGTTGCGACATGGCCTTCGACCAGGCAGTGAGTGCACCAAACGTTTGGCCTGGCTGTTCTGACCGGCTGTATCTCCTTGATATTTTCGGTCAGGCTGGCTATCTGATGCTGCAATCCCACTAAGGAGGGATCCTGCGGGCCCGGCCCTCCCCGATATTCCTGAGGGTAGCCCGTCATGGCCTCGATCTTCATGGCCTGCTCCAAAGCGTCCTGCAGATTGTCAATCTTCTGTTGGGTGAGGGGGGTTCGCGTCAAGGGAAGCAAAGCCTTGATGAATCAGTCCCTTTGGTGGTTCGGATCGATTGGGTAACTGAGTTTCCCGATCGCATCCTTGAATCGCCGCATTAGCTCCCATGCGGTTTCTCCTTCCTTCTGTTTAATTTCCCAGAGCTCGGACAGACCCTGTTGGTCCGTCTAGGGAAGCTTAAATTCCCGGACAAAATCCCGCTTCACATTCGCAATGACGGGATTCGGGTGGGCCTCGGACCACTTTATGAACCATCGCAGAGCCCTCTCTCTGAGCGTGGTTTGGAACTCTATTAGTTTCCCAGCGTCTGGCGTCTACCGAGCCCTCCAAAAGGCTTCACACAGGTACTAGTGTTGCTCTACATCATCATTACCCCGGCCCGAGAACTCGGGATACCGAGTAAAAGACCCAGCCATGTTCACTTGCGGCGGATTGACCAGGATAAATCCTCCGGCTCCTGGTTGCGTGACTGTTCCACTCGGGAATGCAATACTACTAGTGCTGCTGCTACTAACGAGTGTCTCCGTCGACACTGAACTACTGTGCAATTGACTCAATGCTTGAAATTTAACGAAAATATTACTCAAAGGTTGATAAAGTACCAGGGGAAGGTAGGGATCCTAGCCATGCAGATTGGGGGGAGTATGGCAGCCTGGAGAACTGAATGTCGTTCGCTCTTGAAACAACTGCTGCATCACAACGTACCACTCACCATCGAAACTTTCCTCGGGCTGCATACCTTCATCATATTCGTCAGTCACCGTCTCCCTTGCTCGCTTGGCTGGGCTCCCATGCACCCATCGCACTGCCATAGCGGTCCCTTCCCATCCCTGGGTATCCGCGTCCATAATTCCTACCCTATGAGGCACCTCCTTCTGATTCTTCCTCTCGATCTCTCGTCTTTTCAAATCTCGCATTACCCTTCTTCGCCACCTATCGGCAATCTGTGCCCGCCGATGTGCACGTCGCTCCCTCAATGTCCTTGCGGCCTCAACATCCATTCCCCACTCCCCGCGTCACACTCTATGTAGCATCGTCCCCTTCAACCCTTCCCCCAGCACCGGTGGTTTACGCTTCCATACTCGTCTTGTGGAATTCTATCAACCCTGCATCCACCATCGGAGCTTTAATCCACAGCGGAATCTCCTTAAGCAGCTTCCCTCTTAGCCCGGAGCGAAAGATAGCCTCGTATTTTGAGAAGGATTGATAGCACTCAGCGGAAAACTCCACAATGTATCCTTCCAACGTGGTCTCCACCCAAAAATCCACCGCGCGGGTCAAATCGGTGTTCAACCGATGCAGAGCCACCAGATCTCCGTGTGCCCACCTGCGGTTTATCTTCCGCGAGCCATCTCGAGGCACCTTCATCTGTAACCTCCACAACCAATTGTAAAGGTCGGTAGGAAACTTTCCCCAGAACATTTTTTACGTATCACCGGCTAAATCTGAGAAAAGGACGAGTTCCTTGATCGTTGCCTCCCCTTTCTTAGTCAACTCCGCTTGCTGAGCAATGAAATGGTCTAAATGATTATCCCACCATCCTTGTATCTCCCCTTCAAAGATCCGCGATACCATGGTCTAGATCCCCTCATATCATGCGGGTCCCGGCAACAGAACCATTGTTGGCGAGTGATCAGGTCTCGTGGGCAAGACCCAGGTTCAGGAGTTGTGGCCAACACAGGAATCCGCTGTAGTCTAGGATCACGCCGGCATTATCACCCTACTCTAGAGAGTAGAGAGTCTCACTCGAGGCATGTCGCGACCACATGCAGGAGGGGAATAGACCAATGGCAAGGAACGGGTCCGCAATTCATTCTTATCAGTGATTAGATTTCATAAATAGAATCACAGATGCAACAGCATTAAGAGAGCATACAGATATTAGACAAATGAAATTTTAAAGCATCTTAACCAACACACATGCATGTGAATCCCACAAATAGACAGTAACCTGCAATTATATTAAGCTCTTAGCCAAATCCCCAGTTACATAGCTCTACAATGGGCTTACAAATCTGATACATATGCCTTCCGGAACAGAGATGTACATCAATAGAACCCTAGGAACTACAGAGACCTCATCCATAATCCGGGTTCCTGCTGCAGCATGCGTTTCTTCTCCTTTAGTCGCTCTCTTCTCTCTTCTTTCTTCCGGGTGACGGCTATTTATCCACCCACTGTCGCGACTGTTAGTTCTTCTTATGTCCTTCTTCAACTGCTTCTAGCTTTTCTCTGATTATCTGTGTGTTCTGCTTGCGTTCTTCTGCTGTATCTTCTCCTTATCTGTACTTATGCATCTAGTTTCCTCCGCTATGTGCCTGTTCCTTCGCAACCTTGGTAGCTCCGTCGTTTGATGTGGTTGCGGCTGCCATGTGCCCTCGTTCCGCAACCCCAAAATCTGGTCGTTGTTTCAATTCAAAACGTTCAAAACAAGGTTTTTCAAAACAAGGGCCCCGACAGACACCAAGATCACCAAGTCCACAACTTTCCATCTCCAAACTGATGGTCAAATAGAGGTTGTCAATCGAATTATTATACACATTATACACATGTACAACTTAAATTATCCACACACGTGGGTTTAAACCCTCCCCTATGTACAACACAACTATAACTGGGCTCTCCATTTCTCAACCAACGACAACCCCTTTCAGGTGGGCTTAGGATTCCATCCACTTTGTCCCATTGACGTAGCCATGCCATTCCGGCTACTCAGGAAGATTCATATCATTTCAAGTTTGAGGTTGACAAGGCAAACAACTTCATTGAGTTCATTCATCACATCTGCCAATAAGTTGATGACATATTGGACAAAGCCAATGCTAAGTACAAGCATCGACATGATCAACATCGGATTCCACACAACTTCCAGGTGGGAAAAAAAGTGTGGCTACATTTATAGAAAGAGCGCCTCTATGGACCCCACTGCGAGCTTTTCCCACTCTGTTATGGGCCATACACCATCACTAAGGATGTAGGGGGAAATTCCTTTGAGCTCAGTATTCCACCATTCCTTGGTCTACACCAAGTGTTCGATGTGAATCGCCTTTGGCCCTACTTTCTGCCTCTACTAGACACATCTGACATGGTAGAACAACTCACACCAACAGAGTTAAAACTAGACTTCATGGAACAAGCCATAAATTCTCAGATCATTTATACACAAATCAAGCACACCTGACAACAAATTATCCCGCTATATTGAGTTGTCAAAGCAGGCCAACTCCTTCACCAAGGCAAGTGGCTCACTAGGGACTAAGTTTAGTAGAAGTTTCCTCATCTCATGGAGGAACTCAATGCAATGGGGACCATTTCTTCCTAAGGGGGGAGGAGTGATCCAGGTGGATATTGGTGGCCACCCGCATATTCCACTTGTACCCCCACCATTTTTTCTTTAATTTTCCTTAATTATAGCACATTTTACTATTTTTAGCATTTTTTTGGGTCCTGAACTTCCGGAGCCGTTTTGAGGCCCTAAACGATGTTTTTGGGGAAACTCGGGAGCAACATCAGAGTCACTGTGATGTTTCTCACATAAAAAGTTTTATATCTCAGATAGATATTTCTAACGAGGTATTGAGCTCGTCAATCAGAGATTATATGCCAAAGTTACGTCCTCGAGAAGTTGATGTACCAATTTACCCAAACAGGGCCCATAGTTTCAGTGTTTCATCTCCTAGGGTTAGGTATTTGGACGTTTAGGCTTTTCCATTGTTTCTCAATAATAAATAGGCTTTCGAGTCTCATTGTAACATAGTTCAGAGGTTTGTAACCACCACATCTCTTCTGATAGATAAGCTACTAGCACTCTAGCTAGTTTATTTCCATTATGTCTGTAAGCATATTTTAGTTATTTGTTATTAATGAAATGAAGTTTTATTTCTGATTCATCTTTGTGTTTATGTGTATTTGTGTATTTTATTCTGTTCCTACATAAATATAGATCAATTACACAATGCGTTAGAGTAAATTTCCATTAAGAATTAAAATAATGTCCTGATTGCACATCGATTCATCGAATAAATGCCAAAAAGGCTAACGTTTGCCGGGAAGGGATATGTTGTTAATTTTAGGATTAATCCTTAATTATTATTTTGATATTCTATCAAGCACTTGAACGATGTCTTAATTACGTGTCAATTCGTCAAATAAATATCGAACAAACTTACATTTACCAATAGTGAACCTTTTGTTAATGGGAAAATTAAGTTTTAATTAATTTTTTTATATTCGTTAATCTGTTCCGCAGGAGGTTGATTTAATCTATGTAAAACTTCGCAAAATTTTTTCCACAACATAGGGAAATGTGTAGAAGAAGTGTGGTGTAACACCGTCCTCCCACATTTACCCAAGCTAACTAGTCCACTGGGGTAAACATGTGATGAAGAGTTACTATGATCTGATTCAACTCCCCAACTACAGTTAAGGAAGTGGAACCGATAAGAAAATACCAATATAACCTTCCTCAGATGCTACAAACCCTTCAGTAGCAACCAACCCTTCCAAGTGACCAAACCCTGAGACAACTTGTTGTTTTAGTGAACTGGAGCCCCAATCACACTCATGAAAATCCCTCCATCTGACTGAAACCCTCTAGTCACATGCACAACAAGGCATCCATGTGACTATAGCCCTTTTTAGGTAATTTTGTGCCATCAAACCTAAATTCTTATCCACTTTGTCAGGTCCAAGACTCAGGCCTATTCTCAGACTTTGATGAAACTCTCAGAAAGGATAAATAAC
Organism: Pinus albicaulis; assembly: GCA_034641835.2. Classification (NCBI taxonomy): domain Eukaryota; kingdom Viridiplantae; phylum Streptophyta; class Pinopsida; order Pinales; family Pinaceae; genus Pinus; species Pinus albicaulis. The sequence continues at coordinate 603,773,268 of CM076570.1, read as the reverse complement.
AAGATTTCAAGGCCTCTAATGAAAAAATTGAATAAGGATCTGATTTGACAAGGCCTAGCCATGACATACATTTTTTCAAACACATCATGAACATGCAATCTACAGATCATATAAACACATTTGAGCATGGGGACTTCATACTTATCTGAGAAATTAAAATTTGGACTGATGTCCTGTCATAATAGATGCATTACCATCTATTAGGTCATACATTCGTTATACATTCAATTACTAAACAAAACATGATGAGAGCCATGATTAAGATTTGCCATAAAACCATGCTTATAACCAACATATCACCAATATAATAAAAATTATAAAACAACCATCAAGATCACATAATACAAGTATATATACCCATAAAATACAAGAGGAAAATATCTCTTATTAACATATACAAAATGAAACCAGGTCTGCGACTTCCATGTACCACTCGACCATAGAATTGGCTAAACAAATATTCCTTTCATCCAATCACCCCAGTGCCATATTCCAAGCATGAATGTGGGATATCAAGGAGTATACGAAATAAAACCAAACCAGGGCTTACAGAGAAAAAACCACCTCAACCCTCAACCAGTAATTCCACTTTACGGTTGCGCATCAATAACCATCAACAAATCGGTCTCTACGCAAGCTATCCAGGGATCTAGAGTTTTTTTTCCAACCAAGGCTTCTAGGACTAGTAACTCAACCCAGAATTGTTGTTGCGTTTCCAGATCATTTTTCCAACCAAGGCTTCCAGGACTTGCTTGCTTGATGGGACCTAGACCTAAGATCAGATATGGTTGTGTGAACCAACAAAACCCACTATTATCGGCCCTTTCGGAAATGGTCTACTGCAAAGACTGAAGTTTGATCCAAGGAAATATTAGGGGATGATAGAACTAGGTTTCTGCATCCAAATGGAAAATTATGTGTGGCTTTATGACTTATATTCCTTTCAATACTTAACAGAGCTTCGCGGAAAAGCTATGATAATTATACAGTCGTTGTACAATACTTCTATTGAACTCTCTTATGGACTACGCAATTTTACTTTAAATAATAGAAAACAACATAAATAACCATAAGCAAGACTTCACAATGCAATTATGTATAAAAACCCTTAACTTAGTGTTATCCTCCACAATTTCCCAAGGCTGAGAAAGGAAGCCAAAAGAGGTAACCTCAAACAAACTTTGGATTTGGTAGCTAGCCCTACCAAATAAGAGAGGGATCTCTCTACAATCTCACAATTAATGAAGTGACTAGAGATGAAAATAGATCTTAGGTTAGATATTCAGCTCACTAGGGTTTTATTTTTTAGGGTTTTGCTGGATCAGGCTCAAATTTCTAGGGAACTAGGTCAGGGTTTCAAATGATCAGTTTCACGGATACAATGGGGAAAGGTAGGTATGTTTAGTTACATATTTGAGTTTTCATTGTGGTATACGGTTTAAGTAGAGAGGGATAAAAATGAGAATAAGAATATCGATTCATTTATTAGAAGAAATGAGACATAAACATGAATTCTCATCAAAACAAAGCATATAAACTATGAAGTCTGCTTAAACACTCATGAGATAATCAAATGAAATAATGATAATGGTAATAAGGAGAAAAAAATATTCAATATGATGATAAAAAAAAGGAAAAAAACTGGCACTAAATCATACCACAAGAATCCAAAGATAATAGCTGCAACTGTCTGTATATTTCCTACAAAAATATGATGTACACTAGCTCCAAGCCTTTGTCTAACTAATTTCCAACCCTGAATTTGACTTCAATAAAGCTACATATATATCAAAAACTACATCCCCCCCTCTAAAGGGTTGAATCCATCTTGATAGGAACTAATTACACTAATCCCTCTAACCAAACCTAAAACTAAGGAGGTTAAGGACTAACTCCCTATTTAGCCTTTGACTCACTTTTACAAGCATCAATGACCATGAATTTACATGAACATAACTTTTACAAGCATAATTGCATTAAATTACATCATGTAAACTCACAAAAGGAAAAAGTACATCATGAGAGAATGACTTTGACTCGGAAAACTCAAAATTTGACTTGCTGACAGAAGCGCAACGAAATTTATTAGAAGCACAACGTGAGAGACAAAAACGCAACATGATCTTTGAGGGATTTTCCTTGATTTTTTGTTGAAGTGAAGCCTGATGAAGATATCTTAGGATGTCTACTAGCCCTCTAAAGATTTAAACCTTCAAAAATCCTTCTCCAAGGCACCTAAAAAATAATTTTCCCAAGGCTACTCCATAAGCGCATTGAGGGGTCCAAAAAGGTGGCAGAAACATGTGTTTTAGGTAAATTTTGAGCTTTTCCCTGCAACTTGTGAAGTGTCATGGAGAAATAAGCATATACCTAAGATTTAGTAACTCAAATCTATCCATCCATGAAAAAATTTTCTCATTTGGAGGCTCTTAGAAGAAGCACAATGTGAGCTCACTTCACTTTTGTGCATCACGAAATTCTCAAATTACCAAAAATTCCAAAATTTGACCAAAATTTCTCAAAATTGCTTCAAAATTATTATTTTTTCTTTATAAGTAATGTATTAGACAATCAATGATGCATCAACAAGAAAATCAAGGTTGTCTCTCTTTTTTAGCTTGAGTAGGGTTTTCTTAAGCTTCTTTTTGATATTCCCAACCCTAATTTGGGAAATCGAGTTCCTTGTGTAATAGTGTCTCTAAAGGTTCGTAGCTCTGTTTTCCTTTTTCAGGAGCTTCTCCAAGTTCTCATTGATTACCCTTAGCCAAAACTCTTTCTCTTCTTCAATATCTGTTGCAATAGTGTCATCAATGTCTTATTGACCTAGCGGATAACATGGCTCACTTCCCTATTCTTTTTGTCTCGCTAGTCCTCTTGTCTTTGGCCTCCTTGGCTTCATCTGAACATCCTTTCCCCAAGCCTAATCCACATCTATCAATACCTTACTATTATCCTTCTCTGTCATCTTGACTGGCTTCTAAATAACTAGTGAGGTAGGTTTATAGGTTTGATTGTTATGAAATGCATTAGTAGCCTTATGTGATACTGATATAGTCTTGAAAACCTCCCTTCACAAGTAAATTACTTCATGATCATATTCATTAAAGGAGAATACCTTTCAAGCAATTGTCTGAAGGGAAAGATGTGTGTAGGAGCATCTTTGTAGTGTGGCTTTAGGAAAACTTTGTAGTTCTCAATGTCCAAATCCATCCCTTTAAACCACATTTCTCCATGGTTAGAGATACTTGTGGCTAAGGCTATGGCATATGATGAGATGGTGAAGTCAATCCCTGATATATTGGCCTTATCCCTCCTAAAATTGGTGGAAAAGAGGCTTGTCAATTTGGCATGGAAACCTACCTCTTGAATCCTTTCACAAAAACCTAGGCAACCTACATCTTCAAAGGCTTTCTTGTTAAAATATGAGGCCATGATTTCTTGGATATGTGTTGGCTCATATCTGGAAACTTGCCCTCCTTTGTTGTAAATTTTCTTCTCACTGTCCATGGTTTTAGTCTTCATGATAAAACCCTAGCTAGGTAGGAAGGAATGGTAGGGTGTGATTGGGAAAACAAGGGAAAAAGAGACTGTTGTATTGAGGGAAGGGAATGGAGGGGTTAGGGATTAGGTAAATTTGTGGTAAAATTATAGGTGGTAGGGATATATGTTAGGGAGTATAGGGAGGTGGAATTTCTTGAAAAGAGTGAGGGAGAGGTGTGAAAAGGTCCAAAACACAATCCTAGCCTATGAATTTTCTAAAAGCGCAACATAGGCTAGGGTTTGTAGGGAAAATGAGGGAGACGAAGGGAATGGGTATGGGACATGTTTAAGGGAGGTATGTGATGTGTAGGTGAGGGTGATAAAGAAGAAAATATAGTTGTTTTACCATTGTAATGAAGCAAAAACACATAGAAACCAAAAGCGCAGTCAAACGCTAGGAGAGGTATTTTCACTGAGTTTTCTAAGAATAATGATACATAATAAAGGAGAAAAATGTCTAATTACTTGCCAAGGAGATGCTAGAACATATGAAATTATGAAAGGAACCCATTTGATGCTTTCTTGGCCTCCAAATTCAAAAGTTCAACATAGGAGACAGAAGTGCAGCGTAGAAGGCAAAAACTCATGATAGAAGGCAGAAGCACATCGTGGGAGGTAAGAAAGTGTTTTGAGGAGGAATTTCGATTCCCCGGTGGCTGCGATGAAACTCAATAGTAGAGGGGTACTCAATGAAGGTGAAATGAAGAATTATAATGCTTGGATGGTCTTCTTATAGCTCAGGAGTCAATGTTTTCTTTGGTCATGGAGTGACATCACATGTCTCTCTTGAAAAATGAAATGATAGGAAAGTGTACTATAACATTATCACTTTATTAGAAAAATTACATCTTCATGAAGAGTAAAATGTACCTTTGAAATATTTTGAACACTTTTTCCCTAATTACTAGTTCCCATGATGGTGACTATGGTGATGACATGACTCTTTAATGACTTTTAATGACCTGAACTAATGATGGCACCAAATGCATGTATAAAAATATGATTTGGACCTTTGAACCTTGCAGTATTCATAATCAAGATTTGATGACCAAAATAATGACCATGACACTCTTTTAAGGACCTATCACAAGGAGTGATGACATAACCATTATGGAATTTATGACCTTGAATATCGAGGGAGAAGAAGTAAAACCCTAGACACCAACCAATGATCAAATTTTATTTGAAAATTCATTTGAAACCATAAAAATTTGACCTAGGACCATATCAAATGATATTGAAAGAGTACACTTGATCACTAGTGACTCATAGACACTAACACTTAGCACAGATGATATAAAAATACAAGTAAATAAAACACATAAACACAGAACTCATATAGGTATTCAAAGTCTTCCATTATTACTCAGATATTCTTGATACAACCATTTCCATCCTACACACTCAACTGCAGGGGTCTCCACACTCAGATACAGACTTTCCAAGGTCTCCACACACTCAGCAGCAGGAGCCTTCCCCTTCCCACAAACAACATAATACAGACTCAAAATAATGCTACATCCAAGTACATTATATCATGAGTATGAGATCTTATTTTCTAAGACTATCGCAGACTCCTTATATATTCTTTTCATTTACAATACCATGGTCTGAAAACCATGGGAAAAGCTCAACGTATACAAAATTATCCCATCCCTTTACAAAATAATAAGCTTTGGCCCACCCCAAAGCCCTTAAGACTTTACTAAATTTGTGCGTTGTGCACTCCGCTCCTCGATCTGCAGAGTCTTCCTCAAAATATTCCATTGAGGGGTACCCTGTCTAACAGGACCCCAACACAAAAATGTGACTCGTCCCAAGTCACTCTACTTGTGTTCCCTCAATATTTTCTTTGATGCCGCTCAAGGTGTCCTTTAGAGGTGGAATTTTTTAGGTGCACTTCTTTTCAACTTCACAGATTTTGGTCAGAAATGTCTCAGTGGTTCACCCTACGATTTTTGTGGCAATATCCTTCTATGTCTCGCGCAATCCTTTCAGCTTTTTCTTGATAGTTTGCGATATTTGATTGGGTTAGGCTTACCACAACTTAGTTATTATTGTCATAAGTTGTTCTTTTCTGTGCATCTCATTGATCTTTTATTGCAAAAATTTACCCTCTTGGAGATGAACATACCGTTGTATTGGTGCTAAAGTCTTTGTGGTGACCTTAATGTGGTTCACCTATTCCAATTTATCACGAAATTCCTCTTAAATCTTGTGCACCTGCGGATCCTCCTACATTGAGGCCGAGACATCCATAAAATCTTTAAATACTTGGGTGCATTCTTGGATTTTGGATTCAATCTGTTCATTGGAAGCCTTAACCTCTGTCGAAGCTGCTCCAAACCTTTCGTGGATTAGCGGGCTGTAATTGCATCTGTAGCTCAATGATATTCATCTGCATCTCAAGTCACACCTTTTCAACTTTGGATTTGCAGTCCTTGACTTCCATGGTGAGATTTTCCACTTTTTCCTCTAGCTTTGCTCCAGCCCGAATCTGCAGCTCAGGTAGTTCGTTGCAAACCTTGGTGATGGTGGTTTCCAATTTTTGTTTTTGCGTAGCTGCCTCATCGTGATCCTGTAGAGCCTACTTCTTTTCCCCTGGCATCCCCCACCTTTCTTTCTTAAAATCCTGGATAATTAACATGGTGTGCTTCTCTCGGATCTGTAACTCTTTGATAATGCCCTGGTGGAACTCACACAATGTTTTCAAAGGAAGTGAAACAAGGTTGAGCCTTGTGTTCTGCCAATGTGCCACATGTGCTATTTTCTCAATGGTCAAAACATACGGTACCTACAGGTATCGACACAATGTGGGTTTCAGTTGTAATCTCCAGCTCTTTCTCTACTGTATTTTCACCTTCTAGTGCCCCACTCGCTTGAAACACACTTTCCTGAATCCCACTCCCTTGAATCATGCTTGCTTGAAATGTGCTCATCTAAACCTATAAATACGTGAGGCCCTTGTGGACCTCAAAAAATACCTTCTTGTACTAGTCCTTAATGTTTCCCTACAAATGTTTGGTGACGTGCCGAACAATGTCGCCAATTTCATCAGAGTCCCACTCACTGAGGATGAATGCTTCTGGGCCATTGAACCAATTTTACTTCACCTTCTTCCGTGTTCCTCTACCTTGTGTTTATAATATCTTCAGAATGTAAGGAGAGGGGGGGTCTACTGGGTCCATAAATGTGTCGTCACCACCATGATCATTGCCCCCTCCTGTCTTTGGAGCATCCTTCTTTGTTTCCCGCTCAACTTCTTTTTCAGATTCCTTAGCAGTCGCGAAGGTGAAGTTCTTAGGCTCCTTCTTGGTGTCCTTATTTCCCATTTACGCACTGGTCTTCGAGCTACTCGTGCCTGCATACTCCATCTTCGTGCCTTTAGTGGTCAAAGTTAGCTACTCACTTGGTCATGCACTTACTATTTGCACAAAATCATCCTCTATCAATAGGTACAAAAACTCATACCAAACCTCAGAAATTTCCTTCTTCGCTCGGATGTGCACATGGTGGAAATATTCTTTAAAGTCTTTGACCCATCGATATTCTGAAAAAATACTTGGGGATAATCGGGGCTTCGAGTTGATCACTTTGTGTAGACTCATCTCAAACTCAACCCAAATAAATTTATTCTCCATCACCTGAGATGGATCCTTTGAATTCCATAGCGAGGAATACCTCTCTACCTCACAGAGATTTAAGTCTGCAGCGGGGAACTATGACTCGTCAGGCTCCTTCCAGGCCATCAACGCAATTAGGAGCAAGAGCCACATGCAATGGAAATGCTTTCCGTCCTCCTATGGCACTCTGAAATCATCTTAAAACTCCTTGCAAAAGTATCTAACCCAATTGTAGATGATGTATTTGCTGCACTGCATAGCTAAAGACACCACCAGTGTTGAAACTTCCTTTGTGCGACACTTTCGCATGATCTTTCTAGCTAAAATAAGGGCGAAAAAGTGCACCAACCTATCCTTGATGGAGTTAATAGAGTAACCCCTAGTTCCCTTTATCGGGCCGCAATATTACTTCATCTTATCAGTCAAAGTCTTATCCTAATCCTTTCCCACAAATACTTCAGCAGGGTCTAAGCCAAGATAAGGGAGTTTTGTGATCTTCTTGATCAACCTTACATCAATGGGGATTCTTTCCTCCAACGAGAGAAAATCATCGTGCACCAGGGTGAGCAGTTGGTGCACATATATTGTATTTATAATGTTGCACCTAAAGTTCAGAACATATCACATGTTCAACAGCCCTGCATTCTAAATTCTAACTACCCACTTCATTGAATCTTGCCTTGTTACTCTAGTAGCTTCATGGCATATAGAGCGCAGATACTGTCTTGGCTCGAATTGGGGTATTTTTTGCAGTCGTAGATATCCAAATCCTACATGCGCAACTGTGGTACTTTTACCAACAACTCTCCCTCAACCGATACTTCTTCGGGCATCAAAGTTGTAAAAATATTGTATTTTACTATCTCATGATCCTTCATAGGATTCGCAGCTATTGGTTTCCATGGAAAAATATATGGGGGAAACCTGGAGATAGGTTCCTCTTCTTCGACATCAATGCCATTTAGTACTTTGGCTAAGACTTATTCATATTCCAACTCCTCTACCTTGACGACCTGGTTTTGCCTATCCTGTATCATCTTAGACCGTTTTTCCTTTGGAATTTTCTTCCTAGGTGATGTTATAAGTACCAGCTTCTTCAGGTTTTTATAAGGTGCTTCTATGGTCTGCTTCCTAGGCGATCTCAGCCCTGTGACAGTTGTGGGTGGAGAAGCCATCATGGTGTGTCTTAGACCTGGTCGACTTATGTGCCTGAGGCCTATTTTGATCAATGCTTCTTGAAATAATTCAAAATTGTAATCCAACATGTATTGACTCACTCACCGAGCTCTCAGGCAAAAAATATCAATTATGAAGTTCAGTGTACAAAGTGTTCCAATGTGGAGCAAGATGCTTGATTTATAGCAAAATTCAAATTTAAAGTCCATGATATCCTTTAGATACACCTCATAAATTTTTATTTCGTGACAGATCCACCTAGATATTCCCATTAAATACATCCCTCCCACTCCTTTTAATTTCTAAGTCCTTGTCAAATAAAATATTCTGGCTCGAATGGTCATATTCTCGGTGAGCTTTGTAAGATCCGCCTCTATGGCGTAGTCCTGCATTCTTCGACGCAGTTCCCTCCAACTTTTCCATGTCCCTGAATCTCACACAATACTTCTACTGTGATGAAGCATTCCTTTGGTAGATTTATTTATAGTCCCATGCTCTCTTTCAACCACATGGAGCATTAAGAATCTTCTCCGACCATATAGTCAATGTGAACCCCCAAGGGCAAATTTTTCCTTATATAACTTCAATCGGCTTCCATTGATATGTCCATGGAACAACTCATCATTCATCTTCTCAAATTGAACTGTGCCCTGATCCGAAACATGCCTGAAAATATAAGTTTCGAACCAGTGCTTTTGCAGCTTCCTCAGGAACTTCACAAACTTGCTGTCATATAAAAGAAATAAGTCCCCATTCTTAAACATCTTCTGCATAATATGCTTGTAATGTCGAGATTTTTTCCCTCTCCTTTTGCACCTGTTGGTGAAACCTAATGATGAACCTATCTTCCTCTAGCGCGAGAAGTTGTGCCAATCTCTACTCCATAATATCGTTGTCCTCCATATTTGTAATTTTTGTGATTCTGAGACTAGGCACGATGTACTCGATCAAAATTACTGCTTCGTGTCTGTATAGCAATATGAACAGAGTCTGACTTGTCATATTCTTACAAGTGGTCCTATAGGCCCAAAAAACTGCAGGAATGTGCAACTCCCAGTCATCCCTGTTGACATTGCGCACCTTAGTCAAAGCATTCTCGAGAAATTTTTCAAAGGCCTCAACCATCCCATTTTTCTGTGGGTCATATGGAATACTCTTCTGGTGATGTGTTTTGAACTCAGTGATCAATGCTTCAATGGTGATGTTCAGGAAATGTGTACCTCGGTCTCTCATAAAGATCTTCGGGCAACCAAATATTTTCAAAAATGAACTTCGTCGTTGTTTCTACACTACAATCACTTGTAAAAATGGGGCCAAAATTTGACATCACTTTGTCATTTATACGAATTGAATTCGTCTACTACCTGACGAACCTGAGACATAGATATTTTCGATGGGTTTTCGTCGGATATTCGACAACTAGGAAATCATCAGACCTGTATGTCGGATATCCATTGTCCTTGATACCAAATAAACCATCGGCTAACCAGGCATTTTTTCAACCTATAGTCTTTGAATAGGTGACATTTTAATTTGTAACCAAGGTCGAATATCTGACATCCTTCTGTTGGATGTGTTTATCGAATATATGACGTTATCTTTGTTCGTTTGACGAAGATGTTATGTATCTGAAGATATTTTGCGTCGGATGGGAAATGGATATCCAACATTGGTTCATTGATGAGGGCCAATGAATATCCAACACTTGTTAAATGTACGTCGAATATCCGACGGGTTATTATTGAAAAATAATGGAAGAGGCTCCAAGGAATGGTTGTTATCTTTAACAAGGTATTTTCATTTTGAAGTTCTGGAAAATTTGATTTCAATCTAAATCAGTCTAGACCATTAATGTAGATGTAACCCAATTACTCAGATTATGGTTCAGGCAGAAAAAAATGGAGAATGTGTAATTTTCATGTGTCTCAATTCAAGAATTTTCTCAAATGAAATAATGTACATGGGATGCGAGGTTCAAAAATGTTGTACCAAAAGAGGATTGGCATGCAATCTACATAGAATTGCAGTAAAATCCTCTTCTAGTACAACATTGTTGAACCTCACATCCCATGTACATTATTTCATTCGAGGGAATTCTTGAATTGAAACACATGAAAATTACACATTCTTCAATTTTTTCTGCCTGAACCATAATCTAAGTAATTGGGATACATCTACATTAAAGTTCTAGACTAAGTTATTTTGAAATCAAATTTTCCAGGAACTCAAAAGGAAAATACCTTCTTAGAGTTAACGACCATTACTTGGAGCCTCCTCCATTTTCCAAAACTTCATCTTGAAAACCAGGCAATAATGAATAGGCAGAGAGAAAAATTATCTCTAATTCTAAGAAATAGGATACACATGCCAATCTATAGAAGGGATAAACACAAGTTTCTCAAATAATAAGAACCACCAAACCAGTTATTAATAACAATAGCGAAAAAGTGAATGCTAAATTTAGTGTTACCTTTTTGAGATATTTTCTTCCGATATATGTTCCTCTTCAACATCCAAATCGACATACACATATCCATGAGACCAATGGGGAAAATATGAGCAAAGGTTTCTTTCTTTTTGGGAAATCCATATATCTAGTTATCATCCTCAATATATCCTCCAATCTTCCTTCTATCTAAGAAATCCATGAGAGTTGTCTTCCCTACACCACTAACCCCCATAAATGTCATAAGAACACCAAGTATGAGTGCACCTATAATAAATAAATTGAAGTCTATATTCAGTCACTTATTGTTCCCTCATTTCCTATATATGAATCCAAAATTAGTTAGCCAAATCCATCAAGTATGAGAATCCACAAAAATTGGCAATAGCTGAATCACATAATATATCAGTCTCAAGGCTCAAGTTCCATAAAAGGGGCATGTCAACAAAGTATTTGAAATTTTCAAAAGACATGGCTAGTGGTTGAAATGGAAAAATCATTCCTCTCTTTGTAGCAATTCATGTTGCATCCTCCAAAGCCAACTCATTATTGCCTGCTAGATTAGCTGATTGGATGCTCATTTGTATGATTTTCATTTCGACTGCATTGCCATAGAAATTTTTTTTATAGAATTTAAAATCATGGAATCATCTAAAATTTAGTTCCATTACAATTCAATATGTTCAACAAAATTTAAGAAAGAAATGGTTAACAATTTTCTTACAAGTATTATTGGCATTCGCAAAAGACATAAAACATGAGAAATATCCTGTTCTTAACCTTGATGGTCTTGTACTGAGACCTTAGACTACTCCATTATGTTGGGATTGCATTTCTTCATAATCTTCTTCAGAGATTTTAGCTTGAGGTTTCCCAAGAGCCACGCAGAAAAAATCCCATATCATTTCATATTGGAAATGATTTAATAAAATAGAAATAAACAAAAAGATAATGGAAGGTATGTGTTTAGTTAAGAAACTTGTGATTTAGATATGCAAGAGAAAATTTAAACAACACAAAACATTGAAGAGTAATGAAAATCCCAACAAATCACCACCTCTTGTCCAATACCAATATCCTTGTGTAAAGATTTTATGACACTTCAACAGAGTAAGGCCCAGATTCGTGGTGTTTCTTTCATTCTGAAGGCCAACATGGTGCCACAAAACTAGTCAATGTGATGCATGGTTGCATAAAACCTATTCACAATTAAAAATATATTGGTTATATAGAATTTCATAGAATCCTTAGTGGATTAAAAAGTTTGAAATCTTATAATATTCCATCTAGGAGCAAACATCTCATTCACGGAGATCAAATTCTTTGCATATATGAAAGGTTAACACTTATAGCCCCATATCCACCAATTTGGAATGCTATATTCATTTTAAATCCATCAAGCCTGAGAAATATTCATCATGCAAGGGAAGAAAAAGCATATAAAAGGTGTATGGTTGGCTTGATGAAGGTTCTTCCAGAGATTCATTTCACTATGAGGATCAATTCAGGCATGTTTTACATATAATTGGATGAATGGTTAGATGTATTGCATTCTATTTTTTCATATCATTGATGGACCATGTGGATGAAGGATCTGAGAAAAAGGAAGCTTTACAAGATGAACACCCAACTTGAGATCATGCGATGTAGCACTAAGTTACACATGGTTTTGGTCAAAGGCCCACTTGAGTCTTGAGGTTGGACACCCTCTTCAAGGATGTGGTTGGGGGATGTTATAGGTAAGAAGGGGTGAGAAATAACTTGAATGGAAGAGCTTCCATGTATTTGAAGTTGTGGTTCCCCTCAAGTAGAAATTGTTGGGGGTAAGGACACGTTTTCAAATATTTAGAGGCATATTTCACCTTTTGAGGTATCTAGGGTTAAGTACATTACAAAAATTCAACCCTAGGTGACTATTATCCATATGATCCTAGTTAAGTAGATAAATTGTGAAATTTAATATAATGTAGAAATTACTTCCAGATCATAGCATCAATCACACAATTACTGAAAATTTAAGCAGTGGAAGAATAAACGAGTTTTGTAGATACATAAATAATTTTTTCTCAACATTAGCTTTTCATACCTCAAGGAAACCTTTACAAGATACTAAAATAACAACTACATGGTCATCATAAACATCTCAAAATAAGGTATATTATCTACACAAAAAAGAAAGGAAAAAGTTGTACAATTGTTGTATTACTCCATATGGACATACAAATCCATATGATTGTATTGATTCTTTGTACAATTTCCTTTCAACCTATTGAAAACCTCTAAGTTCATCCTTACTATGCACTACTTTCTCTTAGTTGTTCAATGTGGGAAATACATCTCTATCATGTCTTATTTATGCTTTTTTGAAACATGTACAAGTTCTTTCTTGTACTACATTTCTCAATGTACATATTGTTTATTCGAGACCTATCGTGTATATGCTTAATGTAATGTTAATTTTTTGAGATATTTTCTTCCAATAGTTGTTCCTCTTCAACATCAAAATCAACACAGATTTTCCTACACATATTCATGAGACCAACGAGGAAAACTTAGATTAAATTTGACCAATTATTAAATTTAATTACACTAATAAATAATAATTAAAAAAACTTGAGTGCATGAATACCTAAATGAGGTCCTCTTCGTTTCGAGAATAAATTATTGGTGTAGTTTAACCTTGGAGCAAACCTCCCTCCACTTGACGAAGCAACAAAAAAGTCAACATTGACCTTGTTGATGCTCTTTTGGATCTTGAAATTTTACTCCAAGATTGACCAAATATTAATTTATTCTCTACTAAACAACACCAACCATGTGAAGGTGGAAGCTCTCATGGCCCCTCCTCCCCCCCACATCACTTTCGATTCCCAGGTACCCAATCTATGTAATTACAAATATTTGAAATAAATCTATTAAGATACATTATAAATAAAGAAATATATAGTAACCATTTATTCATTCATTCATTCATCCATTCGTAGAGTTTAAAAAATATTTGATATCGGTATGATTTATAATAAACTGTATGCTATACATAATCTGAAACAAGTTCATTCTAATTAAATTACAAGTATAATCAATTATTCTTCAATTTCTTGCAATTTTTCATGTATGAAGCAAGGACGTCATCCCCTTCAGTTGTAAGATGTATTTCTCCCAACCCGGTGAAATGCCTATGTTATTATAAGGGTGGTAGAGAATCAATTGAAATAATAATAAAATGTTAAATTATTATTTATAATAATTATTAATACTAGTGTTTTATTGATATAAATGTAGTAGAGTGTTCGTTACCCACTTCAGTAGTAGAGGGAAGCGAGATACTTTCAGATGTGGCCATAGGTCCCTCCTATTGTCTGGCTTCATCCCGTACATGCTCTAGAGTAGAATCAAGAAGATTCATAATTATTACATTGTTTGCAATTAAATATTTCTAATTCTAATCCATACTACAAAAAAGTATACTTCACATGAAATACCTCCAGAATCGAGCTGAACATCAGTTTCAATTTTCACTCCACTGTCTCTAGGCTCATGTCTTCTATCATTTCTTGGGATATCTATATTTACATTGTCTGCCTTCTTTTTACAATCAAGCACATTACTTTATGGCCAAAAATAAAAACCATTAGATTTTAAAAAAGTATTAATTTATAAATTCTCTTCGCTGCTTTTATGTACCTTAGTCTCAGGTGGAGGATCGAAACTAGTACGTGAAGACCCCATGCTTGTCCTACATTCAAAAATGGCTTGATATCCGTGCTTATAAGAAATATTTAGGTCTTCCTCCATGAGAGTTTTATTGAAATGTTCGCCCTCCAATTTTTCATGACAACATGAATTTTTTTCTTTGCAATTTTTTTATTATATATTTACAAATTTTGCGGCCAGTTCTAAGTAACGCCCAGGGCCAAGATGAGGTTGGACATGTTTTTGTATTCTCAGCTTCGTGGATTTAGATGTATCTGGGAACCTATATTTATGGTATTGATAAAGTTAATTACATGTCACAATACATTAATAAAAGTGTCTCATATCTTCCTGGTCTAGGTGGTGTCTTACCTTGTTTTCGAAGTTTTTTCTCCTTTGCATATTCTAGGATGGATTTCCACTCACTTTTTGAAATCGCTGAAGGGTGCTCATACTTAGTGTTCTTTGGAAAATCAACCCTATATTGGTATCGCAAATATTTTAAATATAATATTTCCTTCACGGTAACTCCACTTTTGTTGAAGTTACCATCTCCGAATAGGCCAACCAACCTATTGATAAGTTGTTCCTTCAACTTTGAATTTTTCGAATTCCACCTTGTGTGAATGGTGGGCCCAAAGAGTTGCAAGGCTACCTCATTCAAGCACATATATAAGGTATCGTTTCCTACAAAATGATATTATCATTACTTGAAAATGATTATTCTCTATACTTAAATTTCAATTAGATCATACTTAATACGTAAAACACTTATTAAATACCTGGAAGCTTTTCTAGTTTCATGGGAACATGATCATCATATACAAGGAATGTAACTAGTAGTTTTCTTGTGCTAGTAACACCACTAGACCCTAGAAATCTTGGTTGACTAGATGTGATGGAATCATGGTCTGCATGATGTGCACATCCTTCTGTGCATTGTTTAGTGGGTGCCGATAATGGTGTGTCACCATGTTCAGGAGTTTCATTAATGGTCAATGTGTTCAATGCATCACTCACAAGCAGAGCAATGATGCTGATACCAACGTTGACCCCCATAGTATCACCATGAGGATCATACTCTGTCAAAAAACCTTGTAAAATAAAGAGTTATTTTATGAAGGATGAGGAAATTAAAATCATAAATAATTAAATGGGATAATTGAATGATTTTCTTACCCCATGTTGATGGATTTGGGTCATCATGGTTCTGATTTGGTCTCTTATATCTTCTATCTGTGGCTCAATCATAATTTAAAAACTAAGTCTCTTGTTTAATTTTGCGAGAAGCCTCTTAAATGTTTGGATCAAATCGATCGAAATATAATTTTTTTCTTCAGGAAGCACTTCCTCAGGAGCATCTGTGGATTAGTTTTAGGATGGTGCCTTCCCCTTGTCACCATGTTGATCAAATATGTGGTAGTTGGTTAGACATTATTTAGGGATATAAATTATAAATTTTGATATTGTTTTTTTCCTTATTCAAAGAGGAAGAGAAATTAGCTCTATTTTTTCTATATGTGATGGAATTGTGTTGTGTAAATGGATAGTCATCAAGTTTTAAAGAAATAGAAAATTTCTCATTGTGGTAACCCACTATGTCTCTAAGAGAATTGATGTGTGTGCTCTGTGATTGTTGGATAATGATTTGTGAGTGAAATCTCTTTGAATATGCATATCATTATATGGGATGCAAGACTAAAATCGAATCCGTATGGTTCTTGGACTCATACTCTTATTAGATATATGATGGAATTGTAAAAATAAATTTACATACAAATGCTTCCCCATGCTAAATATCAAGCATATCGACATTAACATTAAGCCAGAACATAGGTAAAGCATGAAATTCGAAATGAACTTGATAAGTTTTAATAATATTTGATAATCCTTGGCCAAGTAATTGTATTACTTTACCTTGAGTAAATTGTAATATAGGGCAATCCACCTTCGTCATATGATTGAGTCATTAGTATGTGGTGGCTTCCATGAGAAATTTGAAAATCAATTATGTGCATTGTATCCTTTTCATTAAATGATTTTGTAATGAAAACATTTGTAGCTATATACCCAGATTTAATATAAGGGAAAATTTCATATATATTTTCATGTAAGAGATGATCTCAACACTGGTAGGCTCCTCGCTTTTTAGGGTTTTGTAAATATGTCCTTCAGAAAAATTGTGACCATGCTAAAAGAAAATATGCTACCATATATACATCTAACTTTATCACACTTGATATAAACACCTTGGTAGGTGGATTGATGTAACCATGACATTCTCATGTGAAAAATAATTAAACCAACATTCATAACATTGGTTTGGAGCTATATGTTAAACTTATTACTAATATCAATTTTTTCAATGAGAGTAGAATCACAAAGTTTTTCAAAATATTTTTTCATAAGTTTTTCAAAATCTTGCTCCCTCTGAATTGGAGCAACCTGCTCACTCTGAATCTGGAAAATCAAGCTCATATGTGCTATTTCTACCAGCTAAAGCTCTATTGCAGTCATCTGGGTATCCCGTCTCTTCCGACTGGTTCCATTCACACTAAGTGGGTCTAATAAGGTGATCCTTCTGCCTTCTTAAAAATGCTGCATAACTAGCTCTATGTCCCTCTCGATCTAGAGGTCAACCCCATAATTGGTACAATTTTCCTTCTATGATCCCCAGTATGATGGAGTCCTCAACATACACAACTCACTCTAGCCATAATTGTATTGACTCTCCTCTGAACTCAACTGTATAGCCTTGATCCTGCAAGGCTGAAACGAAGAGCACATTCACTCTCAAATGGGGAACAAATAGAACATGATGAAAGGCTATAGTCCATCCCGATTCTAACTCAGATACAATTTAACCCTATATTTTACTAATTTTTCCTTCAGTGTGGATCCCACACTTCACCAAGGATCTAGTAGCTACTGAGCTAGGTGGCTGAAATAGATCACACTCCCTTGTCATATGGAATGTGGCACCATTGTCTAGATACCAACCATCTCCGGAAATCTCCTCTGAATCTAGGAGTGAGACATACTCTTTCTTTAACAATGTGGAGAATTTATTGGCGAGCTATGGCTCGTCCTCCACTATAGCCTCTTTCAGAACCAAGATTTTTCTCTCATGCTTCGCCTAAAATAGTGAAATAATGTAATGTGAAATAGTGAAATAGTGAAATATGAAATAGATTTTCCTTTGACATGACCCCTAGTATATCCATCTTGGGTGGTGATTCTAAATATGTGCTCCAGTTTCCTCCTAAATACATTGCTCCAAAATATGGAGAAATCCTAAAATAATATTATAATGAATGAGGTTATCAAAGAGATTTTGGAAGAATCGTTGTAAAATAAAGGTTGAAATTATATCTATGCAAAATAAAATATAACTAAACTATTATTACTCTTCTATATCCTAGGATTATTATTATTATCATGCATGCATTACAAAATATTAGCAATAAGCCTAAGATTTATATCTTCAGACTAAAAAAAAAAAAACTAAAATACAAATGATATAAAATTCAATAAATAGTTAATTGAATCGACTACATTCACAACATTCATATATGTATCATTCACTTAATCATTCTAATAATAAAATGAAATAAATAGTTAACAATAACTAACCAATTATACAATATATCAATTATATCAAGAAAAAGTATTGATATTTCGATTTCACTAAAAGATAACACACAAACTTATAGAAAAATACCATATTCAGTTGATAAAAAACAACTTGAAAATATGAAGAGGTTAAAGGTATTCTTCCAAAATAAAATTTACAATTGTTCAAAGTGTCTACTTCTTCCAAAAAATTAGAACCTGTAATACAATCTATGACTATTATTTAAATAAGCCTCTTAACTTCAAGTGTCTATCCTAGTTTTGTTACAACAAAATAAAAAATATAAAATTAAAAGATAAAAAGGGAAAAAGCAGGTCACTTAAAATGTCGCTTAAAAAATAATTTAGAATAAAGTATTTTTTATATTATTAATCATATGTTTACATGGTTAATACATTATGTAATAAAGTGACATGTTATTGGCACATTTAATAAACATCTTTCAGATTTGAAGGGCCGAGATCTAGTGCACTCAGATCGACGACGTGCATGCAAACCCGCACCACCTAGTGCTTCTGAACTTTATCCGCCGAGGGGGGGTTCTAGGTAAAGCCGTGAATCAAAAACACCTTTGCTACATGTCATATTACCATGGATACCGCATACCCCCTTAAATTCCACTTATCATCCACCCCCCCCTTCCCCTCCCCCCCCCACCCCCACCCCCACTCTGGGTAGGTTCCAAAACCGCTCTTTAGCCATTTGATTACTTCTGTCGTCTCATCATCATTCACACGTCATTCCATTTATCCAATGATAAAATACCATGTGTCTCCCAATTACCCATTACCATATACCCATTAACCATAACGTCTTCGCATTAAAGCCTCCCACATGTATCAACATTCATTATTATCTTGTTTAAACTATGCGCTTTTGCTATAATTCAAAACCTTCGGTTGTTCTATTTTCATCATGATGTTTTCTCGACTATTCAAAATTGTAAGAAAAGCATAGAGGTAACATATAGACTGGATCAGTTGTCTTCAGAGTACCTATACTTCCTTATCCAGTTATATTTTAACAATTATTTATAAACATCCACTGCCCTTTCATTTCAATGGCTCGTAAAGGAAAATATACTTCCAAGGATACCTCAATACCACCTCCAGATGTTGATTTAGATCATAAAGCATTAGTATACCATTTCTATCATATATTTGAGATCAATTGTAAATTTGATCTTCATGAAATTCACAATTGGCTCCGTCAAAAACACCTCGACAACATTGACGAAGTCGACCTATAGAATTCAACATTACCCCATTATATTTTCCCTTAGGTGACATATTTTCCTGAATTTTTTATCTCCTATCAGCTTCATTACATACCTAGTCAAAGAGTTGTAGTTGCACAGAATGGAGAAACCCTATTCTACATAAATTCCCATGCAATTTTTGAAATGCTCCAAATCAAGAATGATCCCCTCACAAAGCCCTTCTACCTAGTTTTTCTTATGGAAATATACAACAAGTTGGAATTTCCACAAAGAGAAAAGGTTTTTGAAACCTTTCTATCAAATGATGTCCCAATACCTAAAACTAATCCTCCATATTCATTCTTAATTTTCCCTAAAATTACCAAACAAATTGTCTCCATTATCTCTTATATTCTGGGCTATAATTTAGACTAGTGGATTGATGAGCATATATTTGATTTTCTTTCCATTTTCTCAAGTGAACAAAATCCACCAATTATTTTTTTTTATGGTAAATTTATAGCAGAGAGGATCCATGAGAAGTTTGTTAAATTATCAAAAGAATGAGTTTTCAGATATGCCTCAGTCCTAGTGTATCTATGTATTTATTATCAATCAGAGAAATTCCCTTTTCAACTACAGAATATGGATGATTAGGGCAATCCTTTATCAGTAATTTATTGTACCCCTCTGGTCAAGAAGGACATCACATAATTCTCTTTCAGTAAATTTGTAGATTAGTTTTTGCATGTGGTAGTAAGCTTATTGACCAACAATACAGAGCCAAGGATAGATTTAGAGATCAAGAGGATTTTTCACTTAGTAAGAAAACCAAAAAGGGCGACTGGTACCTGTATCAAAGATACTCAGAAATAAGAATTTATGGTTGTGAATTAGCCCCATAAAAGCTTCCTAAGCATGTGAGGATAATGATATTTTTCTTTGGAATTCATCAGACAAATGATAAAAATGGATCATATACATTTTCAGGTAGCTAAGAAGAAATCCCATTTCAAATTAAAAACACAGGTTGACCCTTTCATATGCAATACAAGGGTATTAGGACAAGATGCAAACGTTATCCTAAGGAGTATGAATTTTAAGCATCGTTTTACTTGGTCTTTTGACCCTTTTGGAATTGTTTCGAACATGAGAATAGAGCATAAATATACCCCTTATAGTCATGCATTCAAACCAGAGCTCTAATATTTCATGAACCAGGATGAATGGCAAGAAAATACTCTCCAAGAGGTTGAAGAGAAAAATATGTCCTATTCACAAACCCCTTTAACACAAGAAAAGGGAAAGAAAAGGCCAAGGGAAACCAGTTCCCTTGAAGAAGCAGAAGTTCTAGTCAGATATTTCATTGTATATAAAAAGAAACAAAGGCAAATAAATGAGGAAGAGAGTTAGCATGAAAATATTGAACAAATGCACCCAATTTCTCTTTCTGGAGCATGTACTCCATCAGTTTTGGGGATACAAGATAGTGTGCCACCATCTCCAACAACCCCAGGGACCCAATGACTGCATTTACACCTATTTCATCACTAGCAAGGGAATTGTGGAAGTGCAGTAAAAAAGAGCCCAACATTTTTGCTACTTATCAAGAAAGCAAAAGAAGGAATCTAGCCCTTAAATTTTCTACATTTTCTCAATTGTGGAAACAGACAAAAACTTCTCAACACATGATTTTATCGGCCTTTGACTCCGAAGAAGGAAAAATGCATATTCATTTTATAGAGCCTAAGTTCCTCAGTGTCACACACCAGATGACTAGAAACAGTCAATATTTTCTTTTGACACAAAAACTATTCATCATATAGATCAGGTGGAACTTCACAAGAAATCAGGTGAAATTATTTTAAGTACTTTAACTACTTTTTCCATGATAGCTGCTAAGCTCCAATCCACATTGAAAAATATTAAGACTTAGCTGAAGTCAGAGATAATTTCTTCTCTAGCTAAAGATACCAAGATAAAATATTTAAAGGAGCTAGTGATAAAATTGGGATATGATCCCAAAGGCATTAAAGCTGTAGAAGAAATAATTAAATCAAAGAATGCAGATATAGCAGCCCTAAGAAAGAAACTGAAACTCCCAAAAACATAATATACATAGGCTAAAGAGTTGGGAGAGCATGAGAAAGAAAAGGATGATTTTCTAAAAATTATCATTGAGCAGAATAACCAAATCTCCAAGATCGAAAAGGAGATTGAAAAAATCCTTAAAGATAAAGAGGAGGCTACTCTTGTACAAGCCACTCCATTAGCCACAATTCCAAAAATAGGTGCAGCAATAGGGAAGGCATCTTCTTTATCAACAAAAGTTTCAAAGTCTACTACAACAACAACATAATTAACTAAAACTATGGATGATATAGCCATCAAAGGTAAAGAAATTGAAAAACTTAGATAAAACTTTGATAAATTGCAGGAACATAAAATCAAATCAAATGGTGCTTATTTATCATAATTTCAGAAACCTCATAAGCTTGCACAAAGATTTCAATATTTACAGAATCAAAATATCCAGGCTGAAACCATTGATCAAGCTAAGTAAAGTATTTGGATTCAGATAAATGAAGAAATATCTCACATATGGCCATCTATTAAAATCATATCCGAGCAAGGTGATATTCTTGATAGATCTAACATTTTGATTGCAGAGATAAATATAGAAATTGATACTAAGCCTAGTGATGCAGTATATATTATCAAAATATTGAATTCGAAGACTAAAGATGAACTAGAAGAATTGGATATTGAAGACAAAACTGACAATATTTTAGAAGCAAGGAAATTTCTTACTAAGAAGATTCTGATGTTACAATTGGAGAACAAGTGTGAAAATTTATGGAATATTGTGCAAAGATTTCACAAAATGTTTAATGTGTTACATCAGAAAGGTCTTCCTAGATTACAAGGTATGGGAGATGAATTAATTCAACTTGAAGATTATCAAACAAATTTGTGTGAAATTTCTAGAGACAGGTCAAACTTTGCAAAGGTTACAAGAATCATTACAGACAATGCATTCATGGAAGGACTCAACTTGGATTTAGCAATCAATCATGAAATTCCTCATTTATTTTGAGCTAAACCGATTTTTGAAAGATACAAATAAGTTGATGAAATTTACAGAAAGCTAAGTAAATTTTGATTGCCAGATCAAAGTAAATGGGAAAAGTTATGTGGGCTGTTAGAATGACTAGATCAAGTATCCAGAATAGCTTCAGCCAATGAGGACTCCTAGTTCCGTAGCCTCATCACCAGAAATCCTAAAATGTAGAGACAAAAACTCAATTTAGTTTGGAAATTACTATATTTTTTCAATTTTTTTTAGTAAACATTTTGAGATATTTCCACAAAGATCTATATATTTGAATCAGGTATTTTTGAAAAATTGTATAAATAATTCCATAAACAAATTTTAAAGGGTTGAACCCTTGGATGAGTGCTTGTAAAGCAGAATTGTATGAGTTGAGATCATTGATAATTAATGAAAGGATTATGGATTTGTTGCAAACAACTTATCTCATTCTGAGTCTTTCCAGTTTACATTTCATTTTGTTTTTCTATATATATTTAATTTTTATGGAGATAAAAAGGTAAGAGAAAACCGAATAGCAGTCTATCTTAAATCCTCTGAAGTTATCATTTATTTTAGAGATTGATTTATTGTATTATTTGTCTATATAAGTCCTTCTACATCTATTAATTTTCACTCATCTTCATAAGGTTAAATATATATATTCTTAAGCTGTAAACATTGTTTGTCAACCTTTATTTCTTATGATAAATTAAAGTTTCAATTTGAATACTTAGTAGATCATAGTTTCTTACATTTTATGTATTTCACATAATATAAAATCAAATCACTGTTTTGAAGTAAAATAAGAACCCTTTCTTAATATTCAATACTATTGAAAGTTTAAAACATATGCCTGTAATTTGCTCATAGCATTGGTCATCTAAAAAACCCATTAAAAACAATAAAATATTTTAGATGCTCTTGCATAATTAGTTAACCTATAATTATCTGAGAGGACAACAATGGATATCATCTCTTTGACCATGACACAGTTGCTATGTGGTTTGACAAAGAAATTGGAAATTACTTCTAAGTTAGATATTTCTAATTTTCCAATATCATTTTGTATACCACTACTGTGACTCAACACATCATTGATGAAAACATCTTCTTTGTTGGAATACTTTGGGAATGGTACATTAGACATGTCAAATTATCTTATAATTTGTGGCAATGAATCAATTAACTGAGAACAATATTACTCAATTTCCTTGATCATATATTTAGATTGTTGTAAATTCCTTTTGCATTTTTTGTAGGGAATTTTTTCTTCTTATTGTCTTGGCTTCTGATGCTTTGGGGATTCTTGATGTATATTTTTTAGTTGTGGCATTCTAATAGATTAATTGTGAGAGAAATTATTTCACCCTTCTCCTTTCAAAAAAATTATCTATTACCTCATCCAAGAGTTATCAATTATGTATTTTTGGGCTTGTACCATGCTTAAAGCTTCAAAAAATCTAACCTGTGCATTTAAGAGTTGGCCATTTCCCTATTCAACTTCTTTGAATATTTCTACATTTATTAGAATGTTGCTCAGGATTTTCATTTTCATTTTCAATTCAAAAATTTGGGCATCCTTTCTACTAAGGATTTTTTGCTTTCTTTGCTTTCTGCCAGGGAAAATTTTAAGGATGGGAAATTATTTTGAAGTTTAAAACATTGGCGAATCTCACTAGTCCCTATTATGCAAACTATAAAAATTTTATTGATATATTTGTAAAATTATTCAAATTTATAATTATTTTCTATATACTCTCTATATAATGTTGGCGATTTTTTATTTAAGATTATTTTATATTGTAAAATTTGGGCGAATCATTTTTATAAAAAATGGAAATTGGAAATATTTTTTTTTGGAGAAAACATGGAAAATTAGCTAACCTGTGAATATTAGCCCCTAAAATTTTCCATGCTTTCTACCTCATTGTATTAGTTGTAGAGGTAGGTGTTGCGTGGAGAGACCTATGAGAAAAAATGAAAGAAATAAGCGAAATTGAGCAAACTAATGTAATATTTTAGTGAGTAAATGTACTTTGATGAAGGTACATAATTATATTATGAATCCTAAATTTCAATTACAGGAGAGAAAAGCTTGCTTATCCTTCATAGTATGGAACATTTACACTGTGAAAAGACTAACAATCAAATGCAATATTCGTAGGTGATATTTTTAATTACCTTGTTGATCACGATTATTTGCTTAATTAAGTTTTAAGTTAAGTGAATTGGGGATTAGAATTAATCCCTAGCCTCAAAACCCTAAAATATATGTGAAATTCAATTACAATAATGGCCTGGGGACCGAGGGATTGAGGTGAAAATATTGCTCAACCTAGTTGATTGGGAAAATTCACTACAATTGACAAATGTCATTAGAACCCTGGGAACATGGACCTTGAATGGTTTGTGATGTTGATTTAATGAAATCACCTATGGTTTTGGACCTGAGATAATGAAACAATGGGGGTCGATTTATATAAAAATTCTTTATAAAGGCACGTGATTGGGGATAAGCTATTGGGCTTGAAAATTTGTAGCACAAGGAGAATGATGCCGGAGTTCTGCTAGAAAGCAGATCTTGGCATATAAGAAACTTACTGCTTCAATAAAATATGAAAATGCTAAATTCTTCTATAAAATAAAACTACAAAAACATTCAGTTTAAATTCACATGAAAGCGAAAAGAGCCATGCAAATCAAATCCATTAACGATATCAAAATTCTCTGGCCAAATATTACATTGGGTGGCCTCTTGGTTCTTGGCCCTTCAAACCTCTCCTCACTCTTCTTGTACTCCTCCCTCACACAACTCTTCAACTATGTCTTTCCCTCACAAAAACACTCACATTTATACATAAATAATGAATTTAATTCATTCCAAAAATATCTCCACCTAATCCTCAACTAAATCTAATTTAAATTCATTTTAGGTGTGGACTAAACAAAGTCCTGTACATAGAATTCCTACTCCCTAAATTTGCTACCTAATTCTATTTTCTCTCATATCCTTTTAATTATTAAAAGAATATATACAAAATCCTCACCTTTATAATTTCTCTCCTAATTTATTTCAAAATAACAAATTAATTAATAAAACAATTAAAATGTCACGCCCCCCTTTATTACATAATTAAATGATGAAAATTGGCCTTCATGCTCCTACATCAAACTCCCAAGGTTGAAATTAAGCATGATCGCCTGATCATGTGTTCGGATCTTTGTCCGCCTGGATCTCATATTTTGTGCTACAAATTTCCATTTATCACTGCTTCTTCTCCAGGTCTCCACACTTTATGTTGCATCGCCCTACTAGATATGCTGTCACAATCTTCTGAGGTCTTTCTCTTGCTGCTTCTTATTTTTTTAACCGCTGTTGGCTTCTTCCAGGATACTTTCATCATCATCCACCTCATTAGTTCAATTTATCTGTCTAATATATTTTCTCCAGCATCTGCAATAAAACCTGTACTCACAAAACAATTATTAAAATAAAAAACATAAGACTTCAGTGCCTCTTCCTCTGCTGGAAACATTTCATCATGATGCTCTGAAATTCCCTCGTCCACTAGCACATCAGTATGCTGATTTAATTTATCTGTGAGACTATCAGTTAGTCCCTCTTCCACATCATCTATTTGAAAAATGTTCCCCTATTTTGTGTCTCTTAGCAACTCTCCCTGAAAATAGATCCTATGATTTTCCAACTCTCTCCTGTGAAGATCTAACTTCCTGTACAACTTGACAATATCAACTGGAGTAGAACTTGAAAATTTTACACAACTTTCCATACCTTCTTTTGCTATTGACCAATCATTAGATGGTCCTTCTTCCCCTGCTTCAATATTCTGCTGAATATTTCCATGAGACCCCTTCGTCTTCATTTCTTTATGAGACCTTGCTATCTCAGCATCATTCTGAACATATTTCAGATTCAACTCTTCTTCTTTAACAAACTTCAAAGTTTGTTCAACACCCTATGGTGTACCTGCCATCACACACAAATCATTAGTTTTAAAAACTTAATACCTTGTGGTTTCACTGGATGCTTCAGTTGACATCTCTCTTTGCTGCTTTGAATCCTTCATTTGATTCAGTTCCTCTGTAGATTCCTCTTTTGTCTCATCACTACTTCCACTCTTCCTTTGGAAATGTTCCTGAATTTTTCTGGTTACAACATCATTACATTAAAAACTTTTGTCAGCAATCTCATTAAACAAATACACTTGTTTACCTCCTTGGAATTTTTCTTCAGCATTTCTGCTTTGTTCCTGTTCTATAACAGCTTCGACTTGCTGTCTTACCCCAAATAAGAAGTCATTTATGATTTCTTCCTGTTGTAACCAATCAAAAATTTCCTTCTCTGAAAGGAATTCTCTACCATACTTTACCTCAAGAGTTTCATTCTCCTTTGTGATAGTTCCATCATACTGCTCACTGTCTTTCGCACATCCTGCAAATATACATAAACTATGAGAAAAAATGTAAGGCTTCATGGCCTCATCTGTTTCCCTCGCCAACACATCTTCAGATGCTTCTGAACTATCCCAATGGTTCATGAGATCTTCCTCACTGCTCTCTTCACCCAGAATTTCACCATATTCCAGGCCACAAATGGAAACATCCATTTTTAACTCAGCCTCTCTGAGTTCTTCACAACTCAACATCTATTCGAGCTTCTTCATCTCTTCCATCAACTTTATGTTTACTTGCTTTTCCCTCTTTGCATGTAGCTTCTACCACTTTACCTTCTTTCTCATGGTCCAACCATGTGTCTGGTTTCTCACATTTTCCTGCAACAACTCGATTAACACTTAAAATTGAATTGTTATCTCAACCTTCTCCTGCTCGTATTCTTCATCCATCGATTTTTCACATGTGCCACTTACCTTGGCATTTTCATCCTTCTCCCCTCTATTGTGGTCTTTATCAGGTCTTCGGAAATGACTATCAAAAATCATCTCTCCCTTCTTTGTGAGCTACATCTGTTCACATGTGGACTTCATTTAATCCACTTCTCAGCAATCCTTCACACTTTCCTATTTATCAAAATGTAAGTTCTCCTCCTGCACTGGGATTCTCTTTGTCTTGGAATCAATCTCTGTCAATCCTCTTGCTACAATTTGTTGCAACAACATTTTAGCAAGCATGTGTTATAACGACCAATTCTTTGGGTGTCAGGCTCCGCCGATCATGCACCCAATTACATTTAGAATTTGGACTTATCTTACGACTCTTTGACTTCAGACTTACACCAATTTTTCATCTTGGATGAAAATACTCAATCTCAACTCAAAACTATCCAAAATTTCATTTGACTCTAACACCTGTTTTCACTTCAAGACTCGACCCAAAATTATGACAATGGATGTTTCAAAGTTATACAATCTTCACTTCCTTTAATAGTTCATTCTTTATGAAAATCATTATTTTGTCCTCATCACTTCACATGATACTGAAGTCTTTAGTCAAATTTCAGTTCAAGTGTTCCAAGATTTATTTTAAGGTGAAAATAAATAAACCATTCAATCTTCAATGTTCATAAATATCTTCCTGAAGTATCATACCTCATGCCCTATTAAGGTTACCAATAAACCTTCCTCTCTGCAAACTCAACCCTCTGGTTTCCATTGTGCCATCTTTGTCATTTCCAATACTTACAAACTCATCGTCTTAATGCAAACATTTCCCTGCACTTATATACACCATGCAACATCAATTCACATCTCTTTACCTATGTGTAGAGAACAAGAAACTTCTTCAATGAATGATGTACAAATCATACACTTTTTCATCCTGAGTATCCCCTCTTTAAATTTCGTCACATGATTTTAAAAAAAAGGTTTACAACATCAAGCAATTATATTTCCAAACACCAATCAAAAGAATTCTTCTTTTCCCACTACATGCTTTGTCCAAAATAGCTTAACCAAAACTGTGAAGAATCCATATTAGGAATAATAAATCATCATACTATGCATAATAAACCTCCTCAATTAAACATGCATATTTCTCTTATGTCCTCCAGGATTAGCACATTTTCATCAATTTTACCTCAGCATCTGCAACAACATTCTTCAAATAACATTTTCAAATCAGGGTTAAACAAAATATATCAAATCACCTTCAAGATATTTGTGTGATCTTGTTCCATCTCTTGTCTGCACTGTGTCTCTGTGTGTTATCATCTTTCAGACTCAAAGTCCGACCCCCGTTATGCATTTTCTAAATAACGCAATCATCAACCCATACCATCGTTTGACAACCATCTCTAACTTTCTTACGCAAGAATATTACCACAAATGGTGTAGGATACTTGATAGTAGCCCCAGCTGCTAAACCCACATTCTCACTTTTTAAAGCATATAAAATGCATGTCAACCCAAACAATATTTCTTTCATGCGGAAGCTTTATCAACTAAATCAATGGTCACAACCTTAATATAAAACCCACCTTACAACATAATATGTGGGAGATACTTTTCTAATCCTATGGTTAAAACCATAGCCAAAACCTACTTTCTATGCGAAAGCTTTGTTTTTCAATTAAGGCGACAACCATATTATATAATAATTAAACTCCATATGATTTTTCGAATCAACTATTCGAAATTCAATGAAAATCCAAATAAATCTTGGGGTTTTCGTTCCTTATGGATCTTTGTTTTCATACATCAGACTTTGGAATAAAACCCAAGATGTATCTTTCGCTCAACACATATATTAATATGTGCCAATGCTTTACCATATATCCAACCCACGTGAATATTTCCATTAAACCACAACATCAATATAATATTTATTTTTGGGCCAACACAAAATAACTTACCTTGTTAATCTCCACACAATTTATCTTGTGAACATCGTTGGATTTCTTCCTCCCTTGATTGGATGGATATCACATTAATTTTTCTCTAGTACTTTATTGACCCAAACTAACGCGAAATTGACTGTATTGGAATACCACCACCATGTGACGTGTCAAACGCTTGCTATTATCGCGTTCATTCCAATGAAACTTCTTACCGTTCCAGTGCTATGCGAAAAACATCTATTGGTTTTCAAATCCACCTTAGCTGTTTACTCTTCACTGTCTCCATAATCATGGTTTCGTCTATGATTCGAATAGTCTTCAACCTTCTCATCCAGATTTGCATCCTCCGCTTGCTATTTCAGTGTGCTTCACTCAAAATTCTTCTTCTAATTCAGCGCCTTCGATTCAAGTTTCCATGGAAATCGGATTCCATAATGCTGTTGTTTAATTCAATAATTCGAACAGGTTTTAGAACCCTATGAATTTTTGGATTGACTGGACTGCTTCCACAGAGGCCTCCTCTTCGCCAGAGTCTCACTGTAGGCTGAGCGCAGATTCTTTCACACTCAGTAGGCCCTTCTCGACTGGAAGATGGGTTCTGGCTGGTAGTGACATGGGCTGCTCGATTAGCGTGTTAGTGTCAGTCTAGTCATACTACCATCAGTGATCAAAATTTCTCTTTTTCATTTGCATATTAGGAGTCCCATACCAATAAATTTCACCATTCCGCTAAGTCATGGATTCATTGATGGTATGATTTTTCATCAGTTTTCCCTCATGTGAAACTTGTTGATTCTCCTCTCTATGGTCTTTATTCATGAGTCACTTTCACTCTCAAAACATATCATTAGGTCATAGGGTTGGTCTCATTAGGTTCTAGAAACTCACCATGGTCAAAATAATGAGTCAAGTGTCGATAAATATCAGCAAGGTCATGAGGAAGTCAATAAACTCAAAGTCACAACACCTGGAGAGATCAAAGAGATATTTTATTCAGATTGATGTAATTTTCACCTCAAAACCATGTTTTGAGGTGAAAACGTGATATTTTCCCTTTATTATCATTCATTATGTAATTTCACGTCAACATATGTAATAAGTCACAATTCAGAAGCTGTTATCTCCACCAATTCATCACCCTGCCTTCAGAGAAGTTTTCTGCAGCATTTTTAGCGTCAAATCATGTTCTAAGTAGATTCAGCAGAAAGAGCCCGGAAAGAGCTTTCCAACGGTATACTACACTCTCAAAATTGACTTTTGGATTGAAATTTATGCCTAAGTGAAGTAAAATATCCCTATACCCTTAAACAACCCCTTTTCCCCATTTTTTCCTTAAACTTTATATTATTAAAGTTAAAAAATTTCCTTTATAAAATCCCTTTTTTTCCATCCGATGGAAAAATTGCATCATTAAACACATATGTGATTAAACCACTTCCCCTCCATGCCATAGAACTTTATAATAAAAATTTTTATATTATATAATCCCTGCCGTTTAAACCACTTCCCCTCCATCCCATTTGAAACCTTATAATAAAACTCAAAGGTTTTATATTATAAAACCCAAGTCCCTTCCACTTTCCATTGCATTGCAACATTTGAAACGAGTGCCCCGATTGGCCCTTTCTCAAAACTCCGATGCGATTGTTTCAAATTCCTTCTGATGGAACCCCCCCATGTACATATTGACCATCGATCTTGTCATTTGATCCAACGGCTCACAGCCAATCGGAACTTCCTCATCGGAGTTTCCAAAAATTCCCTCCCTAATTTCAAACCCCCAATCGACACCCTCTGATTATTCCTCAGCCGTCGATCGCCCAATCTCATCCAACGGCCCATAGCTATCGCGCCTCATCGGAATCGGTGATTTTCTTTTACACCATATGTTTTGTCTCTGCGATCTCCCGATGCCGATTAAAATTTGGGCCCACCATATAATATTCCACCCGTCTATTATAAAAAACCCTTTCCCTTTGTATAAATCAAATTTTGTTTTATTCGTTTTATACAAAGTATTTCTCCAATCACATCGGAAAAAATGCCATATGTCCCGAGCTCTCGATCCCAATTTTGATTGCGATTCATTGACCCCGGTCCCACCATATTACCCTCTTCCTTTTCAAATGAAAAGTTCATCCTCCCTTTGTAAAAAACAAAAAACCATTATTATTTGCTTTCAAAAGGATTTCCCCCATTCTATCGTTGATCACCCCATCGGGCCCTGCCAATCGCATCGGGAATTTTTGATAACACCCTCCCCACTCCTTCGATCGCCAATTGCAATGGCACCGTCACATATCATATTACAATGGTTTATATTATGTTATGTCCTGCCTCCACAAATTTTCGATTGTGATTATAATATGGACCCCGCCTCCTTTCCCTTCCCTTTTCCCATTCAAAAAATTAATTTTTCTCTTCACAAGGGTATATAATTTCATTCTATTTTATTTCAACAACATTTTATAAAAGTTAGTTTTATTCAAAATGAATAATGGAAAGCAACAATCAGCTGGCCGAGAAGCTTATATAAGACATATATTTCTACAGCACCATAAAAATAGGGATTTTCTCCTCTAAATCACCTATTTATCATTCAACAGCGAAATTGTGAATCTGACCAAGTAATCAAATGTAATGTTTTTCCTTCTTTAGGGGCAGATTGTTGGTTTTCTTTTCTATCAACAGATTTCAGTTCTGAGTTGTTAAACAAATCCCTCTTTTTGTGGATCTATGTTCCCACATTTCAGCCTATTTAATGTAATTGTAAAACATTTGTAAAGAAGTCTATAACTTAGAAGTAGGGGAATAGTGTGGAAAGAACGCTCCGCGCTCCATTGTACAGTTTGACAAGGAATTAATTAGAGATGCATCTATGATTTGTGGGATCCATGTGGTATGATATTTAGCATTTGTTTCTCTCCTTTGTTTCATATGTAAATTGTTATGTTTCACCTCTTATCTATAAAAATTTCCTTTTGAATGATTTCAAGACAGAAAGGTAGAATCCATTTTTATGCTCTGCCTTGGGGAATCATTCATACTCTATGTTTTTTCTTCTGTTTGAAAAGGATCCATTTATAGTGCCCTTTTCATCTCCTCACCATTCTTTCCATCCCATCATTATTTAACTTTATTTGCTAAAATTTCCTTCCTACCTTGCCCCATGAAGTACCCTGTGTCCTAATTTAATTCCCCAGTTTCAACTGTCCCATTTTATCCCACACATCCCTTAAAATTCATTTCATTTATTAAAAATTTTTCCTATCATTATACCTAGCCTAATATTAGTCCATTATTGTATTTTATTGAATATCATTTCACAGAGAGAGCCCTCTCCTGACCTTGTAGGGCTAGCTACAAGGCTGAGCATGGTTTAGTTGTTACCCTGTTTTTCCCTTTTTCAGCCTGGGGTCCAATTCGGGAGCTAACATATTTAGCAACCATACTGGGGAAGCCGATCTGACTGTCTGCGAGCTTGTATTCTCGGCATTGACTGTGTTTATTCTATTTTCAAAGTGAAATCATTGTTTTGTTTTGTGGAGTATTGGAAACTCTGTCTTAAGTTTAAAGCTTGGTTATACTAACCGCGACCAATCTTCGGAAATATCTGTTGTCAAAGTAAAAGCTTTGTTCTTTTTCCGGTAGAGTAAATATCAGTGGGACCCAGCCCTTTGAGTTAGCGCTTGGGTTAAGTGCCAAACCACAGTAAAAACCATATTTAAAGCGAATTTCGTTTACCACCAGCGGGTTTTGGAAACCAAAACCACCTTTATCACACCGCTTTTGCCCCGAAGCAAAACTACTTAAAAAAAATGCGATCCAGTAAGATTAGGGCATATCATCTCCCCAATACCTCCCATATTGCGCAAATGTTCTGGGTTAAACTTCTGCCATGGAAAAAACACGATATTCACGACGGTCGTCTAATCTGAGGAGCCTTTGATCTGACGGAAATCGCGTGCCTAGAAACACGAGCAATAAATCAAGGTACTACCTAGCGTTTTTATGTTATTATATGTTTATTTTATTCATAAAAAGGCGGAATATGGATGTGTGGACCCCTGCTGAATAAAAAATATGTCGCGTTGATAGAACAAGAGCATTTCATGATATAAAGTTCAAAGGTTGGTGTTTTTAAAGGATCGCGCCGTTGTTATATTATTTTGATATTACGACTGGATGAATTCGCTTAAATATTTTTGAAGCGTATTCCCTTATATCATATATTTTCTTGAGAAGGTTTGAAATATCATTACAAAGCGAATATTTTTACAATGCTTTAGGAAGGGAATATAACTATAGCCACTTATTCTTCAGTCATAATATATTTCTGCTATCAGAGCATTAAAGTCATATCACCCCAGTAAAATAATTTATTGTAAACTCCTCCTTCTGGAAAACGATTTTCAGAATCTGTTAGGCTGAAACATAATTTTTGTATAGTAGAAATTACACACACTGGCTTCAAGAAGATACACAAGGGCTAATGCAGATCCCAATCCTCCCCCTGTGTTTGAAAATCAAAATCTTATTCCAAGAATTGTCAGAATACAAGAAGTATCACTAAGTCCTAGACCTATCTTCAGATCCCATACTTGGCCCAGTGAGTGGTTTTTTGTAGAAGATATTTCTTTTGATGAGAGTTTTGAGCTTTCTTTATTTAGAAATAAGTCTGAAACTGCACTTGAGGACACAGTTTTAGATCCAAAATTCCTTGTAGATATTGAAATTCAAAGAGCCAATTCCTCAATTGATGATTACATTTTGAATTCCCCTCAGTCATCCATTGTTGTTAATAATATCCCCGAGCCTTCAAAATCATTAGGAAAAACATTCCCTCCTCCTAATTAATCAGCATTCCCATCAGTCAATTCCCAGTTTTCATCTCCTCTATCAACACCTCCCTTAAATCCCAGTACTACAAACACTGTTGTAAATCCACCTAGAGCCATGGCTACCCGGTATGCAACCCTGGTTTTACCTCAGGTTCTCAATGGCATGCCTACTGATTATCAGAGTAAAATTCCCATCTTTGATGCCACTCAGAGCATCACAGCTCAGCATCACGTTGATAAAATGAATGATTTTTTTGATCTACATGAGGTAGAAGCAGAGAATGTAACTACCAGGTTGTTTGTTCAAAGCTTCGGAGGTGAAGTTAGAAAGTGGTTCAGAGCCTTACCAGCAGGCTCTATTCACACTTTGCAGGAGTTACACACACATATTTTGGACCGGTGGGAGGTAAAGAAAAACCCACTCCAAATTTTTTCTGAATATGAGAATATTAAGAGAAATGTAGGTGAAACTGTGCAGGATTATTGTTTAAGATTCAATGCTGTATATAATGTTATTCCAGCTAACTTGAAGCCTCCTATGGGATTAGCATTGCTTAAGTTTCCAGATGGTTTTGATGCCGATATGGCATATCAGCTGCGGGAGAGAGATCCCACTATGTTGGAAGACATGCAGAAGATAGCAGTAAGTGTGGAATCCAATCTGCTAGCTAAAAGAGCATGTACCAGAGCTGAAAAGAGAGTCACGATGAAAGAAGAAGCCTCTCTTTCAGATAGAAAAATGGACACTTTAATCAGGATAGTGGAGAAAATGGTTGATATATTGACCATTTCAGATAGGCCTAAACCTTAAATAAGAAATCCGAATTTCAGAGGGCAGCAACCACAGTTCAGAATCAAGCAGAGAGAACAGGGAACACAAGACCAAGCACCACCACAATAGCAGATTAAAAATCCATTACAGCAGAACTACGTGCAAGGAATAGAGATAGATGAGGATGATGATCCTCTGTTTGAAGCCAATCACTTTTACACAGCCAATGGTGCTCCCATCTTTCTCACCGAAGACGAAGAATACACAGTGGCGATTCCAGACATTCAAAAAGACGAAGATTTCATTTTGGCTAATGATGCAGTGTTGGCAGAAGAATCCGATGATTACCAGAGAGGGTTCATGAACGCCTTGTCAGCACAAAAAAGAAAATATTCTCTGAGGAATAGAGACGTTACAATCGGTCCCATTTAAAAAATAAAAGAGCTCCAGATGAAGAATGATGCACAGAAGAAAGGGAAAGAACCAGCCGACCCTTCCTCCAGCAAAACGCCTTCAACAATTAACGCTGCAAATGAGAAGAATCAGCAGAACACAACAAAGGAGAAAACAAATAAGAAAGATCCTCCAGTTAAAGAGGTAGAAAAAGCTCCTTATTTTAATTTAGAGAATGAAATTTCTAAACTGAAAGTATCCATGCCCTTGACTGAGTTAGTGAAAAATAGTACTTATAAACACCAGGTGTCTAGAGTTTTGCAAATAGACTCTGTTTCTGATATGGTTAATGTAGAAGATGATTACCCTGAACTCATCTTTGGCCTAGCCACAGAAGAATCTGAAGAAAGTGAAGTCCCTCCCTTTTACCTAAGTCTTAGAGTACATGAGTTCATCTTGCATAATGCTATGTTGGACTCCGGAGCCTCACATAATTTGATGCCCAAAGTCATCATGGAGAAATTAGGCCTTGATATTACTCGGAAATACCATGATTTGTATTCCTTTGACTCAATTAGGGTCCATTGTATTGGTCTTATTAAAGACTTGGTAGTATCTTTAGATCAAATCCGAGCCAAAAATGGACTGATGGATGTAGTTTTTTGCCAATGTCCCACCATGGTTTGGAATGCTTCTATCTAGTTCTTGGGGAGCGAAACTTAAGGGAACCATGCAGCTTGACTTCTCTTATGCCACCATTCCCGTGTTTGGCCAATTGAGGAAACTATATATGGAGAATAAAATGAAATATATGATCACTAGCAAAGACAAGCCAGTAAATCATCCCATTAATGCTTTCCACACAGATTTAGAGTCTTTTGTCTTATATTCAGATGGTGGTTTTAATGATGACAATGTTCAATTGGTACAAGTGGATGAAATACCTAAAATTTCAGAAAATTTTAGGGAAGTCCTCAAACAGGAAAAGGATAAAGCAGCAAACACTTCTGAGCCTCTTGCCTGCCAGTAGCAAAAAGACAGTGAACAACAGAAAGATGCAGAAGTTCGCCAAGGTAAAGAAGAGAAAGAAACAAAATTCCAGCATCTACAAGAAGAATAAGAAGGCCTGTGGGGCATGGATTTTGATGGAGCTATTGGTAAGGATGGAGATGGTATTGGAATATGTATTAGGAGCCCTATTTTCCAGCTTGAAAGGGTTCCTAGCAATGTTAGAGTATGTGCTTATAAGTTGGCTTTTGACTGCTCTAACAATGAAGCGGAATATGAGGCTTTGATTGCATGTCTCAAAATTTTGAAGAAGCTGAATGCAAAGAGGATTTCTGTGTATGGCGACTTCGAGTTGATAATAAAATAGGTTAAATGAGAATACCAAGCAAAGAATCCAAGGTTGAGGGCATACAAGAATGCAATCCTAGATATCTTGAATACATTCCCTGAGTACACTTTGACAGCAGTACCCAGGATGCAGAAGATTATTGTTGATTCTCTTGCCACTATAGCAAGCAACTTGAAGATTCCGATGAACTCCAGCAATAATTTTGAGATCTATGTCAAACATAGGCCTTCTGTTCCGGACAATTTGAGGTATTAGCAAGTGTTTTGGGATGAAAATGAGATTAATGCTTTTTTGCAGAGTGATGGAAAGTTCAAAGATACTCCAACAGAAGGTGAGTATGAGGTTGATGATCAGGAGATGGAAGCAAACCATATGGACATATAGCAGCCTAAGGATAATGTAATTCCTAGAGGTCTCATACCTTTAGAGGAGATTTTTGTTCAAGATGATGTTGCAAAGAAACCAAGCTTGGTGCCTACTGAGAAAGGAGTTGAAGATGTGAATCTTGGAACACCTGAAAAGCCCAAGTTTGTGAATTTGTCAAAGGCATTGTCCCTTGAGGTAAGGGAGAAGTATGTTAAGTTACTTTCTGAATTTTCTAATGTGTTTGCATGGGATTATTCAGATTTGAAAGTGTATGATAAGAACATAATCCAACATACTATTCCCATCAAGCCGGATCAGAAGCCATTCAGACAAAAGCTGAGAAGCATCAATCCGAAGCTGCCGTCATCCATTGAAAAAGAGGTAAACAGGTTGTACAAAGCTGGTATCATTGTTCCTATTATTTTTTCTGACTTGATTTCAAACTTGGTCCCGGTACGTAAGAAGACAGGAGAGATAAGATTGTGCATAGATTTTC
The DNA here is from genome assembly GCA_034641835.2 of Pinus albicaulis. Classification (NCBI taxonomy): domain Eukaryota; kingdom Viridiplantae; phylum Streptophyta; class Pinopsida; order Pinales; family Pinaceae; genus Pinus; species Pinus albicaulis. The sequence goes on along the minus strand of CM076570.1, from coordinate 603,735,825 downwards.
AGAATTTGAATAAGGCATCCTCGAAGGATAATTATCCACTTCCGAAGATGGACCATATTCTGCAGAGAGTAGTTGGAGCATGTAGGATGTCACTACTTGATGGCTACTCAGGTTACAACCAGATCTTGGTGCATGAGAAAGATCAAGACAAAACTACCTTCACAACACCCTGGGGAACCTTCCAGTATGCTAAAATTCCATTCGGACTGAAGAACGCTGGAGCCACTTTCCAGCGAGAAATGGACATTGCTTTTGAAAATGAAAAGGATGTTTTTCTTGTTATTTATTTGGATGATTTGACAGTTTTTTCAGGTTTATATGATGAGCATTTGCACCATTTGAGAGTTTTTTTTCAGCGATGTAGAAGATTTGGAATTTATCTCAATCCCAAGAAGAATCTTTTTGCCATGGATGAAGGCAAGTTGCTGGGGCATATCATCTCTAAAGATGGTATCTGCATTGATCCATCTAGAGTGGAGGCAATTTAGCACATAGACCTTCCATGAAACAAGAAGGAGATTTAGGCCTTCAACGGTAAGATGAACTTCTTGCGCCGATTTATACCCAATCTGGCTGAACATCTAAGAGAAATGACTAACATGTTGAAGAAGGATAACACTGTAAAGTGGAGTGAGGAAGCTATCAAGTCATTCAATCTGGTAAATTTTTCTTTTTCCAATGCCCCAGTTTTGATTAGTCCCGACTATACTCAAGATTTTATCATATTTTCATTTGCATCGGAGCATACTATGGCTGATGTTTTAATGCAAAAGAGAGATCAGGTTGAAAATCCAATTTTCTTTTTCAGTAGAAATATTAGAGATGCTGCCTTGAGGTATAATATTATTGAAAAAAAAGCATTGGCTCTTATAAAGGCATTGAAGGATTTTAGGGTCTATATTCTGCATTCACATACTATAGCATATGTCCCTAATGCAGTAGTGAAGGATGTGTTGATGCAAACTGATCCAGAAGGTCGAAGAGGTAAATGGATAACATCCATGTTGGAGTATGATTGGGAGATCAAGCCCACGAAGTTGATCAAAGGCTAGGGCTTGGAAAAATTGATGGCCCAATCAAATCTGCATGCCCTAGATATAAACCTCATTACAACAATGTCATAAGATGAAGATGAAGGTTTGCTTGTTCTGATTTCAGATATTTTTGCACAATATCCTTGGTATTCAGATATTGTTTATGTCCTTTAGCATCTTTCACCACCTTTAGGCATGTATAAGAGTAAAGGTAGATCTCTGAAACTTAAATCTACAAAATATTTCATTTTAAACAGTGCTCTGTATTGGAAATATTCAGGAGGCGTTATGCTCAATTTTTTGGTTGAAGAAGAAGCTTAGAAGGTAATGCATGATTTCTATAAAGGTGATTGTGGTGGACACTTGTTTTGGAAGACTACAAATAACAAAGTGTTGAGGGCAGGATATTATTGGCCCACGTTATTTTCTGATTTATATAAAACAGTGATGAATTGTCATGAATGCCAAATTTCCGAGGGAAGAAGAAATTGCTTCCTCTCCCTTTGAAACTAGTTTCAATAAATGCTCCCTTTCAGCAGTGGGGACTCTATTTCATAGGAGAAATAAATCAGACATCATCAGCACAACATCGATGGATCCTGACAGGCACGGATTACTTCACTAAATGGATCGAGGCCATCCCAGCAAGGCAGGCTACTGACACGGTAATTATTCAATTTCTTGAATCGAATATTTTATCTCGTTTCGGATGCCCTTATAAAATTATAACAGACAATGCAGTAGCATTCAGATCTAAGAAAATGGTCGATTTCTGTGACAAGTATAATATCATGCTCGGCCATTCGACAGTGTATTATCCACAGGAAAACAGCCTGTCAGAATCATCCAACAAATCGCTGATAAATATAATCAAGAAAATGTTGGAGGCAAAAAAAAGAAACTGGCACCACAAGCTCATCAACGCATTGTGGGAAGACAGAGTTAGCAGTAAGAAATCAATAGGTATGTCACCTTTTGAACTGGTTTATGGTACGGATGTTGTATTTCCTACATCTCTTACAGTTCCAGTTATGAGATTATTGCAATAAGTTGGCAGCGAAGATGATGAAAATCAACGAAGGATCAATCAGATGATCCATCTTCAGCAAACAAGAGAAGAAGTGTCACAAAACACTGTTTAGTTGCAGGAGAAGATAAAGAAGATCTATGACCGAAATACCAAAGCAGAAAAGTTTCAGTTGGATGATGTAGTGTTGAGATGGGATGCAAGAAATTAGGACAAAGGGAATCACAGTAAGTTTGACAACCTTTGGAAAGGACCATACAAGATTTTAGAATACAGGGGATAGAATGCCTTCTTACTTTCAGAGATAGATGGCCAAGATTTCCCTGGAGGAGCAGTGAATGGTAGGATTTTGAAGCACTACCATTGTTGAAGACAATGGATCAGAATCTATGTCATCACCATTGTATATACCATGTTATTTTTTATCAGAGTTGAAGTACACAGTCATTGAAGTTTGGGGCCCGAGGTGAAGGCTATAAAGCTTGGATGATATGTGTATGGTTTGGTTTTGTTTCAGTTTTTAGTATTAGTCTTGATTCAGAGTCAGTCTGTATTGTGTCAGTTTTGGTGTTTTTGACTCCATGCCCAATGGATAAGGCTACTTGGTCTACGGTGTTCTTGGCACCTCCAAGGAGATACCATCCTCATTGGAGCCAATGTTAGTGTCAGTCTATTCATACTGCCATCAGTGATCAAAATTTCTCTTTTTCATTTTCATATTAGGAGTCCCATACCAATAAATTTCACCATTCCGCTAGGTCATGGATTCATTGATGGTAGTGATTTTTCATCAGTTTTCCCTCATGTGAAACTTGTTGATTCTCCTCTCTATGGTCTTTATTCATGAGTCACTTTCACTCTCAAAACATATCATTAGGTCATAGGGTTGGTCTCATTAGGTTCTAGGAACTCACCATGGTCAAAATAATGAGTCAAGTGTCAATAAATATCAGCAAGGTCATGAGGAAGTCAATAAACTCAAAGTCACAACACCTGGAGAGATCAAAGAGATATTTTATTCAGATTGATGTAGTTTTCACCTCAAAACCATTTTTTGAGGTGAAAGTGTGATATTTTTCCTTTATTATCATTCATTATGTAATTTCATGTCAGCAAATGTAATAAGTCACAATTTAGAAGCTGTTATCTCCACAAAGTCATCACCCTACCTTCAGAGAAGTTTTCCATAGCATGTTCAACATCAAAACATGTTATAAATAGATTCAGCAGAAAGAGCCCGGAAAGAGCTTTCCAACGGTATACTACACTCTCAAAACTAACTTTTGGATTGAAATTTATGCCTAAGTGAAGTAAAAGTCCCCTATACCCTTAAACAACCGCTTTTCCCCATTTTTTTCCTTAAACTTTATATTATTAAAGTTTAATATTTCCTTTATAAAATCCCTTTTTTTTCCATCCGATGGAAAAATTGCATCATTAAACACATATGCGATTAAACCACTTCCCCTCCATGCCATAGAACTTTATAATAAAATTTTTTATATTATATAATATCCGCCGTTTAAACCACTTCCCATCCATCCTGTTTGAAACCTTATAATAAAACTCAAAGGTTTTATATTATAAAACCCAAGTCCCTTCCCCTTTCTGTCGCATCACAACATTTGAAACGAGCGCCCCGTTTGGCCCTTTCCCAAAACTCCGATGTGATTATTTCAAATTCCTTCCGATGGAACCCCCCGATGTACATATTGACCGTCGATCTTGTCATTTGATCCGATGAATCACAGCCAATCGGAACTTCCTCGTTATCGTTTCCAAAAATCCTCTCCCCAATTCCAAACCCCTGATCGACACCCTCTAATTATCCCTCAACCGTCGATCGCACAATCTCATCCGACGGCCCACAGCTATCGCGCCTCATCAGCACCGGTGATTTTATTTTGCACCATATTTTTTGTCTTCGCGATCTCCCGTTGCTGATTAAACTTCAGACCCACCATATAATCTTTTGCCCATCTATTATAAAAAACCCTTTCCCTTTGTATAAATCAAATTTTTTTTTATTCGTTTTTACAAAGTATTTCTCCCATTGCATCGGAAAAAATGTCATATGCCCCGAGCTCCCGATCCTGATTCTGATTGTGATTCATTGACCCCGGTCCCACCATATTACCCTCCGCCTTTTCAAATGAAAATTCCGTCCTCCCTTTGTAAAAAACAAAAAACCATTATTATTTTCTTTCAAAGGGATTTCCCCCGTTCTATGGTTGATCACCCCATCAGGCCCTGCCAATCGCATCGGGAATTTTTGATAACACCCTCCCCACTCCTTTGATCGCCGATTGCGATGGCACCGTCACATATTATATTACAATGGTTTATATTATGTTATGTCCCACCTCCACAAATTTGCGATTGTGATTATAATATGGACCCCGCCTCCTTTCCGTTCCCTTTTCCCATTCAAAAAATTAATTTTTCCCTTCACAAAGGTATATAATTTCATTCTATTTTATTTCAACAGCATTTTATAAAAGTCAGTTTTATTCAAAACAAATAATGGAAAGCAACAGTTAGCTGGCCGATAAGCTTATATAAGACAGATATTTCTACAGCACCATAAAAATAGGGATTCGCTCCTCAAAATCGCCCATTTATCATTCAACAACGAAATTCTGAATCAGCCCAAGTAATCAAATGTAATGTTTTTCCTTCTTTAGGGGCAGATTGTTGGTTTTCTTTTCTATCAACAGATTTCAGTTCTGAGTTGTTAAGCAACTCCCTCTTTTTGTGGATCTATGTTCCCACATTTCAGCCTATTTAATGTAATTTTAAAACATTTGTAAAGCAGTCTGTAACTCAGAAGTAGGGGAATAGTGTGGAAAGAATGCTCTGCACTCCATTGTACAGTTTGACAAGGAATTAATAAGAGATGCAGCTCTGATTTGTGGGATCCATGTGGTATGAGATTTAGCATTTGTTTCTCTCCTTTGTTTCATATGTAAATTGTTATGTTTCACCTCTCATCTATAAACATTTCCTTTTGAATGCTTTCAAGACAGAAAGGTAGAATTCATTTTTATGCTATGCCTTGGGGAATCATTCATACTCTGTGTTTTTTTCTTCTGCTTGAAAAGGATCCATTTATAGTGCTTTTTCAGCTCCTCACCAGTCTTTCCATCCCATCATTATTTAACTTTATTTGCTAAAATTTCCTACCTACCTTGCCCCATGAAGTACCTTGTGTCCTGATTTAATTCCCCAGTTTCAACTGTCCCATTTTATCCCACACATCCCTGAAAATTCATTTCATTTATTAAAAAAATTTCCTATCATTATTCCTCGCCTAATATCAGTCCATTATTGTATTTTATTGAATATCATTTCTCGGAGAGATCCCTGTCCTGACCTTGTAGGGCTAGCTACAAGGCTAAGCGTGGTTTAGTTGTTACCCTGTTTTTCCCTTTTTCAGCCTGGGGTCCAATTCGGGAGCTAACATAGCGTATCAACTCTCTCTCAATCATGGGCTCAATGCTCTATACAGACACCAGTGGAAATGGAAACCCATATTGACAGCTCTTTCCTCTTCTCACAGCAGGAGTCTGTGTTAAACACAGTGTTTTTGGTCTTGCTTATCCACAAAGGAAATGCAATACTCCATGACTTCTTCTTTCACAACGAGTTCGGACGAACAAGTTCTAGTTCACAACTGTTGCTTCAATACTGAACAACATTCATGATCCCGAATATTGTTCACTGAAGGAAAATCTTCCAATTTGGCACTCCAAGCTTATAACAAGGGAATTGGGCATTCAAAATATCTTTTGCAATTCAACGCAATTGTTAACTCCATAGTTGAATGATCACGAGCTCAAAAAATTTTAGCATACAATCAAATAAAATATTCTTTTCAACACAATCCTCCTTGAACGCATCTTCCCATGCATTTGATGTATTCATTGACAGCGTTGTCATTCTTCCCACTCTTAGGAATCATCATTAATGAGTTTAAATCTTATTCTGCAGGGTTAAATTAACACAACAAATATGCAACTTATACAACCCTCGATATCTCCATTCTCACATTGGAATCAAATACCACAATGTAGATGTGAATAAAGTTGTAGAGAGTCAGATATTGAATATTAAACAGAATAACAAAATGTATTTACACAAGTTCGAACCTCTTGAATCTCACTAGGAAACACACAAGAGGAATTGATTCACAAATCACTTCACCAGTTGAAGTTGAGGTTTTGTTTCACACGCTTCACACTGGTCCAACCTAGAAAAAAAATTCTTCAACTGCACTGCAGGCCTCCATATCCACCCTCCCCAATTCACGCTATGACTAAATCCGATCAATTCATGTGCACACATTAGATGAGGCTACTCCGGGCTCTGATACCAAATGATGTCGGAGTTCTGCTAGAAAGAAGATCTTGGCATATAAGAAAATCACTGCTTCAATAAAATATGAAAATGCTCAATTCTTCTATAAAATAAAACTAAAAAAACATTCATTTTAAATTCACATGAAAGCGAAAAGAGCCATGAAAATCAACTCCATTAACCATATCAAAATTCTCTGGCCAAATATTACATTGGGCAGCCTCTTAGCTCTTGGCCCTTCAAACGTCTCCTCACTCTTCTTGTACTCCTCCCTCACACAAATCTTCAACTATGTCTCTTCCTCACAAAAACACTCACATTTATACACAAGTAATGAATTTAATTCATTCCAAAAATCTTTCCACCTAATCCTAAACTAAATCTAATTTAAATTCATTTTAGGTGTGGACTCAACAAAGACCCGTACATAGAATTCCTACTCCCTAAATTTTCTACCTAATTCTATTTTCTCTCATATCCTTTTAATTATTAAAAGAATATATATAAAATCCTCACCTTTATAATTTCTCTCCTAATTTATTTAAAAATAAAAAATTAATTAATAAAATAATTAAAATGTCACACCCCCCTTTATTGCATAATTAAATAATGAAAATTGGCCTTGATGCTCTTGCCTCAGAGAATCACACAAAGCCTAGGATCCCAACGTTATATAAAAAAATGTGTGTGTGTGTATGAAAATTAAATCAATATAATGTTTTAACACTAAAATAAATAGTTGTGAGAAAAATTAAATACAAGTATTTAAACATGAAAATTTTAAAAATATGAGGGTACCCATTATTTTTTTTAATAAATACATAAATGCGGGTGGGGGGTTTGTTGTCATTCCATAGCTATTCAAACAAAAAATGACTTTCAAGACCCCTCACACGTGCATTTTTTTGAAAATTTAAATTTCAAAGACCTTATTCAAACCTAATTGACCCAACCTAATTAACTTAAGACCAACCTAGAATAACCTAATTATTATCATGGATAAAAAGAGGTAAATTATTATTATCATCTGAGTATTTACAAATAGATGAAGAACCGCGGACAAAGGTTATTGACTGTGAGAGAGTATACGTAAGAGAAGGTTAACTTGAGAGTAGGTTATATATAATATAACTCTGAAAAGACAGCTAGGTACATCAATGAATTAAGGATGGAAATTCAAGAGGAGATTAGCATGTTATCTCCTAACACCATGGAGGGGGCCTATCGGTATGCTTTAAGAGGAGAAGAGAAGATAGTCTAGAAACAAAACTTTGGTAGAGGAAAAGGATCTGCCAAAGGAAGAGGGAAAATAGTTGGAAGAGGGAAGGCTCCAACTTACAAGGAGTAAGCTGGTGGTTCTAACCAACAAGAAAAAAGCAAGGAAAGGATATTAGCTTAGAGGTGGAAGACCCTACTAGCGAGGTAGAGGTAGAGGTAGAGGCAGAGAGTTAGTCTACAGATGTTACAAATGTAAATAACTAGGCCATCGATCTTATGAGTGTCCTGATAATGAGAATGTAGGGAAAAGAGGAAAATATGTTGCACAAGGAGAGCAAGAAGAAGTACAAGCTCCTATAGTGGAGAATGTACCTGAGGTTGGGGAATCTCTTCTCATGAACAAGGTGCTATTGAAACCAGAGAAAGAAGTGGTAGAGTCTTCACAAAGGAAATATTTTTTTCAAACTACATGAAAATTCCAAGGGAAGTTTTGAAAATTATTTATTGATAGTGGAAGCACTGACAATTTGGTGTCCACTGAATTGGTGGAAAAGTTTAACCTTAAGAATTTAAAGCATCCAACGCCCTACAAGGTGTCATGGTTGCATAAAGGACACCAATTTTTGGTTACTGAGAAATGTGAAGTGGCTTTCCAAATATGAAGATATCAGGACAAAGTGACTTATGATATGATGCCTATGGATGTGTGTCATGTGTTGCTAGGCAAAGCTTGGAAATTTGACAGGAAAGTAGTGCATGATTGAAGCAAGAACTGTTATAAGTTTGAGATGGGGGGTATTCAAAATACTTTGATGCCTTTGCAATAAGGGAATGGAGCAGCAAAGGGTGATCCAAAAGCTCTATTTCTTGGTGGAAAAAAGTTCTTACAGCAGATGATAGAAGAAGAGGTGAGTTATGCCATTTTTTGTAAGCCAAAAAGTGAATTTTCTAATACTGTCATTTCAGATTTTCCAATAGAAATTAAAAATATGTTTGAAAAATAAAAAATAAGCACGGATTTTGTGTTTCAGTTGCCACATAGTCAGTCTAAATAAGTAATGAAACTTGTCATGGTCGTTGGTCGAATATAGACTGGGGTCTACTGATGTGGTGAGTCATCTGCTGAGTGGCTGAAGAATCATTGTCACCTGTGGATGAAGAACCATCACCGTCACCTATGGATGAAGCACGATCACCGTCTGCGATGAATCCTATGCTAAGTAAGTGTTTTCAATGTCCCGGTAATGAGTGAGTGGGGTTTCAGTGGGTTATTTGTGTTGAGTGTAGGGAGACCAGGTTGAAGCACGCGAGAAATATTAGAAGTGGTTTTTGTTTTTTGAATTTTTTTTAGATATTTTTATATTTTTTATTTTTAATATTGGTTATTTAATATATATAGTTATATTTATGCTTAATTTTATATATAGTTTAATTTTTTCATTCACTAGTTCTTCCATTGGATTGTTTCCTCTCACCTCTAGCTTGATGAGTTTCCATATGAAGATCAAGTTAAAATAAATTTTGATAAGAATATCTTAGACAAATTTCTTTACTATTGAAGGTAAATGAAAGAGAACAAACCAACTGAAAACATATAAATACATACCTCATACGTTTTAACATTTTGATATCATTACTGTTCTTCTTCATCCAACTCATCATCCGTATCATCATGTTCAGAATTGATGTTCAAAGTATTGGCCATGTCAACATCATGATCATCATCATCTAGTATATCATCATCCAAAATATCCTCTCTCAAATTTGGTTCGACCTCTTCAAGTTTTTTGTCTGACGTATTGTCAATATCATCTAGTTCGTCCAGAACATTGTTTGGATTAACATATCCTTGAACTTCTTCAACGTATTTGTTTGAAACATGAAATCCTTGTTCCTCTACATCATATTCTTCTTCAATATCATCTTCTTCTGCTACATTATACTTTATCGACCTTCCTCTTGGACCATATCTAACAACATAGGACCAACTTGCTTTACCTGGAACCTCTGATTAAAATACTTGTTCGCATTGGATTGGAAGAACATAGGGCTCTAAGCCTGGCTCAGTATTCCTTTTAAAAACCATGGTAAATCCATTACCATGTTGAATAACAGTTCTATCGGGATCACGTTCATTGATTCGTAGCCTGTACCATTCGACATCGAACACAACTAATTTGAAGGATTTAAAGTCACACTAAAGTATATCATCCAGATACCCATATTATCGATTTTCAGATACTTCTGGATGTCTGTCACCTCTAGATGCAACCTTCTCACCTGAAATATTGCAGCTATCCCACTATATGAAGTTGTCCTCTTTTCATCAAACCTTTTGATGCGAAATTTTCGGTCATTGCACGACATTTCCTTGCGGTGTTTCAACTGCAATATGCAAAACACGTAAAAAATACATTGTCATTATTTGATAAACATATTTATAATTGGAAACTTCGAAAATTAATGAAAAAGTATGCCATATGCATCAATATAATTGTAAATAAAATAAGTAGTATAGGTGAATTATATGCTTGCCTGGTAATGTACTAAACCATGTACTAAAACAATTTCCCTCTGTGTAATATTGGTATCCCGAATACGTTCAACTTATTTGACCAATTTAGACTCACCATACCATGATAACCTACCATTATTAGCTTGTTTGCATCGTTCAATCCATACCTTCATCCAATCAACATTTTTCGCAATGTATAAATGTATTACATCCCACTCTCGACTGGCTATATTAAAATAAAACAGTTCACATGCGTATATATAATTAGTTAACACATTATATGACTATAATACTAAATTGTGCATGAACACTAAAAACTAAATAAGTACGATATACATAAAAAAAAGTCAAATGTACTATAAATCTCCACTATATACTTACATATCACTTTCCCCATTGTACCTTTCCCTGATAGGTGCTCCCCTTCCATTTTTTCATGGAGTTGACATCCCAAATGCGATCTAATACATTGATACTGTTTTCTCTTGTCGGACTATATTGACTAATATAAACCATGGTTTGATATAGAATATATCCCTATACCATAGAACCCTCAGAACGTGCTCTTTGTCTGACCAAATCCTTCAAATATTTCAAGTGCCTCTCAACCATCCACATTGATCTTATGTGTATAGTTCCACACTTTTCAATCTCTTCAACTTGGTGTATGAGGTAGTGCTCTTGTGCATTGAAAAATTTCATATGTAGATACTTTTTCATTTCACACATTAGACGAGGAATTTTTTTCCTCCAATACTTTATATATTCTTTATCGATTTTGTTAAATGACAACCATCTACAAATGAAACAATATAATCACAAGTTTCAACAATAAGATATATAGTACATTACAAGTAAAACACATGAAATTAAATATAAGTTAATGTACAAAAAAATATTAAACAAATTACACTTTTCATATAAATCGCCACTTACCTCATGTATTAGACAAGGTCATATATAACTTGTTTGACATTGTTGTCAAATTTGTCTCGGAGAGATAGAGGTAGAACATACTGCAACAACAAAAAATAATCAATGATTCTTTATTCCGAAACAAGTATAAAACAAAAATACTAACAAGATGTTTAACCATTAATGTACAAATATACACACCAAAATAATTATCATAATGAATGTATTCCAATCATGAGTCTTTACCCCACCTAATTCACCTTTATTTGTTAGGATACTCTTTATGTTTGAAGATCCAGTGGGAATTTTATTTTTTTCAATAACCTCTTTAACATCCTTGCTTTGTTGCTCCATCAATAACCATGGAAGGGCACTTATATTTTGGCCATATCTAACGCTATTTAAATGAATCACACTTTGCATTTCATGATTGACCTCTTTGATGTCATTAAAAATATTGACAATTTTTTCTTTATCTCTCCTTCCATCTAAGATTCACCATAAGGTCTCTATTACATTCTTCCCAATGTGCATTGTATAAAACAAATGAAAAATCTCCAGGTGCTCATAGTAGTGGAGCCTACTGAATTTCTCAGGATAGCTTTTCATTCCTCATGGTAGTTCCCCGTTATTAATGCCTTGCCAACCTTCAAGGTGAATCATAGTTTAAGATATTATAGAAATAATTATTGTCAAATAGTACAATGAAGAAAATGCAAGAAAAATATAAAATAATCCAAACATTTCATGTATAATGAAAAATAGATGATTTAATCCATACCTTGAGAGATTATATTATATTGCAACTTCCATAGACCAGATGTTATTCTCTGTGGTCTTAATCGAGTCTCTTCTTTCCCATTGAAAATATGTTTTTTAGTTCTTCGATACCTATGGTTCTTAGAAAGAAAGTTCCTATGCCCTTCAAACACCTCCTTTCCTAGTATTCTTGAATGACAATATTTCAATTTAGGACCACAAACTAGAAAAGAAAATTTACCCTTTGTTTGAAGACCTGCAAGAGATAGATTAATTTTTATCTCAATTATTAATTGAAGTATGTATAGTGAATGGACTATTTACAAAAAAATGCATGAAATGAACTTCATAAAACTAGTAAACACTATTAAAGTGCATGGTAATGTTATAATATACCACAGAAATGTGTTAGCCCTAGGGCATCGTGAATTGTCCATACAAGCATTGCATGGAATTCAAGTTCCCTTTGTGCATTTGCTTGTCTGGAGATATCATACATAATGATGCCCTTCCATAAGTCTAGTAACTCATCGATAAGAGTCTATATATATTAATTAATATCTTTGACCTGGTACTTACCTAATTGATTGAACATACAGTACATAATTCCAAAATATATGAATAAAAAAAAAATAAGACATGATTAAACACAAAAATATAAGACATAAGTATGAAACAAACAAGACAAATAATGATACATTATTGTGTAAACGAATATATTTATTCTAAGAAAAATAATACCTAGAACAATCATTGTCAACATTATGTGCTCAAGGAATGTTATTGTTGATAACAAAAATAGGCCCCACTGGGTAAATAGACCTTATCTCTCCAAATGGATTGACTCCGTCACTTGCTAATGAAAGCTTAATATTACGAGGTTCTTATTTAAACTTTGACCGTCTTTCCTCTATATTCATAAATGTAGATCTATCTACAGTCATTCGAAGAACACCATCTTGACTTCTTTTCATTGCATGGTAATCCACAAATTGGGCTATGCTTTTGCACTTGAAAAATTGTCGCAGACATGGAATTATGGGAATATAACAAAGAACCTTGCGAGACACCATTTTTGTTACTTTATCTGTTTGATATCTACTCTCATCACATTTTGGGCATTTTTCTTTCGACACATGTTATTTATAATAGAGAATATCATCATTAGGACATGCATGAATAAATTGATACTCCATTCCAATATATTACATAATGCCATGTAAATATCAGTATGTGTGAGGTAAAACATTTGATGGTGGTAACATAAATTCACCTAAAAATCTAGAACATCATAAATCAGTTGTGGTGGTTAATGTAAAAAATATACATATTGCATCCAAATAATGTTACAAATGATGATCGACAAAATGACATTGAAAACAAATGAAAAAAATAATTTCTTTATCATGATGTACTAAATGTCACAAAATATATTACATACCTCAGGAGCTGTGTCACGCATGGTTTTGACAAATGATTCACCACCTTTAAGTTGAACAAAAGTAATAAAGCAGAGAGAAGAGATGCTTCTAAGGCTTCATAAATAGGTTGAGTTCCCCTCTCAAGTACATTCATATCATAACCACCAACATACGGGTCGTCATCATCATCATCCCTTCCTACAAAATTATTAAATGTCTCCTGGATCAATCTATTCATCTCATCCTCATCCAATGTGTTATCAGCATGATTATCTTCTTCCATAGGATCATTAGCTTGATCCAATTCAATGTTCACTTTAGATTATTGAATAAGCACTTGTACTACAATGACCTCTTCCTCGTCGAGGAATGCCCTATCAACATAGAGCTAGATAAAGACAACTTCACTAGTTAACTAAACATGATTTGCATATGGCTCAAATTAAAACTTACAGGTTCATAATAATCAAAGTAAAAATACCCATAATAGGAATGATTCCATTGAATATATTAAAAAATAAATATAACTGCATAGATTTAATGAGTTTAATAATATGAACAAGTAATAGTGAAAATAAATAGAAACCAATATAAACCCATCTAACTCTGGTTCTACTAAGCGTTGAGAGGGATCAAATCCCTTGAGGTGAAAACCATTTTTTTTGAGTAAAAAAGTGAGGAGAGTTTTGCACCTCAAGGGATTTTATCCCTCTCGAGGCTTTGTAGAAATGGAATTAGATGGGTCGATTGTACCTTGGGAGACAATCTCTGGCTAAAGGAGATCAGTTCCAAGACATTTATCAATAAAAATGATGAGAAGATTTTAGTGTCCCAATGTTCTTAAAATCCCATAGATTTAATCCTTATCAGTCTCCAGTTTGAGAACAATCTTTCATGTGGCCTTCTAGTGATGAATAAAAATGGAAATGATAAGACACGAAAAAGTGATAATGAGAAGTATTTGACAATAGGCTACTTGTGCATAATCTCTTGTTCAAAACTTTAGAAGAAAAATGGCAGAATTAGGAGGTGAAAAATAGAATAGAGGAGCGCATCATTAAGGATTTTAACTTTAACTTAGAAAACTGTAAAATTAAAGACCAACATATTCGTTACTCAATTCTAAAGAAGAAATACATAAAAAATATGATGCAACATGGAAAGACGAATCATATTCAACAAATTCTAGAATCACTGTGAAAGGTTTATTCATAAACACATGGAGATCCAAAGTACAAAATTTTTTCCACTCAGGCCAAAAAATTGGAGCCTCTTTAATGCCTTGATTTTCCATTTTTATTTCCCCCATCACCCTAACTCACTAACTGTCCCATAATTTGTATGGAACTAGCTCATGGACAATTTCCTATCTATCTCTATTCAATAATAATAGCTCCTTCTTTTAAATACATGAGATCTTGTTTTAGAATAATTTTATAATATATATATATATATATATATATATATATATATATATATATATATATATATATATATATATATATATATATATATATGTAGATAGATAGATAGATAGATAGATATATATATAATATTAATTAATATCCTCTATGTGTTAAAAATACAAAACGAAATTCCCTCCTTTTATCATGATTTTGTACAGTATAATTTAAACATATATGGGAGTTTTAAATAATATGAAATGATATTTGGATCATAACGAATAATGTATGGATCATATAGAAAACCACAAATCTTTTTCGGAAAGCTAAAACTGCCTAGAGGTTTCTGGAAATGAGAACAATGATGCCACACTAATTAATAGTTGTTGATCTTGGACTAAGCAGTTTTGATGATTCCACCTGCAGGACCACTCATTGGCATAATTTTTGCGTACTTTGTGCCCCTGTGAATCTATTGGATATGCGCGTGAATGATCTGGATCGTCTATTTATTTCATACTTGCAAGCTCTCTGCTAAAAACATATTTTCCATCATCCAATATGGCATATAAAGCACGCCCTCCTCGACAACAAACTCAAATACTCTGCAGCATGATGTACATTTCATTATCTGAATCTTTACCTCTATAACTTCTCTGTAATGAAAAAGAACAATATGTTCATAAGACTTATCAAGAATCCATTAAATTTTGTGCTGGAATTTTGGGTTATCTTCCCCATCTGCATAATTACAATACAGAGAATCCACATTTCCAACCTTCAACTATTCATGTGCTTCAGAGCTTTGATTAACTACTAATAATTACCCTACAGTATAGTAATAATTCTACTTAGTAGAATATGGATCACGAGAAGCTTCTTGTTTATCCATAATCACTCTTGTATATTCAAGAATCTTCCATGCTAAATCGAGATCAGAATCTTCCTCATCTTCACCTTATAGATCAACATCCTCACCAACATCTTCCTCATCACTTTCTTCTCTTTCAACACCTTTCTCTCTGTTCATTTTCCTTCCATCCAAGGATCGAGTCCAAAAAAATTATCCGCTGCTTCAAATTTAGAAATTTTAGTCATCTCTAAAATAAAATTATTTTTAAGATTTTTAATATTTTAGTTGTGGTAGATTGAGCTACAACATGGTCTATTCTCTTGTATTTTTTTAATCTATGTTTGCATTTGAATATTGATTTTTTATTTCCTAAGGAAATTGTCCCTTTGTAACCAATTCACGAGAAAAACGATGAAGGAAAATATGGAAAAAGCTCAAAAGGAGGACAATTTCAAAACCTAGCACTGGAAAAAGGAACAAATGTGAAACTGATCAATGTTGGAATGAAGACTTTTGGAGACTCCTGGCACTGGAAAAGGGTGCAATTGAAAAATCAATGTTACTATAAAATAGCATAATTGCAAATCCTACTGCTAGAAAGAATTCTAATTGGCAAACTCAACACTAGAATAAAGAGACATTAGGAAGCCTAGCACTACAAAAGGGCACATTCAGAATTCCTAGCACTGGAAATGGAAATAAGGAGGAATATTAACAGTATGAAACAAGGTAGATGAGAAACAATATAGCACTAAGTTAAAAAAGTGAAAAATCTAGTGTTATGAAAAGGACAATTTACAAAGCTAGTGTTAGGAATGAAGGAAATTGGAAAAACTAGTGCTACGAGGGAGGGAAAAATGAAATCCTAGCAGTAGAAACTTGAAAAAATGAGAAACATAGCGCACCAATGAGGAGAGGAGATTATTTTTGGAGACAAAGAGAGAGAGAGAGAGAGAGAGAGAGATCTTTGATGAATTTCAAAACTACCTAGCATAAATATTAATTGCAAACTACCATAAATATTAATTCCAAACTACCTAGCATAAATGTTAATTGCAAACTACCTAACATAAATATTCATGAAAAACGTAAATTTTAATTGCAAATTAACTACCTAGAACTCATAATGATATTTTTTATTAATGCATAAAACACAAAATGAATATATTGGAAGATTTTCACTTGTGCAATTGACTATATATTTGAACTAAGTAAAGACCAAGTCTCTTATGGAATGTATAAGAAATATAAAGAACAAGTCTCTTATGGTATAATGGATGATTATGAATAAGTACTTACTAATGGATGATATTCATCTCCTTATTCAACATGTCCATAAGTTCTACAATGATTTTTAGCTATTTTTATTAAAATTATCCTTACTTTCAAGCCCTTGCACTTTTTACAAGGGAAAATTTTTTTTCCATCCTCTGAATCCCCCGATGCTGATCCCACGTCTCCTTATCCTAGTCCTTGAGGAATGTTATCTGACATTTTTCCTAACCAAATAGCTTTTGATGATGATTATCAATCAAAATTAACCTTAAAATGGGCTTACAACATTTCAAAAGCATGGGATGTATAACAATAAATTGGAACTTGTAAATAGGTATTCAGCCCTACATATATAAATCAATTTCCTGTCTGATATTTGACATTGTTTGTCAGATATGTTGTCACTCGGATCAACCTCAGGCTGAGAGAGGCAATCCCGAGGTAACCTCAAACCACACTTAGCCAAGTAGCTAGCCCTATTAGGCCAGGAGAGGGATCTCTCAATATGGATCACAGTCAAGATGACTGAGGAAGGAAGATTTTAATCTAGGTATAGTAGCTCGGGGTTTTGATTTTGATTGTACAGGGTTTGCTGGATCAGGAGGAGTCAAACAACTAGGGCAACTAAATTAGGTCAAAATTTGTAGGGGTTCTAGGGGCTGTTGGATGGATAAGTCGTTCTTGCGGACAAGACAGACCTCCCAAGTGTCCTACAGATAGCTAGCAACAAACAAACAAAAAAAAACTATTTTCTCTAGATAATATTCAATTCATTAATTAGCTACAACAGGGGTTTTGAATACCTACCTGTAGTCCAACTCTATTTGTAATGATCTTCTTTCTAGTTGCTTGAAAGATTTGTCTTCAAAGATCTGCAATCAAAAACATGGAAAAAATCAAAAGCACCTGCACAGGATAAACTAATTCACGAATTATATATCTATCAAGAAGATCAAGGAATTCAAGAAATAAGTCAATCAATTAAATAAATCATTGATAAAACATGATAAACAAGCTACTTAATTAAAGAACTCATTGAGAAAACGGTATTCATTCGTATTATCTTTGATAAATAAGAGCCTTACAACCGTGTCTGCCTTAATGTCGTACAGGCCTTGCTGGGGTCTGGAACATTCGTTTCCTTTACTCTGAAAAGCTTTGCACTCTCTCAGATAAAATACACATGGGTGTGTATTCATTCCCACATAATGATCAATGAAGAGAGTCCGAGTCTATACAACATTTCTCCTAAAAAATTCTCAAAATCTCACTCTTTCAATCTCAGTCAGTACCCTTGAAACTGAACCAAAGCTTCAATTTATAGGAGAAGGAAAGTGGTTACAGCTCCAAAATGGAAGGGATAGAGTCCCCTTATCAAGGGATTAAGTTCCAAAATCCAAGGAATGGGCTCCTTTAATGAAGGAATGAATTTTCATGATAATGGAGGGAGTGAAGCTTCGACCAGATAACGCCTTCTAGAAGCTTCCAGCTGGGAGAATATTCGATCAACTGGGCTTCTAGAACTTACTTTTTCGCTCATTTTACCTTTTACGAGGGTCCACACTTTTAATACAGAAAACGTGCAGTCGTCTTCGCAATTTTTAAAGCCAAAGAGTGCGGTGCCACAGGTAAAGTTAAGGAAAAGTGTGGTACAAGCATTTTTATGATTTCTACAAGATTTTCTCCAAATCCAAGACTTGATTTTAGGAAATTTGATGTTGTAGACTTCTAAGGGAGTAATATATGAGTAATGATGAACCCATATAGATACTAAAACGTCATGGTGACAAATTTCAGTGTAACAGATTTCCCCCTAAAGTGTGAAGTCTGAGATAATTCGAAGAGTAAAGTGCTTTATCATTTCAAGGATTAGCCTGTGGACACCCCAGTCAGAATCTTGTAAAAACATTCAATTCAAAATATATATATATATATATATCATCACTGAGGTAGGCATTCCCATACTCAGATCAAAAACTAACTAAACTTGTTCTGATACAGAAATGATTTTAATATTATATCAATAGTGTAGACACAACATGGACGCAGCCATCTGAAATGAATAGTCTACTGCATAATGAATAATAAAACTCCTCGCAGCCTGGATGGTGGAAAGTACATCCAGGGTCTTGACTTCTGCTTCCCGAACTAGTACAATTCTATCCATGCGATTAAATGTGTCAAAGTCGAACATGATAGAACCCACTTGATTAATAGTAAATGATGTGAACTATTAACAAGTGTGAGAGAAACCATCAATAATGACAATGGCTCTCAAAGTAATCAGTACAATCCATGAAATGTGAATAAGTGATCTGAAGTCGAACATTTCACGGAATCGTTCGATCGAAGGTCAATGATGCAACCTGTCGTCGAAGGCGAGAAACCTGCCATTATGGCATGCAGATTCCAAGGTACTGATGGATTCTAGATTGACTTCCTAGATGATGAGCTATCGTCAATAGAAATTGATCCGTCGTAAGCAAGCTCACGACACGAAACCATAGATCAAGTTTTGAAGAAATTTTTTGCAAGGACTGACTCAGGGATGGTCAACGCGAATGGAGACAAATGTTTGCAGATGAATGGTTTGTTTGATTTTCCTCTTTAACACATAACGACACCACAGATGGTTTGGTAACAATTTCCCTAAGCTAATACCCAGAAACTGGCTGAAGACCTTCAATGTGGTTTGATTAACTAATAGGCAAAGGATTTCCCAACCCAGGTAGAAGTGTGACAAAAAGTGTCGTGTTCAAGAGTGGTATACTGCTTTTAAATCAAAGTGTAACAAATGGATTCGTTTTCTCTCTTTTTCCCCCACCATTTCTAGCAAGTACCTCTTTATTTTTGACAATCTTGAGGAGGATAACATTTGCTTGTTTATAAGCTCATCCTTCGGATGAGTCCAGCTTAGTGTAAAATCGAACCCTAAGAAGGAGTGGTCCATTCTTGATTGTAATTGACAGGTCCTTTACTGTTAAATTTTAACGAGTTCAGTATAGAGAAACTCGGTTTTTTTCATTTTTAGGGAGCCAGAAGAAAAAAATTAAGAAAAATACATGGGTGTACTTTTTTGTAATTTTAGTCTCATAGGCCCGAAAAATGATAAAATAATACGGGAGAGAACTCTATTGACCATGATTAGTTAACGTATACCTTTTTCGTAAATATTCCATTTTAGTTCGGAAAAGGGGTAAACTTATACTGAAGGGATGTCTGTTCATTTCCTTTAACGAGTTCGAATAGTCAAGTACTCGGCAATATTTTCATCTTTAGAGAGTCTGAAAAGGGCTTAAAAGAGAACTCTAAGGTTTCAATTTTTTGTAATTTTCAAGAGTCTAAAAAAGTGATAAAATTATACTCAATAGTTTCGCTTTTTCTGTAAATTTTAACGAGTTCGAAAAAGTGATAAAAATGTACTCATATGGCCGAATTTAAATTTAATTAACGCACAGAAAAAGATGGAAAGAACTCGGCATTTTCATGTGTTTTACAAGAATGAAAGATAGCAAAATAATCTCAGGATTTTCATGAGTTTAACGAGTCTTGAAAATAATAACCGAAATCGACTCAAGATAGGTTTCATTTTTACAAAAGCTTGAAACAGAGAAAAACTATGCTTTAGATAGGTTAGTTTCATTTTTACACAAGCTTGAAACAGAGAAAACTGTGCTTGAAAGTAGTTTCATTTTTACACAAGCTTGAAACAAAGGAAAAATCATGCTTGAGATAAGTTTGAATGCCCCCCAAGCGTAAATTGCTAGAGCGCATGCCCCCCAAGCTTCATTTCATTCAACTAAGTAGACTACTAGTTACTAAACGTTGGATGGAATGAAGGTTCATTTACGAGATCAGATGAAAGACTCGACTTAGAAGGCTTGACATGAAAAGATGATTATGGTGAGGTGAAGATACTGGTAAGGAGTTAGGAAGAGCATACAAGATGAATTGTCCCTAAACTAAAGAAAATAAACAAATTATGCTAAATTTCCCAAAACATAGCAAGAAACATGAATTCTGCCTTTCAACTTGAAATTAAGTATATCATAGACATGAAAATGGTTTATGAGATTAAAATACATTCATAAAAATGATAAAAATGAAGAAAATATGTCAAAAATTTCATACCACATGGATCCCAAAGAAATAGCTGCAAATTTATATTAATGTCCAAGCCAAACTGATACAAAAATGTCTCTTGAGATGCCAAAGCTCCAAGTGAGTCCAACCATTACAATGACTAAGAGAATACATCAAATAGACCTAAAAACCACTCTCCCTAGCCTAAGGGAGTCGAATCCATGAGATAGGGATTAGTTTCACCTACTCCCAAATAGAATCTGAAGACTAGGAAAACTCAACAATTTTCCTCTAAAAGGGAGGAAATTGATTCATTTGACCTCTAGAAGACTTATTTGATGCATCTACACTAGATAAAATTCAAAAAATGATATTTAAATTCACCATGACCATTCACATTAGTGATTTTCTCATTTTCCTAAGTAAAAAGTAAAAAATTCAAAATTTTGGCTGATGCTAATGAAAACTCCATTTTCTTGTTAAACGTGCAGCGCCATGACAGAAAAAATTACCTGTTTAGCGAACAACTTTTGAAGGCCTTCCCAATGTGTGTCCAAATATGCCTTCAGTTTCCAAAATGGTGTCCATCTGCCCTATCAAAACCTTGTTCTCCCGAGACTAGTAAACGAGCAGCGCCAAGGCAAAAGCAAGGGTAGAAACATGTTTTTTTGGTGGTTTTTTGCCTCTTTGAGGGACTATTTATTCTCCAAATATTTTGAAACTTTCTGGAGTTAATTTACTCATCATTCTGAACATGACAGTGGTGGCCATTTTGCAATTGGATGCACCAAAAAATAGCGCAGCGCCAGTGCCGCTGCGCGTTTAGCAAAATTTCTGTTTGTCAAAATTGCCCAAAAACTCAAAAAATGAACCATAGTGCAAAATATGCCAAAATTTGTCAAAATTGTGAGTTTACTTGTTTTATCAAGGATTAGAGGTATGAATATACACCTTAGCAAGTATGTATAACTTCCCCTTCTCCTTTTTCTTGGTCAAGGCTTGAATCTTTGCATGGGCTCGCTTGAGCTTGGCCCTTGCAATCTTGTTTCTCATGGCATAGTGCTTTGCCATCTTCCGCTGAATATAATTTTCCCTATTTTCCTTCTCTAGCAAGCCATCCAAATGAAATTTGGCTCTATCAAGCCATGATTCTCGATCTATGATAATCTCAAGGGTAAGCAACTCACTTGGAGTGAGCTACTCTGCTAACTCAACCTCTTTCTGTCTCTCATGGGCTAGAGCTCTCTTAAGCCCTATTGTCTTTGGCCTCTATCTTGGAGGCTGATCCATCTCACCATGAAGCTCACCAAATCTATCCAAGGTTTCCTCCAACAAGGCATTATCCTTCCCTGCCTCTTTTTGAGCTTTGATGGTCCTGACCTTACTGATGATCTGCTTGGTCTTCAGCTGCTAATTTTTCTACTCAAGGAAGTTAATTACATATTGTACTCTGTCAAGATTAGCTTGAAGCTCACTAACCTTTTCATCTTTTCTTCTAATCAATTCATTGGTGATTCTAACCTCATCCTCATCATCAAGGTCAATCAGCTGAAACTCCTACTCAGTTTCATGCTTGTCCTCCTGCTCATCAATGATAGGTTCTATAGCCTTTTCCTTGCCCTTGTCTACCTGTTTTGCTGATGAAGAAAGAATGGCCCCTTTCACACCATGTGAAGCAAAAACATACCTGTGGCCTCTCTAATAGGTCTTGGTAAATGGCTCAACATCAGTTACATTAGCCCAAGTTGCCCCAATGTCCCTTTCACTGCTTGATGCTCCAGTATCTTGATGGGATGATGAAGGGTTATAGAAAGGTGAAGAAGAAGGATCAACATGAGGCGAATGGATATGACTCGGTAATGATGTATGAGCAACAGGCTGAGATGGAGAAGTGGATATGGTAGGGTGAGATGACAAAGTATATTCTGCTCATGATGACTAGGTGGGGTAGTGAAAACTTCATTTGCAATGAAAGTGTCCCACGGGATATTATTTTGCTCCAACTGACACATGACCAACATATTTATGAGGGAGTGATGAAAAATACTCTGCATTTGATGATTATAATTCCTTTTTTGCACAATGAATTCCATCTTTTAAATGTTGCGGAAGAGATAATAAGGTAGGTGAAGCATTCTGAATCTAGTGAAGTGCATGAGAAGTCAGATATGGTATGAATAGAGTCGAGAAAACCTCCCCTCACAAGTGAAGTACTTCATGATAATTTTCATCATGGGGACATATCGGTCAAGGAGATGAGAGAAAGGGAAAATTGAGTTCTTGTGATCCTTGTATATATGTTTTAGGTGTGGTTCATAATAACTTAGATCAAGGTTTGCTTGTTTAAACCATCTCTCTCCCACATTAGGGATCCCTGTAGTCGCTATAATGGAATCGGTGGACATATCAAAAGTAACCCCAGTTAGAGTGACCTACTTATCATGAAGGTTTGTGATGAATAATATTGTCAAATTAGAGTGATATTGAATCTGTTGCACCCTCTCACAAAACTCAAAACAACCAACATGCTTGAAACAAGACACAATGAGAGGAGAGGCCATGAGTTCCCTTGTAGCTCTTGGTTCAAACCTATTAATTTTCCCTCTGTGGTCATTTCTCCTTGGTATTTGTGCCTCACCAACACCTCTATCTTCTTCTTCAGACATCTTTGAGTTTTGACTTAGGAAACCCTAGTGTAAAAATTGGAATGAGATGAAGGGAGAAGGAGATGAGATGGCTAGCTTATATGAATGAAGGAAATGAGTAAAATAGAAAACCTAGGTTAATGAAAACCCTAGGGATTAACCATGCTCATGACTGATATGGGTTTAGGGAGGTTAACAAAGGTATGATGTATGGAAAAATGATAATGAACAAAAACTAGGGTTTCATAAGTTATGACACTTTCAAATCTTGAAAGGAACAATGAAAATGTGAAAAGAGGGGTAATTTATGGCCACTTACTGATTAAAAACTCCTTGGATAAATTTATGAGGAAACTAGAGCTAGATGGAAGCGGTGACAACCTTCAAAACAACCACTGTGTAAACACACAACATTTCTGGGTAAGAGCGTGGCGTTGGGCATAACGTGCAGCGCCAACCTCCAAATGCGTAGCTCCTTTATTAATTACTCTAGGATTTCAGGGTAAACACATAGTGCGGCTAGGTGACCACGTAGCGCCTGGATGAACGCACAGTGCCAGCCTCCAAACACACAACGCCTTGCAAATTTTGGCCCAAACTGCTCAGTAACTCAGAATTTCTCTCTTGCTAAAACCTTTTGAAGGGTATATGGAAAAAATGACTTGTTTTAAAATGCTTAATGGGCTTTATAGCTTTAGTGAATTTGAATTTTAATCCAAGTTACCCACTTTTCTAATGTTCTTTCTTCTTCTTTGAAACTGATACTCTTTTGCTTTTCTGACTTTTGGCACTGCATGTTGATCAACATGGAGTTTGGTTCTCTTTCTCACTTAGGTTGAACATTATTTCCCTTTGGAAACCTTGGGATTGTATTTATTACATTTGAAAACATAAAATTACATTTGGAAAAAATTGAAATAAATTACAAATTTGACTTTTCTATCAAAATGACATTTTGATATAAAAGTCATTTAAACTAAAATAAAACTTTGAAAGTATGATAAATACATCATGATGATATTATTTATTCCCTCTCATATATATGTTGACCTCATTTTAATGAAGGATTGACCTTGAGAAATGCAAAACCCTAATGATCTAATGAGACTATTTTCTGACCTAACCTTTGAATGAGATTTTGACTTTACAGATTTCCAAGTGAATCAGAGCATTTCCATAGGTGTTCTTATGCTCAAGTAATCATGGGAATGAGTCAGCCAATATGATATTATGAGGGAGAAAAAGTTTATTTGACAAAGACAACCACCAGCGGAACAATTTTATGTCATGACCTAATGGAATGATGAAAAATTTATTCAGAATGGGACACCTAATATGCACATGAAAATGTGTTTAATCCCTGGTGGAAGTATGAAAATACTGACACTAACAGGATAAATATTGAACCACGATAAAATTTGATTAATGCCAAAAAATTTCCAGTAAAATGCCACTAATGCCAATCATCGAATATTCAAATCTATGTAATTAAAATCACATATTTAACAATCGTTGGGCTTTAAAAAAAAACAAAAAAATAAATTAAATGTCCGACGACAGTTTCGATTTTATCCATTTGTCGGATTCTGCCATCGGATTTTAACCCGAAATGTGGTAGTGTTAATCCTTTACTGACCGTGCCTCGACCCATATAGTGAGGTAATCTGTCGCAGTAATAATGTACCGTGCACCTCTTTTTTTCTGAAGGGGATAAATTGATCCCACAAAATTGATTTCCCATTTATCGACTACTTGTAAAGAGACTTGAGGATGCATTTTCATTTCATCCTTTCGTGATTTATTTCTGGTCCTCTGACATAAATCACAAGCGCTACAATATTCCTTCAAATTCTTATGCACCGTAGGTCACCACAGTACCAGTCACATGATCTTCTGTGCAGTGGCCTTTCCTGCATAGTGACCTCTAGCAACTCCACCATGCACCTCAACCAAAATATCATGGTGTTCATGCTCAGAAACATATTTTCAAAGAATCTCATCAGCCCCCATATTGTCTAAGTGTCTTGTACTTAGAGTAGAATATGTTTCCTTTACTACAAGCTCTTTATTCTGCTACATAGTATACTACGCAGGTGTGACTCCCATAGTCAGAAACTGAATGATATCTAGAAAGTGCTCATCTGCAACCCGAATAACAAAAAAATGTGCATCAAGTAATCCTTCTTCAATATTCGTCAGCTCTTTTCCTGTCTTAATTATGGAAAAATTATCAAACTCGACATTCAAATGTCCTAGCTTGAATATCACTTCGAAATCATACTCGTGAAATAGCAATAGCCACCTATAAATGCCCCCCCCCCCCTCCCCCCCAACATAGGCTTGCTCATCAGGTATTTCAACGCAGAATGATCAGTGAACATTTTTAAGTGCACGCCTAATAAATAATGTCAAAATTTCTTTTGTGCATTGACCATCGCTAAACCTTCATGCTCTATGGGTGGAGTAATTATGTTCTGTTTTAGACAACTTTTGGCTTGCAAAATAAAAAGGGTAATTGAGATCGTATTCTACTAGATTTGCTAAGACAACTCCAAAGTTATGTAGGATGCATCAACATGTACATGGAACTCCTTCTTCCAATCTAGAAAAACTAGAGTTGGCGCAATGACCATATTTTCCTTTAGCACATTGAGGCTCTTCTGACAGTCATCATGCCAACAGAACTTGACATCCTTCTTCAAGAGGTTTTCCATTGGCAAAATAATATGTGCATAAGCCTTTATGAACTTTCTATAAAAACCCTTATGGCCAAGCATCATACGTAGTTTCTTCACATTCATTGGTGGCTCCAAGTTTATAATCACAGTGATATTCATGGGATATACCATCAATTTCTACTTGCAAACAATGTGCCCCAACAATATACCATATGGCACAAAAAATACATTTCTTCAAATTGAAGGAGATTTGATATTTCCTGCAAGTATCCAACATCAAGCGCAGAATAGAAACATGCTTATTTAAAATTCTAAAGACTTTCCGGTCATTGAAATACACTTCCAAAAATTGTGGATATATTCTTTAAATGTAGCGACTACAACTCTGGAAAATATTTCCAGAGCATTCTTCAACTTGTATGGCATGACTGTGTACTGAAAGTATCCCCATTCAATAGTGAAAGTGGTCTTGCTCCGATCTTCTGACGTGATCTTGATCTAATGGTATCCTTAGAACCCATCTGTAAAGGATTAGGATTCCTACCCTCCAACATTATCCAAAAATTCGTTAGTTAATGGTTTCAGAAACAAATCATAGACGCACACATCGTTCAAATTTATAAGATCGACACAAATCCTTATTTCTCCCTTAGTTTTCTTCTCCTGGATTACCATAGGGCTAATCCACTTAGACTCCTCTACTGGTTCAATAATGCTAGCAGCGAGCATCTTGTCATGTTCTTCCCTTACTTTCTATTTATATTTTGGATTCATCTGATATGGGTGTTGCTTGACCGACTTCACATCAAGCTTCAAAGTGATGTGAATAGCTCCCAAATCTCTTATAATTCCTTTTATCTCATAGAAAATTGTCGAGAACATATCTTGGTATTCATGCAATAATTTAGTGACCTTGATCACCATGTCATTGTCCTAATAGTCCTCAATCTTAGCGAACTTGGGCTCCACTTCTCAGCCTATGTTGACTTGATGAGTTCTTACAAGCCGTGTTATTTCTGCATCTCTGCTTCAGGACCTGCAACCTTGTGTTGTCCTTCTAATTCAAAAATATTGACATTGCCTGGATCCTCCTCGCCTTCTTCCGTAGTCAGGTTGTAACATTATCTTGCTTGTTCCAACTGTGCAGCCCAGTCAGGCTATACCAAAGTCATTGGATCAATGGTTATTTGGAATATTCATGTTTAGACTTCCCGAAGAGCATCTTTAATACTGTTATCACCAAACTGGGACTAATTGGGTGGTTCAATAGTCAGTTTTATGTAACTATTTCAAACCACTTGGGGTTGGAAGTTAGCCCTTCCAACCAGAGAGGGCTCTCTGAAGAAAAAAGTAAGATATTCAAAAAACAAAATTATAATGAAGATGGCTAACTCTTATATATTTTATGATGATTTTTGCAGGTGGAAGATGAGTGAGGGATACCATTGGGCATGGAGTCAGCATGGAAATTCAATTACAAATGACTATCATTCATGGAAGCTGAGGCACATGAGCTTTTACAATAACTTTGATAGCTAAAATAATACATAAAGGAAGTTGGAGCATAATATTTTATGAATTACAAGTAATCATGTATAAGAAATCTGAATCAATCTTCTAAGTATAAATAGACACAAACACATAAAATCTCAAAATGAATTTCA
Organism: Pinus albicaulis; assembly: GCA_034641835.2. Taxonomy (NCBI): domain Eukaryota; kingdom Viridiplantae; phylum Streptophyta; class Pinopsida; order Pinales; family Pinaceae; genus Pinus; species Pinus albicaulis. The sequence continues at coordinate 603,707,979 of CM076570.1, read as the reverse complement.
GGTCTAAAGAAAAACTTTTGCAACTGTATATTAGTTGTGTGAAATAAAATTACATAGTAGCATAGTCATTTACATCCATAAACCCCCTCTAATTCTAAAACTATCTCATTTATAGAGTGGGGTCTCATAAAAATTATTTTCCACATGATCTAGCTTCGAATCCCTACCTCAGAGACCTATTTCAAATAAGATTACATCACTTGGAGACTTCCTAGGGATATTTTCTATTTGGCAGAGTTTGAATACAAAAAGGACTCTTCTTTCGTTAAATATCTCAACAAATCCCTTTAATAACCCTTATCAAATGCAACCAACTAATTTTCTGAGTGTACTGGACTTCTGATGTGTCATTATGCCACGTGGATGTTGAGCTAGACCTCTTCCAAGTCGAATTTTAAAATTTTTACACAAATTTGGCTATTGAAAACTCTGAAAAATAGACCTCAAATATGAGTGCATAATTTCTAAACCCTGATGGATTTGAAAAAACTGAGAGAGGTTTTTGTAGATGGGCTTGTGCTGAAGAAAAATGTTCTTGATATTTCAAAAAGTATGTTTCATTTGGTTAGAAATTGAACTTTAAGTTGACTGATAAAACAATCATATACATGAAATTTCATAACACTCATTTCATAGCAGACTCCAAAATCCACCTTTTGCATAAAATTTGACCTTTCTGACTTTTGGAGGGTCTTCCTTGGGACTAATGAGGTAAACTCATGATCTAATCCATCTCCGTTCTGAAATTTTTGAATAATTTTTGCCTCAAAGTAACCTACAGCGATTTCGTAGCGAAAACTCAACCTCAAGCCTAGAACTCGCTATGAACTTGCCTAGTTTCACAAAATTTTGCTCCTTCCCTTTTTATCCTAAAAAAATTTTATAAATCCTGTATACGCCTGGATATGATGGCATAAGACCAAATGTGATCAAAAAATGGATGGCATACCATGTTTCATGGTGTAACATCAACATCTTGCATAATCATTTTAAGACCATTTTCTTCAATTCACCTTATACCATCTCTATAGAATCAAACTAACATGCTGAGGTGTTGGCCAACTGATACACTGGATTTAAGACCTTGCAAACTTAAGTTGAGATGGTGATATGTCTAATTGATGAGTTGGCATGCTTTTTTGACTTGATGAGTTGTCATCCACATGGAGTTTTACTCTTGAGTTGCCCCCTTAAACAAATGTCCCATTGATATTCCTCATCTCATTTGATGATTCAGCTACCTCCTTACATGCGTTGACTTCCCCAAAAATACCAAAATTTCATAATGCTGGAAAAACAGAGGATTAAGTAGTTTCATAGCGAATTATGACCAATTTACACTAAATTTGTTGTGGAATTTGGTAGAAGTGCCAAATTTACATGAAATGACCAATTTCACTTATGCAAGAGATATTTTTGGGATTTTTATTTGACATTGACACCTATCACCTTAATGATGACCTTTTAGACCCCCACATATGTACATTTTTGAAAATTGAAAATTGAGAAGACCCTATTCAACCCTAAGTGACTCAACCTAATTAACTTAAGACTAACCAAATTTTTAACATGGATAACAAATAAAATCCCAACCATCTGTGAAATTATAAGTCAATAATAAACCTTCTATCATCTCATACGAGTATGTTGTGACATGGCACAACTCTGTTTTAAGATACCACTACTGAGGCATTATATCCAAGGCATGAAAGAATATATGCAACCATTCATGTTGAGGTTCCTCACCCTAGGCCGTAGTCTAGCGAGACAAATCCTCACGATGATCATCTCTACTATTTTACTTCTTTGTGATCCTAGTCTTTACAAGACCAAACCGAAGCCTCATCAGTCTGCAATATTCCTTCTATCCTCCTAAGCCTTCTTTGCGTGCACCCCACCATCTGGTTGGGGTGGACCTCAAAGTGAAGTCCATAACTTCATATCGGTGCTTGTCGGACACCTTTTCTGCAAATTAATCTAGATTTAAATCAGCATCTCTAGTTCCATCATAGAATGGCAAGTCACGTACCTTCGATGTGATGTAGTGAAGTGATTTGGTAACTTTGTTGCACCGCTTAGTGGAAACTTCATGTAATCAGTTCTACCAGTGCTCTAATTATTCATCGTAGTCTGAAACACAAGAATTTTCATGCTCCCAAATTATACTTGATCAACGATAGGATTGATCCAGTCTTTGTCTTGTGTAATTATCTTATAGATATCGTCGATATCACCATATGAATCTTGGAAAGGTTCTGAATATCACGCACCTTCAGAGGGGTCCAAAGGCGCAACAACCCTTGTACCATTCTTCTCGAATACCATATGTATGATTTTCAGGTTGATTATGGCATCCATATCATAAGCCCAATAAAATCCAAGAAAAGTGGGGTATGTATTACTATCATCAACAATTTCAATGACTTCAAAGTATGACAATACACTTGCACCCTCAATATCTACATTAATTCCATGAAATCGCCCCATAAGAATAATCTTTTGATAATTTTCCATTCTTAGCTTAATCAGTGACCATTGCAGCTTTGGTCTCCCCATCCATTCCCATGTTTGTTTTGGCAAAAAATTGGCATCTGATCCAAGATCAAGAATGACTTGGTCCATTTCATAATCGTTGATTTGCGCAGTCAACCACATTTCTCTGGAGGTTCTTTTCTTATGTTTGTAGACCTTATGCACTGTGCATTATTCTGGTTGTTGGTCTTCTTTACCAACACAGTTATCAATTAGCTCCTGTAGTCCTTCCAAAACTTTATGATCCCTTAGAAACTTCATGCATGCCTGTAAAAAGGACTTCAAAATGGATGGATCAACTTCCTTGGATTCAGTAATCTCTGTGGGTTTATTCTTCAATGAAATATATATCGTCTGTGCGATGTTAATGTTGAAGCACCGGGGCTCATAGAAGTATTCTTCACTTCCATGAAGGTTTCTTTCATGTTGTACATCAAACCCATTATTCTTTTCTCTAGCTTTTCGGACCCATGTATCCTCCATATGCTTCTTTCCTTCCACTTTGTCTTCTCCAGTATTTATACCACTTCGTGTCACTATGTTGAAACTTATATCTTCTTTGCGTGGTTCAAATCTAATCATTTGTATGTTCTAGGAAGGTTTTTTATTGTGATTTTCTTGCATTTTAGCCAATAATGTAGGACAATCCTCTATTTCATGATCAAATGCATGAAAATACCTACAAGATATAGCAGCATGATTCTATCAGTCAGTCCCTGGAAAAATGTCTAGGCTTACCACAATTATAACATATAATCTATCTGCACCCTCATCCAGTGCCTCCTCCTCAGCCACGCCCTCAGCCTTGGAAACCTCCAAATAATGTTGATGAACCTGGATCTTCATGAACTTATACTTGCATTATGTATGCTCCAAGACTCTTCATCATTAGATCGTAGCTTTGACAATGATTATAATCATGCCCCACCAAACTACAGAAAAAATTCTTTAGCGACCAGATTTACTTTTGTAGTAGATGACAATAGGCTATGGAGTGCTGGACTGCAACTTCACATAAGCTACACCAGAAATTTGGTCACATATTTGGTCCAGTACTTGGCCCAAGATTAAATGGACTTGGAAACCTAGTGCCCAAGTAATCTCTATAAACAAGATATTGATCCTTATGGTGGGCCTCCGCTTTGCACTTTATGCACTAGACTTCTGAATGCATGTAAAACCGGACCTATTTTCCCTTATTCAAATCTTGGAGTTCCATATGTAATATTTCCAACTGGGTTTGGATCTGCGGAACCCCTACGTTGGTATCCGCTACGAGTGAAGCTTCTAGCTTCATCACAATCTCCGAGGCTTCTTCTTGGGTTGTGTGTTCTGTTGTGACAATGACCACCTAAGATGTGCCAATAGCACAGTTATAAACCACTCCTTGTGCTGCTCGTCAGGGATGTCAAAACTGACTTGAATTAGTAGTGTCTTAAACCTTTGATCTACTTCCCACATAGTTTCAGCGACCAATTTCTTGATCTCTTTGATCTTCATAATACACTAGGATTGCGACTTCAACTTCTTAAATTCAGCATTCAACATAGCCTTTTTCTGGGCAAACGTGGTATTTTGGTTCGTTGAGGAGTACTTAATATACTAGGATAATGCTCTATCCTCCAACACTGTGACGAACTGTAGTTTCTTCATATTCTCATAAGTGATCTCCATATTTCTTCTGCAACAAACCAGAGCTACTCGGGATCATATGATTTTTTGAAAATAGGCATCTTGGGTGAGTGAGCCATGGAAAACGAGATAGGTGGAGGTGGAGGTGGAGGTGGAGGTACAATATAGGGATGGGTTGTGATGGGAGTGGAAGGTTGGGGAATTACAAAAGCACCCTGATGATCCTCAAATTTTATCGATGCAATTCTAGGGGTAGTACGGTGACTTTCTCCTTCTTCACTTTTATACCCAAATAATGAAATATACTCAGACTCAACGTAATTATTAGGATCTACCCTAAATATCTTACCACATTGCATAGTTCTGGTTTTATTTCCTCTGAACATCAATTTGGTTACATCCATAGTACACCCTTTTCACACAATAGCAACTTAACCTAGAGCTACAATGAGTTTAAGTACTTACCTCATGGGCCTTTGAAAAATTTGAGCTATGCTTCGCTATAGGATAGAGATGCATCGATCGGGAACTCAGTAATAAAGCCTCCAAGAATACGACTAATCCAATAATCAATGACCCTTGTGATCTCGTTATCAGTTCCCTTCAATTGCTTGATGAGCTCTGGAGTCCACACCGTAGGCCTATTGTTGAAATGGGTCATTTTTTAAGATAGTCTTGATAACCACTCGTATAGCTCAATTGCAAACTATGAGAAAAAATATCTCATGTTGATCTGTGAAGATATACTTCTGTAACCACTGTTTAGAAGATATGCGCAAATTTTTGTTTTTATGTGCTACAAATTCATGCTCTTTCAGATCTACCTAAACTTGAATTTATTTCTTAGTCAAAATCCACATCCACATATCCCTCAGTTAGATCCTGGTCCTAGTAATGGAACCATTTGTTGGTTTTATGGGGCCTAGACCTAGGTTCAAAATTCAGATATGGATGCCCGAACCAACAAAACCCACTTTTACCGGCCCTTTCGACAACGATCTGTTGCGCAAACCGAAGTATCACATAAGGAAATATTAAGGGATGCTAGAACCATGTTTTTGCATCCAAAGGGAAAATGGTGTGTGGCTTTACAAATTATATTCCTTTAAATAATTAACAGAGCTTCGCGGAACAACTATGCTAATTATACAGTCGTTTTTCAATACTTCTATTGAACTCTCTTGTAGATTGCGCGATTTTACTTTAACAAATATAAAACAACATAAGTAACATGGCTTCGTGATGAAATTATGTATAAAAACCCTTAACTTAGAAAAGATGATATCAAAATACAAGTTAAGAAAACACAAAAATGCAGAACTCATATCTATCTTCAAAGTCTTCTATTATTACTCAGATCTTCTTCATGCAACCCTTTCCACCCTACACACTTAATTGCAGGGGTCTGTGCACTCAACTGTAGACTTTCCAAGGTCTCCACATACTCAGCAGCATGAGCCTTCCCCTTCCCACAAAAAATATAATATAGACTCAAAATAACATTACATCCAAGTGCATTCTATCATATGTATGAGATCTCATTTTCTAAGACTATCCTAGAATCCTTATATAGTATTTTATTTTACAATACCATTGTCTGAAAACAATGGGAGGGGCTCAACGTATACAAAATTATCCCACCCCTTTAAAAAATAAGGAGCTTTGACATGTCCCAAAGCCCCTAAGACTCTACTATATCTTTTTGATGTGCGCTTTGCTCCTTGATCTACAGAGTCTTCCTCAAAATATTCAATTGAGGGGTACCCTATCCAATAGGACTAGTAAACCAACCCAAGATGTTACAAGGCTTCCATAGTGTTTGTCCAACCAAGGATTATAGGAACTAGTAACTCAACCCACAACCATAAGGAACATGAGCACCAACTAGAAAACAAAGGTAAACCCACAACACCATAGCTATCTAGGATATGTCAAGGCTAGGAAAAACCACTGTCAATCCAGGAAATCCTCGATGCCAATGATAGATCACAATCAAGAAACCATATGCATGTGTCATGCATGAAAAAAATAACTAGGAAATAAAACATACAACTTGGTACCCTCAAGAAAAACCCATTGTAGCTACTGATCCCAATGTCCTCTTGCACTTTCTTTCTTTTCCTTTGCCTTCGTGCTCCAAGTCCCAAGTATTCCACACTCCTCCAAGAGTGCTCCAAGAAAAATATAAGTGTCCAAGATTATGAGAGAGAGAGAATAGAATGAGAGATCCAAAAATGAACTGACAAAATGTTACAAATTGATCCTCATAAGCCTTTTTATTAATGAGGCCTCTATTTTTCTTCAATTTCCTTTATTTTCATAAATAAAATCCTAATAAATGCCACTTTTCCTTTCCAAAGCCTTTTCCATTGCCTTTGCGAATTTCCGTAACCATTAATTAATCACAAGTGATCCCCATCACTATGTTTTTTCCAAACATTCTACTTGGAATACATGTCCCATGACCATGGTTATTATTTTTCCTTTATTAACTTTATTACATGAATTTTTAATTTGGGTTGTTACATACCCCTCCCCCTTAGGGAAACACCATCCTCAGTGTTCAATGACACCTACAGCTAGCAAAAGAACTAAAATACAAAATAAATTTCTTATGGATATTTATAACTTAACTTGTTGCAGTATTTAAAATGATCATATTTTTGAGAAACAAACCAAGATGAGAAACATAACAACATGAAAACCATAACGACATGACAACCATAGCTCTTATTGGAGATTTATAACATAGCTCGATGTGGTATTTACATCATACATATGCATATACATGGACATGAACAAAACAAAACATCAACACATATACCAAAACTGCTTTGCCTCAACCGGAAAACAAGGAAGGATACATAGCTCGCATTTGATCAACCATCCCCCATGTAGCTTCATCAGGCCAAAAATGCTTCCACTACACTTTAACCTATTTTATTGCTCGGTTTGAGAGCCTGAGCATATTTCTTTGAAAAATGCATTGAGGTTTTGGTTGGAATTCTCCTTCTTTAACATCTTTAAAATACTTCTTAAGTAATGAAATATGGAAAATATCGTGGAATTTCACTGCCGGAGGTAGTGAAAATTGGTAGGCTACTAGTCCAATCCTCTTGAAGATCTCAAAAGGCCCACAACACAGCTGAGGGATCATCTTCGCACATGTCCAAACCCTCAAGGATCTCTTCTTGGGCTTGATGCACAAGTACAAATGTTCCCTAACCTGAAACTCCTTAAACACCCTATGTTGATTTGCATAGCTCTTATGTCCATCATGTGCTACTTTTAAATTTTCCTTGATAGCATGCATTTCTTGTTCCATCTCTGCCAACATGTTTGGTCTAATCAATACCCTATTAACTAGATCACTCCAACCGATAGGAGTATCACAACTCCACCCATAGATTTCATCAAATGGACTCATCCTCAGTGAATCCTGATAACCATTGTTGCAAGAAAACTCAAATATAGGTAGACACTCTTCCCACTTTCGCTGCTGATGCATCACATACATCCTCCACATGTCCTCTAAAATCCTATTGACCATCTATGTCTATCCATCTGTCTGTGAATGATAATTTTTGTTTAAGGCCAACTATATACCCAAACCTACAAATAACTCCTTCCAGAACATAGAAGTGAACTTAGCATCCCTTTCTGAGAAAATAGTTTTTGCCACACCATTCAAAATCACCACATCTCTGATGAAAACCTATGACACATAACTAGTTGAATACGTAGACTTCACTGGAATTAAGTGAGATACCTTTTTCAACTTGTCCACTACAACCATGATGGAATCATGTTGTCTAGATGTCTTCGACAAACTTGTGATGAAATCCATAGAAATGAAATCCCATTTCCACTTTGGAATCTATATAAGTTGTATTAATCCACCTACATTCTTACACTCTGATTTTACCTATTGACAATCCAAGAATCTAGCCACAAACTCTGCCACTTCCTTCTTCAAATTCGAATAATAATAAAATGTATTCATAGTTTCCCAGGTGACTTGAATATGACTCAACATAAAATTCCCTCAAGATAATCTTCTTGAGCTCACTGTGGTCTGGCAGATATATATTGTCCCCGAATCTAACCAAACCATCTATTTTTAGAAAATATTTTGCATCTTGATCACCTATATCCTGGTATAACTTGTGCATAAGCTCCCTAAACCTGTCATCCGACTGACTTGCCTATAATATCCGATCTTTGAGATTTGTTCCATAAGAAATCATAGCTTCTATGTGATTTACCTATATATGCCTACTAAGAGCATCTACAACCCTATTCTATTTACCTTTAATGTACCTGATCTCAAATTCAGACTCATTGATCGTGGCCAACCATCTAGCTTATCTGGCATTCAGATTAAGTTGTCAACTAGATACCAAAATCCATTGTGATTACTCATTAATATAAATCTCCTGCCAAGAAGATAATTTCTCCACATATTCAATGCATGTATGATCTATGCCAACTCAAGATCATGTGGGACATAATTCTGCTCATGATCATTCAATTTCCTTTATTCATAGCACACTACCTCTCCTTCCTACATCAAGATGCCAACAGGTGCTCTCTTGCTACCACAAACTCTTTATCCATATTTTCAATCTTTAAAACTGAAACATTTGTAAAAAAATTCTTCAATTGCTCAAAATTGATTGTGCATTCCTCTGTCCATTCAAATTTCACACCTTTCCTTTGCAACGATGTAATAGGATAAGAGACCCATGAGAATTTCTTGATAAAGCTCCTATAATAACTTTTTAACCCCATAAATTTCCTTACCGCATCCACATTCCTATGAGCTTCCCATTCCATGATAGATTTGATATTTTTCAGGTACATTTCTATTCCCTCCTTGGAGACAAGATGCCCAAAGTAATGTACCTATGCTTGAAGGAAAATGAATTTGCTAAGTTTGGAATACAATTGGTTCTCTCTCAAAAATCTCAATACTACTGCTAAATGTTTGTAATGATCTTCCTTATTCTCATAATATATCAATATATCATCAATGAATATAATAAAAAACTTATCGAGATAAGGACACAATACACTATTCATAAAGCACATAAAAGTAGTTGTATTATTAGTCAAACCATAAGGAATTACAAAAAACTCATAATTCCCATACCTAGTCTTGAAAGTTGTCTTGTAAATATCCTCTTCTTTGATGTGTACCAGATGATATCCTGATCTCAAATGAATATTTGAGAACACGGTTTCTCCCTTCAATGATAGAAAAAGTCATCAATCCTTGACAACATATACATGTTATTTATTTTCACCTTGTTAAACTCCCCGTAATTAATGAATAACCTAAGAGTACTGTTAATTCACAAATCCACCTTAGGCTGAAATAAGGCAAAAGAAGGACAACACCAAACCACGCTCAGCCTCGTAGCTAGCCCTACGAGGATAGGAGAGGGTTCTCTCCGGGTCAATCTCAGTGAAAAATGTTCAAAGGGGCTTGAGATGACTAAAACGAAAACTGAACTTAGGCTAGATAAACAAATAGGAGGGTTTGATTTTTATTTTTAGGGGTTTTTGTTGGAAAAAGGGAAAAACAATTTCGGGCTTGGGGATGAGGCCAAATCTTGCAGAGTTCAAGTTGGGGCAGGGTAGGCAATGGATTTGATGTCTTAGATCGAGTGAATGGATGGAAAATACTTCTGAGGAGCTGAAGAAGGCAAGAGAGTACAAGGATCCTCTTCAAACTGACGAAAACATGTAAAATTAAACAAAAGTCTAAGGCAGAGCACCAGCAAATCAATGAATTCTACCTCAAATACTCATTTGTTTAATTCAGAAGCATAGAGAAGGGAAATGGAATACATATAAAATTAATTAAACTTACAACAAACATGAGAATAACATCATCAAAACTCAGAAACCACAAGGATCCCAACAAGTGCTGCAAAACTCTGGTCTTTCCTTTGGCAAAAACTGAAAATGTATGTACAATGAGGTGCCAAACTTTTCTCAAGTATCCAACCTTGAAAATGTCTCAGAAAGTACAATATATAGAGAAGTATAACCCCCTCCCATGCCTATAGGGGTCGATCTCATGCTTCTAGGAGCAGTTTGAACCAATTCTAAGCATGGAGCTAAAATCTAGGCAGCCAAACAACTTGCCTCTATAAGCTAGGAAACTGATCCATTCACTTGATTTTCACTTTTTAGTGAATGAATAATCTAGAACAAGTAAATACATGCCAAAATTACATCATGGTTACCAAATTACATCAATATAGATCAATCCTCTCATGAAAAAGTAAAACTAGTCAAAATTGGCCGAATTCTTGAGCTGGAATGTGAAAAATATGTTGAATTCCTCTATGCGCCGCGCTACTGTGGACCTATTTTTGGAGCACTTCCCGAAGTCAAAATCGAGCTCATGATAGCTCTTTGGAAATCCATGGATGTCTTCTATCCAAAACAAGTGGAATTTTTCAATTTTGAGCTCATTTTCCCCTCCAAAACTTCAATCTCAAAAAAGTACTTCCTGCTGGTGTAAAAGGTGGCAGAAAGGTGATTTTCATGGTGTTTTTGGCCCTTAAGACCACCTAGAATTTGATGAAATTATTCAACCATTCCCGAGCATGCATAACGTACCATGAGAAATCCAAAAATATCAATTTTTCCTCCAGAAGGTGTCCCAATCATAAGCGCGTGTCGGGCGCTGCGACGCGTCGGGTGGAAAAACCTGTTTTGCAACCAAAATTTTCAAAATGACAAAATCTTCTCCAAATTTGCTGAAATTTGGAGTGAAGGTCTCCCATCATGTCTCATGCTCAGCCAAGGAATCTTCGGCCAAGATTCGGAGTGTGGATTCCATTTTCTTCTAACTTTTTCTGCCTTTCTCAACCTTGCCTTCGTGGATCTTCATTTTTTCTTTCAGAACGTGAGGTAATGTATTTTCTAATAGTGAGCTCCTTTCATGTGTTCCAGCATGTCTTTTTCCTATATTGGCTGTTCTAAAGAGCTTCCGCATGAATTTTACGGTGAGGCAAGTTCCCGCTTCAACCGAGGTCATGTCACTTCCTGAGCCTTCCGAGCCACGACTGTCTAAATTCTTGGCGCAACTGATGAGTGTGTGCCGATCCTCCGTGTTGTTGCCGCTGCTCAAGGCTAATGTATAACCCACCGAGCTCTTCGAACTTCATATGAAGAGTGTCAATCTCAGCCTTTTGTTCTTGGATGATCTCTTTCAGCTTCGAGCTAGGAGAGCTCGCATCAACATCGATCAAAAGAAAATCAGTATCTTGGCCTCCCAAGGGGCCCTCATTGTGCATAGGCCTCTTGCCTCTGTCCTGAACCTGTACCTATGCTGATGTAGAAGGCGAGACCCCTTCCACACCATGTGGAGATAGTAATTGCACTGCTGATGACGATAACGAGACCCCTTCCACCCCTAATGGAGATAGTACTCGTCGTGCTGCTGCAAATAAGGCTCGATGGCCTCTCTGATATGTCACACACACCAGAGCACTGATAGGCTCAAAATCGGGAACATCAAACTGGTGTGAAGGCTCTCCCTCATCATGAACTACCTCGGGAGGAGGCTGTGGCGCTGCAAAGAAGTCACAGGAAATAAACTCATCCCATGCGATGCCCTGTTGTGCCAGCTGATGTACCACCATGATCTTGATGAGCGCGTAATATTAAATGTTGTTATTCTGCTGTGCTGGGGTCTTCTTCTGCAAAAGGACCGTCATCCACTCTATGTTACGGTACATGAAATATGGAATGCTTATCAACCTCACTCTCGTGAAATGAATCAATAGCCGGATATGATACGCATACAAGCGTGAAAAGTGCCCTTCACAACTGAAGTACCTAATGATAAGTTTCATCAATGGTGCATACTCTTCCTTCAGAAATCGGAATGGAAATACCCTGCTCAGCTACCTCAAATATCCAGGTCTGATGTAAGGCTCATAATATGCTCTATCCAACTGTTGTCGCTTATTCCAGTCTTCACCGATGTTTGGTATCCGAGTCGCCTCAGAAATAGTCTCTGGTGTCACGGTGAAGTTTACTCCAGCCAGTTTTACATGACCATTATGCAAATGTAGGAAAAATAGGCGAGCTAACTCATGATGATGCTGAGTTCGGGAAATCATCTCACAATAATGGAAGCATGACTGACGCTGAAAACAGTCCATTGCAAGCGGGAAAGCCTGCAATTGGGTCAAAGAAGTGGGCTCCTCCCTAACATGCTTGCCACTTTTATGAGATCTCCTTGGCACATTTAGTTCTACTGTAGAATCACTGTCTTGCTCGTATCCCTGCTCATATGGTGAATCTGTCTCTGACATGGTGTTGAAATGTGTTTGTCAACTGTGTGCTTGGTTGGTAAGAAAATGAGCAATTGGTGTATCTTTTTTAATGCCAAATGTGTCACATATATATCAAGGTGCTATAAGAAATACCACAGTGGGAAAAGGACTGCCAAATGAGTTCCAAGTGTGAAGACAACCACTGTTTGAGGGACTTAGGAATTTGGGGATTTTAATGGGAATGAATGATAGTAATGAGGGTAGTTTTTAGGGATACGAGAGCAATGACAATATATAAGTGAAATCAAGGACATAAGACAGCCCTTGAATCTTGTGGAAACTTATATTTTTATCAATGAAGGGAAGTGGTAACAAGTGATAGGGTTTGGGAATTCATTGACATGGGAACAAATGGAAAAAGGGATATGGGGATAGTGGAAATAGGAAGGGACTACAGTATAACAACAATGATAATAGCAGTGAGAAAAATGATATGATAATAACAGTGACAAGAGCACAAATAACAAGGAATGAGAGTGTTTGGCAAGTTCAAGTTTTTGACACCCAATTTCGAATTACAATCACCTCTCTTCAAACCCTATGGAGCAAATTTCGAAGTGGATATAGGGTTAAGTTTTTCACCATTTAAACACCAATGTCTTTGCTTCTAAACACATCACACATAAACAAAATCACTGCACAAGCCTTGTGGACTTACTTGGAGAAGAATCGAGCTGAAACAATTCGAATTTTTGTGGAGCGAATATGAATTTCGGCCTTAGGGCTCTATGCGCCGCGGGCATACCCAATGCACTGCAGCCTTTGGGTGCAACGCGCCCTTGGAAAAATACACTGTCAACCTCGATCCAATGAGCCGCGTCAGTTTGGTGCGCCGCGCCTCTTTCCTATGCGCCGCGCGCAATCTTTACACACAGTCACGACCCCTCTAAAACACAGTTTGCTCTCCAACTTTGAAATTCGATTTCTCTATGAGATTTTGTGAATGAAACTTGATGAAAATGGATATATGACTTTGAGAAAAATCTTATATAGAGATGGTTTTCATTTTTTCTTCTCCAAAAACCCATTTTGTAATGTTTTTTGACTTTTGGCACTTTTTATTTAATTCAATTTCTGTCTTTTGCTTTTCACTGACTTTCTAGACTTGAAATGATGAACATGGTTATTTTTTGCAGCGATGTTGGTGTTGATGTTTGGCAAAGGAAAACCAGAGCCTGCTTTGAAATCTTCATGGCAGAAAAATACATCTTATTACAAAAAATGAATTCGACAATTTCTTATTCAAAACAGAGTTTTGAACAAGAAATGTCCTCGAATATGCTTGATGATGAAATTTTGAACTGAGAACTTATTGAAAACCATCCTCATGGCCTGCGGGCATTATATGACATTTCAGAAGACCAAACCCTAGACTCAGAAACTAAAATGACTCTTTTTGACCAAAATAGCATTTATGACTGCAAATGACTTAAAATGAACTTTGATGATTTTGGAGAAATTTTGACCAACCCAATAGGTACAAGCATGAGGGAAACAAGAAAAACCAAACCCTTCCATCAGTCAATGGCATGCCCCTAACGGAATGCAGATGAATGAGCGGGATGAGACACCTAAACAATGAAATGAAAATAGAGAAATGATCTCTAACGAAGGGCTGTAAAGTCCGACTCTAACATTGGCTCCAATGGGGATGGTAGCTCCTAGGAGGTGCCAAGAATGACAGATCTTTGGGAGAGCAGACCAGTGCCTTCGTCCATTGGGCTATGGAATCCATTATTTGACAAAACAACTCAAGACTGTTGACTAAATTTATTTGACTGAAACTTTAACTTAAACTGACTCAACTCTTAAAACAGAAATGAATGAAACAAACAGACTCGAATCAAAACTGAAGTCCCTCTTTAGGATTATAGCCTTCGCTTCGAGCCCCATACTGAAGAAAAGACTATAGTGCACACTTACAATGAAATTGAAAAACATGATGTGTACAATGACAATGATCAGCAGAAAAAAACTTAGAAATGGTAGCACTTGAGCAGCCGGCCATTGACCGGCCCTCCTGGACAGTCTTCATCGTTCATTTCTTTCAATAGAAAGGCGTTATGACCTCGATATGCTGCAATATTGAATGGACCTTTCCAGAGGTTTTCAAACTTACCGTGTTTACCTTTGTCTTCATTCCTAGCGTCCCACTTCAGTACCACTTCTTCCAACTGGAATTTATCTGCCTTCGATTTCCTGTCATAGATCTTTTTGATTCTTTCCTGCAACTTAAATGTATTCTGGAAGACCTCTTCTCTCGTTTGCTGTAAATGAATCATTTGATTTATCCTTCTCTGCATATGGCTTTCCTCACTACCAGCCTCCTGAAGAAGCTTGACCACCGGAACAGCAAGTGAAGTAGGAAAGACTGTATCTACTCCATAAACCAACTCGAAAGGAGACATACCAATTGACTTCTTTTGACTTACCCGATCAACCCATAGCGCATTCACCAGCTTCTTATGCCAACTCTTCTTATTGATGTCCAACAACTTTTTAATGATATTGACTAGATATTTATTGGAAGATTCCGCCAAACCATTACCTTGCGGATGATAGGTGGTCGAATGCCCCAAAATGATTTTATATTTCGCACAAAACTCAATCATCTTTCTTGACTTGAATGCCGCTACATTATCTGTGATTATCTTATTAGGACAACCAAAACGAGACAAGATGTTGTTCTTAAGGAAAGAAATAATTACCGAGTCGGTGGCTTGCCTTGTAGGAACTGCTTCGATCCATTTCGTAAAGTAATCGGTGGCTGTTAGAATCCATCTATGATGTCCTGAGGAAGGAGGATGAATTTCCCCGATGAAATCCAAACCCCACTGCTGGAAAGGGGCACTTACCCCAATAGGCTTGAGTGGCAATGGCTGTAATTTCTGTCTTCCCTCGAAAATCTGGCACTCATGGCAACCTTTAATTGTTTTGTAGACATCAGCAAACAATGTCGGCCAATAGTACCCAGCTCTCAAAATATTATTGGCAGTTGTCTTCCAAAAATGATGACCCCCGCAGTCACCTTTGTGAAAATCTTCCATTACCTTCTTCGCTTCTTCCTCCACCAAACAATTCAATAACACGCCACCTGGATCCTTCCAATAAAGTGCAGAATTCAAAATACAAAATTTTGCAGCCTTCAGTTTCAAGGTTCTACCTTTGTTTCTAGTCATGCTGGGCGGTGATGACAAATTTTGAAGAACATAGATGATATCTGAATACCATGGGGAATCAACAAACATTTCCGATACCTGAAGTGGCGAATTCTCCTCATCCTCATCAGACATAGCAGCAATCAGATTTATGTCTAATGTGTGTAAATTGGATTCATCCATGAGCTTCGCCAGCCCCTGTCCCTTGATAAGCTTCGTGGGCCTTATTTCCACATCATATTCCAGCAAAGATGCGATCCACTTCCCACGTCTTCCTTCCGGATCAGTCTGTACTAAAACATCTTTCACAGCAGCGTTAGGAACATAAGCTAAAATATGGGAATGCAAAATGTATACCCGGAAATCCTTCAATGCCTTTACCAGTGCCAGAGCTTGTTTCTCAATGATGTTGTATTTCAGGGCTGCGTCTCTAATAGTTCGACTGAAAAACGCTATGGGCTTCTCATGTCCATCTCTTTTTTGCATTAACACAGCTGCCATGGTGTGTTCCGAAGCGAAGGAAAACAAAATGAAATCTTGTGTGTAATCCGGGCTGATTAACACCGGAGCTGAAGATAGTGCCAAATTCACCAAATCAAAGGACTTTACCGCATCTTCCGTCCACTTCACTTGGCTGTCCTTTTTCAGCATATTTTTTATTTCTCTCAAATGCTCAGCAAGGTTAGGGACAAAACGACGCAAAAAGTTCATTTTACCGTTAAAAGACTGAATTTATTTCTTGTTCCTAGAAGGGTCAATTTGCTGGATTGCTTCAACACGTGCCGGATCAATACGAATTCCATCTTTGGAAATAATGTGACCAAGTAACTTACCTTCATCCATGGTGAATAAGCTCTTCTTAGGATTAAGCGAGACACCATATTTTCTGCATGTCTGAAAAACAACCTTCAAGTGATGCATGTGCTCTTCATCTGAATTGGAAAACACTGTTAAATCATCAAGGTATATAACAAGGAAAACATCTTTTTCATTCGCAAAAGCCATGTCCATCGCCCGCTGGAAAGTTGCACCAGCATTCTTCAAACCAAATGGCATCTTGGCATAGTGAAATGTCCCCCACGGAGTGGTGAAGGCTGTTTTGTCGTGGTCGTCCTCTTGAACCAAGATTTGGTTATATCCAGAATACCCGTCGAGTAATGACATCCGAGATGCACCCACTACTCGCTGCAATATATGATCCATCTTAGGCAATGGATAATTGTCCTTCAATGACACCTTGTTCAAATTTCTGAAATCAATACACAACCTAATCTCACCTGTCTTTTTCCGCACTGGCACTAAATTGGAAATCCAATCAGAAAATATGATAGGAACAATGATTCCTGCTTTATACAACCTGTTTACCTCCTTCTCAATCGATGGAAGCAATTTCGGATTGATTCTTCTTAGCTTTTTTCGGAAAGGCTTCTGATTAGGCTTAATAGGGATAGTATGCTGGATGATATTGGTGTCATATGTCTTTAAATCTGAGTAATCCCAAGCAAAAGCATCAACAAATGAAGACAAAAAACTCACATATTCAGCTCTTACCTCCGGTGATAATGACTTGGATAACTTTACCATCTTGGGGTTTTCAGCTGTCCCAATATTTACATCCTCCACTCCTTTTTCAGTCGGTCGTAAATTTGGTTTCTTGGCCACATCATCCCGATAAAAGAGTTCTTCTAAAGGTATCAAACCTTTAAGAATAATGTTATCTTTCAACTGTAACACTTCCATTTGATTAACTTGAACATCATCACCATCATCATATTCCATATCGATTGAGGTATCTTTGAACTTACCTTTACTTTGCAGAAAATCATTAATCTCATCATCATCTTGAAAAAATTGCCAACATATTTGATTATCCAGGATGGTAGGACGGTGCTTCACATGGATTTCGAACTTATTGCTTGAATTCATTGGGATCTTCAAGTTACTTGTTTCCTTGGCAAGCGCATCTGCAATTCCATTTTGAATGCGAGGAATACAAGTCAAGGTATAATCTGAAAACTGCTTCAAAATATCAAGGACAACATTCCGGTAAGCCCGCATCCGCGGATGTTTCGTTTGATATTCTCCCTTTACCTGCTTAATCACCAATTCGGAGTCGCCATAGACCGCAATTCTCTTAGCATTCAGCTTTCTAAGAATCTTTAGGCCAGCAATCAGAGCTTCATACTCAGCCTCATTGTTCGAACAATCAAATGCCAACTTGTAAGAACATACCCGTACATTGCTCGGTACCTTGTTAGGAGCGGAAAAAGGACTGCGTACCCAAATACCAATCCCAGCACCGTCATTGCCCACTGCACCATCGAAATCCATGGTCCATAGACCCTCTTCATCATCCTCTAAGTGCTGAAATTGTGCTAGCTCTGTTTTTTCTGCTTACTGTCCACTATCTTTAGCTAATTGCTCAACTGTGCTTTCCGGTAGCTGCCTTTCTTTCTGCAAAATTTCTCTGAAATTCTCGGTAATCTCTGGGATATCTTCTTCTTGAAATAACTGACTATCTACATCGTTAAAACTATCAGCAAACAAAACAAAAGACTCTAGATCTGTATGTACATAATTAAGCGGATGATTAACCGGTTTCTCCTTAGTGGTAATCATATACTTCATTTTTTGTTCCCGATACAACTTTCTCATTTGGCCAAACACGGGAATCGTCGCATAGGAGAAATCTAACTGTAATGTCCCTTTCAATTTTTCTCCCCAAGATCTGGAAAGCAACATACCAAATCTCGGAGGAATGTCTGCTACAACAACATCCATCAAAACATTCTTTGTAGGAATCTGATCCAAACTAACAACCAAGTCTTTAATGAGCCCAATACATCTCACTCTGCTAGAATCAAATGAATAAAGATCGTGGTACTTCCTGGTAATGTCTAAACCCAACTTCTCCATGATTTCTTTCGGCATAAGGTTATGGGAAGCACCGGAATCGAACATGGTATTATGCAACACAAACTCATGCAATCGAAGACTAATATAAAAAGGAGGTACTTCGCTGTCTGGAGACTCACCATCTAAAGTTGGTCCAAATATCAGTTCTGGTTGATCATCTTCAATATTCACCATATCAGACATGGGATCGAAATTCAAAATTCTGGAAACTTGACCTTTATAACTGCTATTCCTCATTAATTCAGTCAAAGGGATGGATACCTTCAATTTTGAAATCTCATTCTCCAAACTAAAGGCTGAAGTATTTTCGATCTCTTTGGCTGGAACCTCTTTCTTTTCAACTTTCTCTCTCGATGTAATCGACTGATTTGATTTTTCTGCTGATGATGACTTGGTGGCAACGGGATCAACTACCTCTTTTGCTTTCTTTTGTACAACAGGTGAATCATTTTTAGGAGCTGAAACTTCCTTCCTCTTCTGAATTGAATTGACTGGTACATCTCTATTTCTAAGAGAATATTTCTTCTGCTAAGCTGACAATGAATTCATATATCCTCTCTGATACTCATCCAACTCCTCCTGAAGGGCTGCATCATTTGCTAGGATAAAATCCTCATCTCTTTGTACCGCTGAACATTCTGCATACTCTTCATCTTCGGTGATATAAATGGGAAAATCATCAGGAGTAAAGAAATAATTTTCCTCCCCCACCACATCATCTTCATCATCTGAATCTTGACCAACAAAATTCTGCTGAAGAGGTGTCATTACTTGCTGCTGGACTGCTGGTTCTTGTGCTCGCTGTTCTCGTTGCTTAATCCTAAATTGGGGCTGCTGCTGACCACAGAAGTTAGGATTCCGAATGTGTGGTTCGAGCTTATCAAGAGTGAGCCTTTCGAACATCTTTCCCATTTCGCGAAGTATTTGATCTGTAGATGTAGAAGCTTCTTCCTTTATCACAACTTTCTTCTCGGCTTTCAGTCTAGCTCTCTTATCATTCAAGTTTGCCTCAACACTCACGGAAATCTTTTGCATGTCCTCTAAAGTAGGCGGATCTCTATATCGTAATGAATAGGCCATCTCCGGATCAAAACCATCCGAGAATTTTAACAAATCTGACTTCTTAGAAGACCTCAAGTCATCAAGAATTGCATTATAAACCGCATTAAATCTGATAATATAGTCTTGGACGAACTCAGCAGGATTGCGCTTGATCTTAGTATACTCAAAAGTAATTTGTATTGGATCTCTCTTGATTTCCCAGTGATCTAGAAACTGTCTCTGAAGCTCGGCTAATGTAGCAATAATCCTGGGCTGCAAAGCTCTGAACCATTTACGTACCTCACCTCCAAAATATTGGACGAACAATCTCATGGTGACATTCTCTTCATCAATTTCGTGGAGATCAAAAAAGTCGGCCATTCTATCAATATGCTGCTGAGCGGGCACACTTTGAGGAGTTCCATCAAACAATGGGATTTTACTCTGATAATTAGCGGGCATAGCATCCAAGTTTCCTGGCAAGGCAAGAGGTGCAAATCTAGCGGCCATTGCTCTTGGTGGATTTATGATCTGTCTTGGAGAAACGGGTGGAGTAGGAGCAGTAGGTGTGCGAGGTGTATGTGGTGGAGATGGAGGAGGAACTACCTGATCAGATATCAATGGTTGCACTGGAATGGTAGGAATAAAAGAAGGCTCAGCGTGAACTTGTGAATCAGATGTAATTACTGATGGACCAAGAGTTTCAGAAGCAGATTCAATAAACTCAGGAATATTCGTTGCCACGATGGAGTTTTGAAGATTCAGAATGTAATTATCAATGGATTGATTAGCTTTTTCAACCTCAAGATACTTAATGAATTTAGGATTTATGATGGTAGAACTAGTAGCACTTTCAGATTTGGTTTCAAACAAGGACAACTCGAACTGATCATCAAACTCAATATCTTCGATGTATTAAAATACAGTAGGGTATGAATGAGATCTGACCAAAGGAATCACGGGAGCTTCTCGACGGAAAATTCTTGGAATCAGGTTGGGATTCTCATACACTGGAGGTGGATTTGGATCAGGATTTGATCTATTATGTCTTCTGGAAGCCAGTGTGTTGATCTATTCAAAAATCAAAGGACAAAACGATCTATTCAGCCTGTCAAATTCTAGACTCAATCACCCAAAAGTCCAGAATGATAAAATATACTGGGGTAACTCACAAGACAAATGTCACATTCACAAGCTAAAATGGAGATCGACTGAAGCAACATTTATCTACTTCTGCTTATGCATAGCAAAATCGTTTTGAAAGCTACCTGGCGTGACTTCAGACTTCGTCTATAACTTATGAAGCAAATAACATTAACAATCAAACCATTTTCTCCCCAGTATGGTCGCCACTATGTTAGTTCCAAAATCCACCTTAGGCTAAAATAAGGCAGAATAAGGACAACACCAAACCACGCTCAGCTTCGTAGCTAGCCCTACGAGGACAGGAGAGGTCGCTCTCCGGGTCAATCTCAATGAAAAATGTTCAAAGGGGCTTGAGATGACTAAAACGAAAACTGATATTAGGCTAGATAAACAAATAGGAGGGTTTGATTTTGATTTTTAGGGGTTTTTGTTGGAAAAAGGGAAAAACAATTTCGGGCTTGGGGATGAGGCCAAATCTTGCAGAGTTCAAGTTGGGGCAGGGTAGGCAATGGCTTTGATGTCTTAGATCGAGTGAATGGATGGAAAATAATGTTGAGGAGCTGAAGAGGGCAAGAGAGTACAAGGATACTCTTCAAACTGACGAAAACATGTAAAATTAAACAAAATTCTAAGGCAGAGCACCAACAAATCAATGAATTCTACCTCAAATACTCATTTGTTCAATTCAGAAGCATAGAGAAGGGAAATGGAATACATATAAAATTAATGAAACTTACAACAAACATGAGAAGAAAATCATCAAAACTCAGAAACCACAAGGATCCCAACAAGTGCTGCAAAACTCTAGTCTTTCCTTTGCCAAAAACTGAAAATGTATGTACAATGAGGTGCCAAACTTTTCCCAAGTATCCAACCCTGAAAATGTCTCAGAAATTACAATATATAGACAATTCTAACCCCTTCCCATGCCTCTAGGGGTCGAGCTCATGCTTCTAGGAGCAGTTTGAACCAATTCTAAACATGGAGCTAAAATCTAGGCAGCCAAACAACTTGCCTCTATAAGCTAGGAAACTGATCCATTCACTTGATTTTCACTTTTTAGTGAATGAATCATCTAGAACAAGTAAATACATGCCAAAATTACATCATGGTTACCAAATTACATCTAGATAGATCAATCCTCTCATGAAAAAGTAAAACTAGTCAAAACTGGCCGAATTCCTGAGCTGGAAGGTGAAAAATAGGCTGAATTCCTCTATGCGCCGCGCTCAAAAGCTCTATGCGTTGTGCTAATTTGGACCTGTTTTTGGAGCACTTCCCGAAGTCCAAATCACACTCATGATAGCTCGTTGGAAAGCCCTGGATATCTTCTATCCAACGCAAGTGGAATTTTTCAATGTGGAGCTCATTTTCCCCGCCAAAACTTCAATCTCCCAAAAGTACTTCCTGTTGGTGCAAAAGGTGGCAAAAATGTGATTTTCATGTTGTTTTTGGCCCTTAAGACCACCCATAATTTGATGAAATGCTTCAGCCATTCCTGAGCATGCATAAATTACCATGCGAAATCCAAAAATATCAAGTTTTCCTCCAGAAGGTGTCCCAATCATAAGCACGCGTCGGGCGGAAAAACCTGTTTTGCAACCAAAATTTTCAAAATGAAAAAATCTTCTCCAAATTTGCTGAAATTTGGAGTGAAGGTCTCCCATCATGTCTCATGCTCAGCCAAGGAATCTTCGGCCAAGATTCGGAGTGGATCCGGCCTCTTTCGACGTTTCAGTGCCTTTCTCAACCTTGCCTTCAGGATCTTCATTTTTGCTCTCCAAACATGTGTACAGGCCCAATAGTGAGTCTTCATGTGTCTGAGAATGTCTTTGTCCCTATTGGCCTTTTCCAAGAGCTTCTCCAGATGAATGTTGACGTGTGTGAGGCAAGTCTCTCGCTCAACCGGTGTCATGTCACCTGGTCTCTTCCGAGCCAATGCACGGTCTTCACGGATTTGCCGCAACTCGATGAGTGTGTACTGATCCTCCAGATGTTTATTACGCTGCTCCAAATAATGTATAACCCACAGATCTCTCTGAAACTTCACGGTCAAATTGTCAATCTCAGCCTTTTTTTCCTTGATGATCTCTTTCAGCTTCGAGCTAGGAGAGCTCGCATCAACATCGATCAAAACAAAACCAGTATCTTGGCCTCTCGAGGGGCCCTCATCGTGCATAGGCCTCTTGCCTCTGTCCTGAACCTGTAACTATGCTGATGTAGAAGGTGAGACCCCTTCCACGCCATGTGGAGATAGTACTCGCGCCCCTGATGAAGTCAACGAGACCTCTTCCACCCCTGGTGGAGATAGTACTCGTCGTGCTGCTGCAAATAAGGCTCTAGCGCCTCTCTGATATGTAACTGCCACTAGCACACTGATAGGCTCAATCTCAGGAACATCAAACTTGTGTGAAGGCTCTCCCTCATCATGAACTATCTCGGGAGGAGGCTGTGGCACTGCAAATAAGTCACGGGAAATGAACTCATCCCATGCGATGCCCTGCTATGCGAGCTGATGTACCACCATGATCTTGATGAGCGCGTAATGGTAAAAGTTGTTATGCTTCTGTGCTGGGGTCTTCTTCTGCACAAGGACCATCATCCGCTCTATGTTACGATACATGAAGTATGGAATGCTCATCAACCGCACTCTCGTGAAATGCATTAACAGCTGGATATGATACGCATACAAGTGTGAAAAGCGCCCTTCACATCTGAAGTACCTAATGATAAGTTTCATCAATGGTGCATACTCTTCCTTCAGAAATCGGAATGGAAATACCCTGCTCAGCTTCCTCAAATATCCAGGTCTGATGTAAGGCTCATAATATGCTCTATCGAACTGTTGTCGCTTATTCCAATCTTCACCTATGTTTGGTATCCCAATCGCCTCAAAAATAGTCTCTGGTGTCACGGTGAAGTTTACTCCAGCCAGGTTTACATGACCATTATGAAAATGTAGGACAAATAGGTGAGCTAACTCATGATGATGCTGAGTTCGGGCAATCATCTCACAATAATGGAAGCATGACTAACGCTGAAAACAATCCATTGCAAGTGGGTAAGCCTGCAATTGGGTCAAAGAAGTGGGCTCCTCCCTGACATGCCTGCCACTTTTATGAGATCTCCTTGGCACATTTAGTTCTGTTGTAGAATCACTATCCTGCTCATATCCCTGCTCATATGGTGAATCTGTCTCTGACATGGTGCTGAAATGTGTTTGTCAACTGTGTGCTTGGTTGTTCAGAAAATGAGCAATTGGTGTATCTGTTTTAATGCCAAATGTGTCACATATATATCAAGGTGCTATAAGAAATATGACAGTGGGAAAAGGACTGTCAAATGAGTTCCAAGTGTGAAGACAGCCACTGTTTGAGGGACTTAGGAATTTGGGGATTTTAATGGGAATGAATGATAGTAATGAGGGTAGTTTTTAGGGATAGGAGTGCAATGACAATATATAAGTGAAATCAAGGACATAAGCCAGCCCTTGAATTTATGGTAATCAGGGTTTTATCAATGCTATGAAGTGGTGGGAAACAATAGGGTTTGGGAATTTAAAACATGGGACAAAGGGTATAGGGATATGGGATAGTGGTATAAAAATGAGACTGTGCTATAATGTGACAAAACTAATAGTGATAACAATGATAGTAATTTCAGTGATAAGAGCACATATAACAATGGAATGAGAGTGTTTGGCAAGTTCAAGTTTTTGACACCCAATTTCAAATTACAATCACCTCTCTTCAAACCCTATGGAGAAAATTTCGAAGTGGATATAGGGTTAATTTTTTCACCATTTAAACACCAATTTCTTCGCTTCTAAACACATCACACATAAACAAAATCACTGCACAAGCCTTGTGGACTTACTTGGAGAAGAATCGAGCTGGAATAATTCGAATTTTTGTGGAGCGAATATGAATTTCGGCCTTAGGGCTCTATGCACCGCGCGTAGACCCAATGCGCCGCGGCCTTTGGGTGCGCTGCACCCTTGGAAAAATACACTGTCAACCTCAGCCCAATGTGTTGCGTCAGTTTGGTGCGCCGCGCCTCTTTCCTATGCGCCACGCGCAATCTTTACACATAGTCACGACCCCTCTAAAACACAATTTGCTCTCCAACTTTGAAATTTGATTTCTCTATGAGATTTTGTGAATGAAAACTTGATGCAAATGGATATATGACTTTGAGAAAAATCTTATATAGAGATGGTTTTCATTTTTTCTTCTCCAAAAACCCATTTTGTAATGTTTTTTGACTTTTGGCACTTTGTCATTTAATTCAATTTCTGTCTTTTTCTTTTCACTGACTTTCTGGACTTGAAATGATGAACATGGTTATTTTTTGCAGGGATGTTGGCGTTGATGTTTGGAAAAGGAAAACCAGAGCCTGCTTTGAAATCTTCATGGTGGAAAAATACATCTTATTACAAAAAATGAATTTGACAATTTCTTATTCAAAACATAGTTTTGAACAAGAAATGTCCTCTCGAGCATGTTTAATGATGAAAATTTTGAATTGAAAACTTATTGAAATCCTCCTCATGGCCTGTCGGAATTTATTGAACATGTCAAAATACTAAACCCTAGACTCAGAAACCAAAAGACCCTTTTTGACCAAAATAATCATTTATGACTGTGAATGACATGAACTGAACTTTGATAAATTTGGAGGAGTTTTGACCAACCCAGCAGGTACAAGCATGAGGGAAAACAAGAAAACCCACCCTTCCGTCAGTCAATGGCATGCCCCTAATGGAATGCAGATGAATGAGCGAAATGAGACACCTAAACAATGAAATGCAAATAGAGAAATGATCTCTGAAAGAGGGCTGTAAATACCGACTCTAACAAGTACTATCCTTTTTCTTGAAAAAAATATATCGGTGCACCCCAAAGAGACACAGTTGGCATAATGCACCCCTTTTCAAGCATTTCCTTCAACAACAACTTCAATTCCACTAAATATGGAGTGCTCATCTTGTATGGTGCCTTTAATGCTGGTGCTATCCCTAGTACCAACTCAATATAAAAGTACACTTCCATATGATTCGGCAACTCTGAAATCTATGCAGAAAACACAACCTGAAAATTATATAGAACTGCATAAATATTCAATGCCTTCGCATCCCCAAAATCCTTACCTTTATCACTGGAAATATGTACTGCAAATAACACACACACTTTCCTGCGACTGTGCTTTTCCTGCATAACTATAACCATTCTGACTGATGTAGCTTTCTTCTTACCCTACAAGAATCTTTGTTCCCCATTGTCATCCAAGCACTCAATAGTATTATCATAGCGGTCTACCTTATTCCATGAAGATACAAAAAATCCATGTCAAATAGCATACTATATGATGCCAGCGACAATACATTCAAATGTGTTGATGTAGGCATACCATTTAGATCAAATGCACAAGCTCTTTCCTAGCGATGAACTCTTTTCTTTTTACCTGTAGCCAAATGCACTAACCAATACTGTGCATGGACTTATTTATTAAAACCACACTTATCCACGGGGTCAAGATTAACATAACTATAATTATATCCAAGGTTAATCAAAATAGAAACAACTTGATCACAAAGCTTACCATCCATCGCAATAATAGATGCATGATTATATGCCTGCCTATTTTTCAATGCTGCATAAATACGAGGAATACTCCATCGAACATCCTCCACTATCTGTGCCTCTTGAGCACTGTAGACATGTGGTCTACCACCATTATGTCATGGGAAATTTTAGGGGCTAATATTCGTAGGTGGAATAATTTTCCATGATTTTTCCATAAACAATATTTACCAATTTCCAATTTTTTTAAAAATGGTTCGCCAAAATTTTACAATATAAAATTATTTTACCTTAAAAATTTCCAATATTATATAAAACCATTATAAATTTGAATAATTTTACAAATATATCAATAAAAATTTTAAAGTTTTCATATTAGGTACTAGTGAGATTCACCAATGTTTTTAATCTTCAAGATAATTTTATATCCTTAAAATTTTCCCTGCATGATGTGTACAATATCTCCTATGATGATCCTTGCCACAATTCCAACAATATAAAGGCTTCTAACCTGCACCCTTTTTCTGCTCCTCATACTGAAATTCAGTCCTTTATCAAATGCATTGAATTTCTTAGGCAATGCTACATTATCTTCGTTATATGTGTCGTGTGGTCATGTTTGCTTCTTATCCCATTGTCCTATATCTTTTGCATTAAATCTCCAATATTTCTCAGTCTCAGATATGCACTTTGATTTCTCATAAAAATTATTTAGCTTCCTGATGGCTTCCTCCAAATATGTAGGCTCGTCAAACTCGATCTTGTATTTGAATCCTACTGGAAACCCACTGATGAATCTCTGAATCTTCGCTTTCTCCTCCTTTAGATAAGGCACATACCTCAATAACTCCAAGGATTTACTAGTGTACTCCTCATTGTTCATAGATGTCATATTTAGTTCATAGAATTGTTTTTCCATATCGTCGTAGTATCTCTCTGTTAGATACTTCTTCCTGAATATTCTCTCTAACTCACTCCAAGTCAACTCCTCTTCCTGAATACCACTAACATTCTTTACATCTTCCCATCAAATGTTTCATTTACCTTTAAGACTGAGCATATATATTCTGGCCTTCATGTTTGCTGATTAATTATGCAATATGAAGAACTTATTCATTCCAAGAAATCAAGTTTTTGCATCCTATGACTTCTTCATTTCTCCATAAAATGTAGGTGGATTTGATTTCTTGAACTCATCAGACAAATATCCCTTTTCATTCCTCCTATATGGATGATAGTGATGATGACCATGATACATGTCCGAATGAGAATAAGAGTAAATCCCATGTCTAATACCTTGTCTATCAAGTGTGTCTATGGATATGCCATCTCTAACCGTGACATATCTATCCAACTTGTGCCCTCCATGTAACCTGCTACCATATTCTCCATTATTCCTATCCTCCTTCCCATGACTGATTCTAAGCAATCCTTGTCTTTGCAAGTCTAACAAGCTATGAAGGATAACTGCATTAACTTCTACTTGTTACTCTTGTTCCCTAGCAAGTATTTCCTGGAATTGAATGATTCATTCATTATATTCTTCACAAATCCTTATTTCTTCCTTCAAACTTCTCAGAGTGTCTTCTATGTGAGGGGAGTAATCATCACCATACCACTCATCCGATCTATAGGGAGAATCTCGTGAACTGTATTCTACCATCTTGCTAGTAATATTTGTTATTTTTTTCCTGCAAATCTTATCATGTCATCTAAACCAAAACATAAACATAACTAACATAGCTCAGTATAGTTCAGGGGAGGATATATCATCTGCAAGATCAACCATATTAGCATAATACATGTATAATCATAATCATAACAATATATAGACATCATCTCAATCACCATACATTTACCATGCATGATTCCCCAACTACAACAACAACTAGACACAATGCATTCATAACAACATATTTATGACACACATGCATACACAATACACACAAACACTAACATGAATTCATGATCAACACGTTCTGAAAACAACACTCTCAAATTTTTCATGACATCATAATGAAAACCATGACCACCACAGTGCATACACAATAAGAACATAGAACACAAGCATAAGGACACATATGAAACCAACATTTACATATCAAAACACATTCATCCAAGGAGAACAGAAACTAGACATCACCCAAGGAGAATGGAACCATGCTCTAATACTACCCTGTAACACCCTCCTTCCAAATTTACCCAAGCTAACCAGTCCACCGGGGTAAACATGTGACAAATATTTATTATCATATGATTCAACTCCCCAAGTATAGTTAAGGAAGTGGAACCGACAAGACAAGACCAATCTTACCTTCCTCAGATTCTACAGACCCTTCAAGAGCCAACCAACCTTTCCATGTGAAAAACCCCTGAGAAAACTTGTTCTTTTGTTGAACTGGATCACTAGTCGCACTCATGAAAATCCCTCCATGCGACTGAAACCCTCCAGTCACATGCACAACAAGGAATCCATGTGACTATAGCATTTTTCAGGCAGTTCTGTGTGATCCATATTTAGGCAGGAACAGAAGAAAATTAAGGAATAAAAATAAACGCAGGGATGCAGCAGAAGATATACTTCATTTCATTAATATCAAATAACTGAAATAAGGTTACAGATAGAATGAATATAAAATAGCTCGAGTGATGCTAGATTATATTAGAGAAGAGATGTGGCAACTACATGCCTCTAAACTGTGTTACAATCAAGCTCAATGGCCTTTTTATTATTTAACAACATGGGAAAGCACTAAACAACCAAAACCCTAACCCCAAGAGATGGAACACCAAGAAATTGTGAGCCCCATTGGGGTTAGCTGGGAAGCCAAATTCCTAGGGTCATAACTTGGTCATCTTATATATGTTTGGCAGATATGATAGATCGTCGGAAATATCTATCTGAACACTACATGTTTTTTTGTAGACCCTTGCCTTTGGCTATGGGTCTATTGCAGACCTCAAAAAAATGTTGTTTAGGGGGTAAAAAATTCTTCGGAAGTTTAGGACCGAAAAATTGCTAAAAATAGTAAATGTTGATATAAAGAAGGAAATTGATGAAATTGACTAGAGGTCTAGGTGAAATAGGTGGGTGGCCACAAATATCCACTCAGATCATTCCTCCCACCTTAGGAAGAAATGGTACCCATTGCGTGCAGAGCCTCCATGAGGTGAGGAAATTTCTGTTGAATTTGGTACCTGGTGAGCCACTTGCCCTGGAGAAGGAGTTGACCTACTTTTGTAACTAGATATAGATGGATCCTCTGCTAGTGGGTTTTTTTGATATGTGTGTCCATGATTCGATCATTTGTGGCATGTTCCATGCAGTTTGGGTTTAACTCTGTTGGTGTGAGTTTTTCTGCAATGTCGGATGTGTCCAAAAGTGATGGAAAGTAGGGTCGAAGGTGGTCCACAGTGAATATAGGGTGCATACCAAGAAATGGTGGAATACTGAGCTTGAAGGTATATGGCCCATATTAGAGCGAGCGATGCTTGCAGTGGGGCATAATGAGGCACTCTTTCTGCAAATGTAGCCAAAATTTGTCGCCCACCTGAAACTTGTGTGGCACCTAATGCTGATCAGGTCACTACTTGTACTTATCATTAGATATGTCCAATATGTCATGGAACTGTTGGTAGATGTGATGAATGCGCTCAATGAAGTTGTTCGCCTTGTCGGCTTCGGACTAGACATGAGTCGAATCTTCTTGATTAGCTGCACATGGTATGGCCACATTAATGAGATGTAGTGGCTTGAATCTCAAGTCCACTTGAAAAGGGATGTGGCCAGTTGAGCTGTGGAGAGCTCGGTTATAGCTATGATGGACATAAGGGAGGCTTTAATCCAATGTGTGTGGATGCTTCAAGTTATACATGTGTAGAATGTGTACAATCATCAAGTTGATGATCTCTGTTCAGTCATTAGTTTAGGGGTGGAAAGATGTGGAATTAGTAAGCTTGGTGTCCAACATCAACCAGAGACTTGACCAAAATGTACTGAGGAACCTATTGTCCTGATCTGGGATAATGGACTGTGGGATCCCAAAGTGCACTCGCACTCCCTCAGAAAATATTTTAGCAGTGGCTACTGCTGTGATATTCTTCTTGCAGGTTGCCATCATTAGGGGAATTTTGAGGTCTAAAATGGGCCTCCTAAGAAAAATGTACAACCAAAATAAACTCTATAAGAACAAATAGGATTCAAGGTGATGATGTCAACCATGGGGGATGATTCACCATTTTTTAAGTAAAAGGGTAAAAAGATTAAAAAATAATAAAATAATAAAACTGCTTTTTCAACTCGTATTTTCAAGTTATCTCCAAAATTTTTTACTCAAATTCTGATTGGGATTACTCTTTGGATGCAAAATTTAATTCCTCATCCAAGGAGTACCCATGTTGCATACTTTCGATGGACCCTGCTACACGAAAAATGAGAAATACATCAAAAATGTGACTGCAATCACGATTTTTCATGTATTTCTCATTTTCCGCATAGCAGGATCCATCGAAAGCATGCAACATGGGTAATCCTTGGATGAAGAATTAAATTTTTCATCTAATGATTACTCCCGCTCGAAATTTGAGTAAAAAATTTGGGAGATAAGTTGCAAATACGAGTTGAAAAAGCAAATTTTTCTTTTTCCCCTCTAAAATTTGATGATGTAATCAAATATTTTATTATTATTTGCACTATTATTTTATAATTTCCTTCGGAGGACCATTTTAGACCTCAAAATTCCCATAATGAATGGCCATATTATAGAATTTGTTGATGACCACAAAAGCGCAATCATTTCCATGCTTGGTAGAAGGAAGGCCCGACATGTAATCCATGGAGATGGATTCCCACGGTCGACTAGGGGTAGGAAACATAGTATATAGGCCCTTCTTCTTGATGGTCAGTTTGGAAATGGCGCAGGTAGTGTAGGATCTTATGTACTTCCTAACATCACCTTGAAGGTTCAACCAATACAAATACTTTTGCAGTAGTGCCAATGTTTTCTCGACCCCAAAATGTCCCGCGACCCGACTGTAGCTCATTTTCCAAATAATCTTTGCATGCTCGCTTGAAGGAAAACATATATGTCCTAGGTGGCATAATAGTGCACCATGGAGGTGAGAATCTGGAAATTTCTTACCCTCAAGGAGTGTCTCGTATGTGTTGTCAAGTTTTGGATCACTTTTGTAGAGATGTGGTCAACTTGAAGTCTCGTGCCCACAAGAGTCGAGCACAGTGGTTAGTGTTGAGCTCCAAAGATGTTCTTTCTTCCACCACATTCCACTCCATTTCCTTTTTCCATTATTAATCACAGGCTCAAATGATCAATAGAATTAGTTAAAATTTCTTTAAGAATGAATATCATGACTAACTTGCTATGTTTTTATGATTTTGTCATTGTAGTACTTTTTGAACTAGATCTAGCTGCAGAATGCAAACATTCTGTAGCTAGTGGCCAATTCTGCAGCTGTCTTCATGTCTACGCAGGTTCCAGGTGTCATCTTGGAGAAAAACACATATGGGTGTATTCCACATCATGCCCTCATCATTTTTTTCTCTCCACGAATTTTGAACGGAATTTTGTAGGTGGTTAAGCACGTGGGAACTCAAACTAGGAGATAGACTCCTAATAGGAAAAGGACAGTCCAGATGTCTGTAATCATGTTACGAGACCACCATCAGAGTCCTAGTTTGATTTTAATTTGGAAAGACAATTATCCCTAGGTTATCTCAAGACAATTATGTAATTTTGATTATAAATATGGCTCGGGAAACCGAGGGACAAGGTTAGATTTTGTGTTTTACTGCTAGATTTCAGAAGTACAAAAACACTCTATTTTGAAGAAATTGCTCTTTTAATGCAAGAAGTATCATTTCCTTGAAAGCGTTGAGTCAAACTTGAAGTAGATTTCGTGCTACTCCGGTGATAGAGGGCCCCTGCCTCCTGAGCAGCCTTGTTTATACGGTTTAGATAAGTATTTTAGTCTCGTTTTCATTTCTAGCTTAGGCAAGTTTTTGAAGTTTATGTTAATATTTGTTTACATTAATTATCACAGCTAGACTTACTCTTATAAACTCTTCCAAAATATAATTATGATGAATAAGGCATAGCTGTGGTATTGTAGGTTTTAGTTGCATTTCCTTTTGTTAATTATCACAGTTAGACTTACTCTAATAAACTCTTCCAAAATATCATCATGATGAATAAGGCATATGTTAGTATGAATCTTTTGTCGAAGTGTACGAAAAAAGACCACTTTAGCTACACATAACTAATA
The DNA here is from genome assembly GCA_034641835.2 of Pinus albicaulis. Classification (NCBI taxonomy): domain Eukaryota; kingdom Viridiplantae; phylum Streptophyta; class Pinopsida; order Pinales; family Pinaceae; genus Pinus; species Pinus albicaulis. Next base: position 603,675,333 of record CM076570.1, on the reverse strand, counting down.
GCCCTAACATCAAATATGGCTGCCAATATCTTCAGATCTGTAGTTAGTTGATCAAGACAAGAGCTGCAAAAACCATATCTATGCATAAAAAGACATTAAGCAGTAAAAAGAAGGGTTTGCTCCATATATCCAATAGACAAGACAAGAACAATTTTTGGAAGAATTTTTGTATTAAGGGCACCTGGGAGGAAAACAAGAAGATGTTTCCAATTCTCCTCAATGGGATGGGTTCTTGGAAGTCCTCAGCACTTCAGATCTAGCATTTCTCTCTCCTGTTGGTGTAGAAAACCCAGACAAAGATAGAACTCAAAGGGAGCTCACACAGCAAATAATGGAAAATATGAAAATGATAATGGCTCAAAGTTAGACCAAGAGTTTAGATCCAGAGTGATCTAATAGGCAACAAAAGGTGAAGAATGGCAGGAAAAACCCTCCTATTTATAACAAAATATTGGGTCATTCTAGATCTTGGTGCATGATTAAAATAACATTAACCAAATCTAGATCCACCTTTTATGGAATATTTTATTATATTTGTTGGAGGGAAAAATTATTTGACTTGGGTCAAATCCCTTTATTTGTGAATAATAAATATATAAATGATTTATTTATCATTTTAAGGAGGTGGTTAAAAGATAATCAAATAAATAATGATTTATTTAATTATTTATGGGTGATTTAGTCATATTTAATAAGGAATATTATTTAAATAAGGTTTAAATAATTATTCCTAGAAAATAATAAGATAAATAAAGATTTATCTAATTAATTTCTTTGTTTTGGGTTAAACATGACCAGGAAAATCAAACAAATATAGGTTTGTTTAATATTTCTTTTTGGGGTTTCCTGTTTAGACCATAAACAACCTAATAAATGTGTTTTATTAAGTTAGTTTACATAGTGAAGGAAATTTTACTTAGGGTAAAATTGGTCTTACATGGTGTACTTGGGTCCATCTAATGATAGTAGGTTAGATGACCAAAAAATGGTGTAACAGATTGCCCCCTAGCGTGCGAGTGTTAGGAGAAAATCGTATGACCGAAGTCGGAGAGAGAGATGTAAGGTAGACTAATGTGCTGAAGAACTAGACCTTGAGGAGACGAGACTTACAGGTGCAACAAGTCTTTTTTTATGAGAGGGTACCTATGCTAAAGGCGGCGGGGGAGGCATACCTATGCCCGTCGAGATAAAGTAAAAAAGAATAGTGTGTCCAGTAAACAAGGGACCGAACCATAAAGTACAACCGGCATAAACATGAGCCAGATAGAAATACAATGAAGGATCCCACATACATGCTATGCCTGGGGTAACAGCCGGGACTTATACAATAATAGCTGAGTACATGAGATACAAATACAACCCAAAGGCCCCTTGAAAATGGGGAAGGGCTCGCAAAATCTGACTGATACATGCAAATCAAAAAGGTGCTGCAAGCGGCTAAGGCCGAGATCATCAAATATATGGAGCTGCATCAAAGTATGTAATGAAGAGGTCATCCGGGCATGTGGGGGGCTACCTGCAGGGCCACCCCCTTATGAGGGTTGAGACATCTCACACATACCCGGGAATCACCAAGAGCTGCTGCTGCATCACTGAACCATCAAGTATACGGATCTCGATCATGCTGAAAGGAGCTGGAGCTGAGAAACAATCAAGTCAAAGGGTAAGGAGAAAGCCCTTTGCCTGATCCGAGGCACCGAACAAAAGTGGAAGCTGGAACCAAGGTACACCGCCCTCTAGACCGGTCTTCTGGAATGAATGAGCTGATGTCGATAGAAGGAGGTCCGCCATAGGTGAGGCAATGAGAGATCCTCAACTAAGGCGCGAGAGAAAATAATCGAGCGACGGACAGATTGATACCAATGATGATGACTAAATGGAGGGGACTAAGTAGAGAATGGACGACTTCCCTTGTTAGAGCATAAAGGGCATGAATGACATGGCAGCGACTGACACAATATCATGAGGGATAAAGGACAGTGGGACTGAAAGCCATAATGTGCGACACAAGAGAGGGATCAAGGAATGAAGGATGGAGGACTATAGCGGGGTACAAAGGGACTCGGGATAGACTCCATGAATGCGATGATGACTCAACTTGGATGTTCTAAACAAGGGCGAATCGATGGTGCTGCCACATAGAAAAGAGCCTATGGGGGACCCGAAAAGCATGAGTACAAAAGGATATCTCATGACGAAAATCGACACGAACAAAGACAAGTATGGGGGCAAAGTGGTGCCCCAAGTACAGGTGTTGTAAGTGAGGAAATTCAATTTTGGGGGTAGGTGAAGTGACCCTTCGGGGACAAAATGTGTCCTGGTGAAGTGTCAAAGTACGAAAACGAAAAAGATGTTGGCTATCTAAAAGAAAATAAAACATGCATTTCAGAAGGGAAATGATAAGGGTAATATTTCTTGAGATAGAGTGCATTGCGAGGATTAGGAAGGGGATTGCCTTCAAAGTTTTCTAAGAGGTATGCCTCCTTACCAAGATCCTTACTGATGATGTAAGGGCCTAGCCATAATGAGTCAAACTTCCCATGACCAAGGACATCATGGGCCTGGTCATATACTAGAAAAAGGTCGCCTTCGTGAAAAGTACGAGGCTGGACTTTTCTGTCATACTGAGCTTTGGTGCGTTTCTTGGCCGCTTCCATGGTTTGCAATGCAACGCGACGGTCTTCGGAGGCGCGCTCAAGTATGATAAGTCGTTGTTCTATAGGTTGGGTGTCAGGGAGGAGTTCAACGGCCAGATGCAAGGAATGGATTTCACACTCGATTGGTAAGACTGCCTCCTCTCCAAAAACAAGGTGGAAAGGAGTAAACCCAGTGGTGGTTTTAACAGAAGTTCGATAGGCCCATAAAGCAGGGAAGAGCATAAGATGCCAGTTGGTTTTGTGCTTATTCACCGTTCGTTGACGCATGGTCTTGAGGATTTTGTTGACTGCTTCAACTTGGTCATTACCTTGGGGGTAATAGGAGGAGGAATATTGGTGCTCAAAACCCAATAGTGAGGATAGCTCACGCCATATCTCATCTTCAAAATGTCGGCCGTGGTCAGAGACCAGTTGTTTCGGAACTCCGAATCGAGCGATAACGTGATTAAAGAAAAATAGGGCTACGGTAGCTGCCGTGTTGTTAAATGTTGGCATAGCCTCGGCCCATTTTGTGAAATAGTCGACTGCCACGATGATATATTTATGGTTACCAGCGGATGGCGGGCAACACTCCATAAAGTCGATGGCCCATTTACAAAAGGGACCAGTTGTGACAATAGGATGGAGGAGAGCTAGGGGAGCTCACGCCTTAGGGGCGAAATGTTGGCAGTTCGAGCAGTGTTTGACTAACTTAATGCAATCACTGAAGACGGAAGGCCAAAAATACCAAGCGCGCATGAATTTCTGAGCAGTAGCAAGGCCAGAGAGGTGGCCACCGCAAGCGCCGCTATGGCAGACATTGAGGACCTATTCAGCTTCAGCGTGTGTGAGACAACGATGAAGGACAGTATCGATACCGCGGCGATAGAGGTCGTCACCGATAAGAAGGTAGCGGGGGGCCTGGTGTCGGATACCTCGTCGAGCGTCACGATCAAGGTAAAGGGTGAACTTTTGGGTTCGCAAGTAAGTGAGGATATCGCCGTACCAAGGATCGTCCGAAGTAATGGCGAATAAGTGCTCATCAAGAAAATCATCATTAACTGGCGGATCCTGCGTTCCAGTAGGTAATTCAGAAATGAGTTCAGCGAGGGCTAAAACTTTCTTACTTTTTGATGTGACAAATTCGAGGTCGAATTCTTGAAGGATGATGACCTAACGGGCGTACTTCCCAGTGAGGATGCGGCGACTTAATAGGAAAGCCATGGGGTTGGAATTAGTCACAACCTTGGTGGAACGCATGAGGATGTAATGATGAAGTTTTTGAACCAAGAACACGACAGCCAGCGCTAGTTTTTCTTCGTGTGAGTAGGAAACAGGAGGTCCTACGAGGTTCTTACTGACGTAGTAGATCGCATGCTCGATACCGTTGTCATTCTCCTGGATAAGAACTCTAGCGACCGAATAGGTGGAAGCGGAGATGTACAGGATAAATTCCCTATCAAAGTCGGGAGGGCGGATCAAGGGAGCGTATGTGAGAGCTTGTTTGAGGGCATAGAAAGACTCATGAGCATAGGTATCCCATACAAATGGGATGTTATATCGGAGGAGTCTAAGGAACCCATGTGCGGTGGTGGCATAGTCAGGAACGAACCGGCGAAGAAAATTAGCTTTGCCTTGGAGGCTTTGTAGCTGGTGTAAGGTATGCAGAATGGGAAGTTCAAGAATGGCTTGAACTTTCAAAGGGTCAAGAGTGATACCGTCCTTAGACACTATGAAGCCGAGGAGACGGCCGGCGGGAACGCAGAATACACATTTCAACGGATTAAGGCAGATATTATACTTGTGACATCGGAGAAAGATGGTACGCAGATCGTGAAGGTGTTGCGCCCGATGCTTAGAACGCGTAGTGAGGTCATCTAAATAGGCAAGGATAATATGAGCTAAGTCGTGGAAACAATAAGACATGGCCCGTTGAAAAGTGGCGCCAGCGTTTTTAAGGCCGAATGGCATGACCCGGTAAGCGAAAGTTCCCCATGGACTGATGAATGTGGTTTTAAGTTGATCAGCAGGATGGATGATGATTTGGTTGTATCCAGAGAAACCATCCATAAAGGATATAACCTCATGCCCCGCACACTTATCAATGATTTGGTCAATAAATGGTGTGGGGAAGTTGTCTTTGGGACAAGCTTTGTTCAAGTCACGAAAGTCCGTGCAGACATAGATGGTGCCTTGTTTCTTGAGGACGGGAACTGGGTTGGACACCCAGGTGGTATATTCAATGGGATAAATGAAACCCACCTGCTTGAGCTTATCGATTTCGGCTTTGATAGCATCACGTCTGGAAGGATTAATGGGTCTCAACTTTTGATAGACTGGGTTGGCGTCGGGCCATGTGTCGATATGATGTTCGACAATGGTGGGATCGAGTCCGGGCATTTCGGAATAGGGCCAAGCGAAAATATCGCGGAATTATTTGAAAAGCTTAGTGTAAGCTTCAATTTCTTCCGGGGTGCATTGGGCGCCCAAGGTGATATATTCTTAGATTCCTGGTTAGACCGAAATGTCAATTTTAATGGTAGGAGAGATATTGGCCATGTTTCCTTCTTCGAAAGCATCAGGTGCAGGGATGGGATTTTTGAACCAATCGACTGCATTAAGAATGAAGTTTTTAGTTTCCACAGCATATTGGTCATGGGACTGCTGTGGGAGGAAGTATGCGCGATGGTGCATATCATCCCACGGAAAGTCAGGGTTGGTCATGGCTTCCATAATGTCTTCATCGGACTGGAAGATTGGAAGACTGGAGGAAGGAGGATCACCCAATGATGTAGTAATGCCCAACTAGTCCTCTTGTGGAGAAGGGCTCATATGCGCAATGTCAGCAGAGCCAAGGTCTACTGGGGAGGAGCCGAGAGTGTCCGCAGGTAGGAGGTTAGGTGAATCATCTCTCGAGGAGGACGATAGGTAGAAGATGGTGGTGGAAGGCTTCGTCGTGTTGACCATAGGAGGAGGAATGTGAATGGGAGTAGGAAGATCCTTCGGTCCTACCGAAGTAGAACTCGAAAACAAGTGAGAAGGGAGCTTGTCATGTGGAGCCTTGAATTGGCAGTACATGTATAAGGAGGAACGATACTCGTCAAGGCGGGGACAGAGGTGGGTGTAATGGCCATGGAAATCACACAAAGCACAAGGGTGATTTGTGCCCAAGGTTTTGAGTTTCGGGATAGAATCCGAGATAGTGACGTAGAATTCGGGGATATCAGATTCAGGAAACGTCTCGTTGACCAGGATCTTGAGGTGCGGCAATTTAGGACACATATGGGTGGCGTGATCGACAATATCGCACAAAGCGCACTGGATAGCATGCTTTGGAGGTCGGGGAGGGGTAGAGTTCGTCGGGGGGGCTTGGTCCTGATTGGTTGCCCCCTTGCGAGTTTTGTCTTTCTTTCCTGGAGCTGTCACCACAGGGGTAGGGTCCTGGGGAGGTGCGGGGGGCATGGTGGCAACGGAGGAAGCGAGGGGGACCGGTTGAACCGATGTCAAAGTAAGATAGGGTTTGGGGTGACCGGGTGGGGTAGTGGCTGGAGGGTCAAGGTACCAGACAGGTATACCCAGGGTCATGTTGGGAAGAGAGAGGGTAGCCATAATAGGTACCGAGTACACTCCAGGGGGGGAATGAAGAACAGTATCTGACCAGAGGGGTAATGGCCGAGCGGAACGGATATGAGGTGGTTAAGGCCGAGAGGAACCGATCCAGAAGGATAGGGGGGTTCAGGGATACTAGCTGTAGGAGAAAGGCCAGAAGGAGAAGGTTCGGATGGCTGATATGAATGGCTAGGAGCGGGTTGCGGTGGGCAAGGGTGAGTCTGAGGTTGCTGACTAGCAGAAGCGGGTCGCTTAAGGGTATCCTAAGACGATTGCATCATGCAAACATTCGATAAGCTGGGATCAGAGATATGAGGAGGAGGGAGACCAGGGAAGGTTCCAAGCAGGGAGGAGTCTTTGTAAATGCCGAGGGAGACACTGGTCAAGGAATCGATGGTTTGCTGATTGGCTACAGAAGAGATGGTCGTCTCTGTAGAGGTTTGAGACGGTGGCTCATGATAAGTCAACTGGTCGATGGTGACTATCTTTCCATTGTGAGGACAAGACATCTTGCGAAAAACCGTGGATGGGACAGCAGACATGGCATAGGTGTAGCTTCGCCCCAATAGAATGTTGTAGTCTAGAGGGGCGTCGATGACTTCGACGTAAATGCAAATAGTCTTACCGGCAAGGGTGATAGGACAATTATGAAAAAGTCCAATGGGCTGGGAGGCGTGGCCGTCCCACGCTCGAAGGGTGATCGTGGAAGGGGCCAACGCAGGAGATCCGAGTTGCTTCCAAACCAAAGCGGACATCACACAGGTGGATGCCCCCTCATCAATTATACACCGAGAAACATTGGCATTTTGGATTTTGATTGGGATTTGGAAGGCGATGGAAGCAGGAAGGGGAGGATGTTCTGATTGATGGGTGTCAAAAACGATCATTTTGTCATCAGCAGGATCTACAGTGCCCATGGCAGATAGTAGAGCCTTCTTTTGGGAAGGGCACGACTGGAGGAGTTCCAATGTGGAAATGGCAGCAGGAGACTGCGCCAAATCATCTACTATGCTATACGAATGAGCAACTCGACCAGGAGCAGCATTTCGGCGTAATGGTCCCTTAGGAATCTTGGTATGAACCTCAACTTTGGGTTGAGGGATATGTAAGGGACCATTGGATGTCGAAAGAGGCTCTGTAGAACCGGAAGAAGGGGACTCGGGGGCAGAATGAGCGGAAGGCTTGGGGTACTGGCAAGACCGAGTTTGAAGGTGAAGGTCGACGGTTGGGGATGGATCAGAGTTCATCATGAGGATCTGGTAATCGGAGGAACCAGAAGGGGAAGGTTGAGTGGTGACCTTTCCGTCAGGTGGTTGGGTAGCCACGAATCCTTACTGAGGGAAAGGATCAGTAAAAATAGTTGGTTGAGTAGTGGTCAGATTAGGGGGAGCATGAGGGGAGGCATGTTGTCCTCACAATGTGGCTTGAGACTCCCACATCTTCCGCATCTGTGGTAAGAGGGGAAAATCGTGGGTGTAATGATCGTAAACACCGCAACACGAACAAGGCTTATTTGTGTGAAGAGGCCTGTCCGGCTTGGGCTGAGTGCCCTATTGCTGGTTAGCAATGTTAGGGTCAATACCTTGAGGATTGGGTCCATGATTACCAGGGGCAGATTGATTTGGATTGCCTCTCTGCCTTCTTTGAGAAGAAGGGGGATTAGTCTCGCCCTGCTGTGAAAAGACTTGCCTTGGAGGGGGCTGTAGGTGTTGTTGCGGGGGTGGAGGAGGAAAGGGAGGTGGAAGCACATATGCTGGAGGAGCTGGTGCACCAGGCTATGGATAATGATAATGGTTAGGTTGGGAAACATTGAGGTAAGCAGGAGGTTGGGCAAAGGGATGAGGCATGCCGTATCCTGGATACATGCTACCTGGAGGGGGAAAAGTGCTAGAGGTGCTGGCCCCTCCCGGAGGGAGACCATAGCCCATAGGAGGTTGAGCATACGGATGAGAGAGGGCTCCAATGATACCGTCGGCGGAATGAGATGCCCCCGGGGCATTAGCGCCACTGGGCTTGGGGAGGTCAGGAAGGACGCTATAAACATAACCAGACTGAGCGTAGATCAGGTCATATTTCAAGGCTACTTGGAGGGCGGCTTATTCGGTTTGAGGGAAATGGGAGGTGACATCTTTGCCAATGGGAGGTAAGAGAGTGCAAAGGAACCAGTCCATATAAACCTGATCTTCGAAGGGGGGAGCTCGACATAAGCTTCGTCTTCTTCGCCATTCCTGGACATGAGTGGAAAGGCGGGTTGAAGAGGTTTGCTTGAAAGAAGTCAAAAGCTCTGTACCAGTATCGTATCGGAGAGGGAGCTGGAAATAGGATAAAAAGGCTTGGGCAATGGCCGCAAAGGTGGTATGGGAAGAGGTGGCTTGGTCAACATACCATTTAGAAGCTTTGCCAGTAAGCGTGCGTTGGAACAACCGAAGACAGATGGAATCATCGGTAATGGAATTGGAGGAACACCACATGTGGAAAGATCAGACATGGTTGGTTGGATCTTCTCCAGCAAGGCCTTCGAACTTAGGGATGTCAGAGGGGAGCTTGGTTGGCATAGCAGGCCAACCAAAATCGTGGCAGATAGGGTCATTGATCAACTGATTGAAATCGGGGAGGCTGAGGCATGCCATGTAAGGGAGCAAAGGTGCAGCCGAGGTAGTTCCTGTGGTGGTTCCGCTAGTAGTCGTCCCGGCATTAGGGCCGGGATTACCGCTAGCGTTAGGCCCTGGACCAGACATAGTGAAGGTGACAGGGGGAGAACCAGAAGTAAAATGAGAACCCAATGAATCAGAAGAGGAGTCAGAGTGCGGACTCGGAGGAGGACTAACTCGATGACGACGGGAAGGAGTAGGTCGACCAATCGGAAACTGAGGGTGAAGGCCAAGAAGTATCCAGGATGTGCGCTATGGGGGCGCAATGGTGACAACACAATCACGACACGAGGGGAAGAAGAACGACCGACAAAGGCAGGGAGGTGCAGAATCAAGTGATTACAATGTCAAAACAAGGGCAGAAAGGTGCAATGTCAATTGATTTTAAATTCTTTGCCTGGCGGTGTAAACCAGGCTCTTCTTCGCTTAGGGTGAGTGTGTGGCATGCGTTAATTTTAATTTTTAAACCCTTTTCGTTTTGAGAGCAAGAGAAAAAGTGTGCTGCGTAACTGAAAATAATGCTGCAAAAATAGTATATAATGTTGAAATAACAGAAAATTAACGGCTACTAGTGCATCGATTCAACCCAAAAAGGTGGGTCTCTCAAAACTAATCTAAAAGAGGGAAAAAATCTATTCAAAACACACTAAAAAGAGGCCAATAGATCTAGGGTCGAAAGGGATAGGGATCTAAAGGAGAAAGCTGCTGAAAAGAGGTGCAGATCACAGCCAAGAGGCAGAGGCAAGGTGGTTGGAAAAAAGGAGGAAATCAGCAAAAAGCAGAAAGGACATGGAGGAGGCCCTAAAGGGAGGTCCAAAAAAAACTACAAGAGGTGGTTTGAAAGGAAGAA